>OX451738.1:264860828-265207203 GCA_948472305.1 Vicia faba
GAGTTTGGGGATTCGTTGTAATCAAGGCCTTGTTATCTCTTCAATTTCTTGATTGTTTTCCAGTTGACTTAAATTTAAAGAGTGAAGTAGAGAATGGATTCATTATTGTGAAATGTTTCTTTCAAGATCGATTCAATGGAATTCATGATTATGGTTTGTGTTGAATTCGAGGTCGTTAATTCAAATGCATTTCGATTTTTTTCAATAGTTGATTCAAAAGAGTTTAGGCTCACTCATGGGAGTTGTTTGGAACTCAAGACTCATCAATCAAGTACAAGAATCTCAAAGTCTAAATGATTCAGGCGTTCATGTTTCTTGGAATTTAAGGTCTTATCCAAAGTTAAACTTCTACCAAAATTGTTCAGGATCTATTTGTACTTCAAGAGGTAATTCAAGATTGTCAAGAGTTCATATTCATATTCATAAGTCAACATTTGATCAAGAGCTTGTAATATTCGTATCATGTTCATCAAGAATCACGCAAGTTAAAATTCAAGTTTACAATTTAAAGTGTGTATCAAGTATTCAATTCATTACATATGAGTTCCCATTACAACATTATTCATTACCAAAATACATGATAAAATTACAAGGCTTTTACATCACAAAGACCAAAACCCTAAGAATCTAAAATCTATGTCATTCTTCATCTTTTTCATGTAATTGGATCTGCACCTTTCTTCGAGCCAATATTCCAACCAAGCCCATGCTCTTCACGAAGGCAAACAAGATAAGTAAACATGCCCTGCAAAAGAATCAGCCATGCTGCAACTTTTTATACCCTATGCAGCCCTGCAACCATATTAAAACCATAGAACTATTAGCATTTCACAAAAAACCATTTTAACAGAAGTCAGGACCCTGTTTTAGCCCAAAAACAGACTGTAACCAACCGCTAACCAAGTTCTCAACCTTCCTAACTAACATAATTTTTCTAACAATTTTTGAACCCCTTTCTAACTAAATGCCAAAACAGTTATCAAAAAGAGAATCCCAACCTTTCCTAACGGACTAAAAAAACTTCTCTAACAAAGTCATAACAGAATCGTAACAGAAGAGCTGGGGGTTGATAACAAAATGGAAACCAATTTGCAACAAAAAAAGAAGGAGGATTCATTCAGAGGAAAGGAAGAGAAAATGAGAGAACTCACTTTTCAACGATCTTCTGGGATTCCCTCTCGATAATTTTTCTTTTTTCTGCTGGAAAAAAACTCTTCAATCTAAAAGGGCTGAACCTTCAAGCATTTTCGTCCTCCTTCACCATTCTCTAAACCACATCCTCTCTACCACATCATTTACCCTCTTCAAAGCATTTTCTTCAACGATTCAATCATCGTCAACAATTCTTCTTCTCACCATTTTCTAAGATCTTCAATCTTCTCAACAATATCGCAAGACATGTCCTCATCATCAAATCTTCATCCTCAACTTTATTCGCCATAGTCTCAGATTAATAGTAATAGAATTTCAGAGAATGCAAAAAGTATTAAGAAGGAGAAGAAATAGCGGAAAGCAGAGACTCGGAAGCAACCGAAAGGATATTCATACCTGAACTCTTGAGGATCGATCTCTGGTTTATTGGTTCGTTTCACCGCCGCGAGAGAAAGATTGCTGGAATTATCCGGTAGGTAAGTCGTTCTTCTTCGTCTTTCTCCTTGTTCTGTATGCTGTGATGCAGCTGGTAATATGTCGAACCACGACCCCAAGGTGCTGAAGTTCAATTGATAGAGAAGGGACATCGAATCGGCTTATAGTTTTTTAGGGTTTTCTATTTGGGTTCGATTTAAGAAAATAGTCGCGACGATGTTTAAGAGGAGATGAGGATGCCGGCGTTAGAGCGCTAAAGACGAATCAATGAACGGAAGGCGTGCGATGGTCCCAGAAACAAAGGTTGGATCAAGCGGTCGCGCCGGTTTGGGAGAGACGAGACGAGGAGGATATGTCTATTCAGGGGAAAGTGAAAGGCATAACAACTAACAAAATTCCCAAACGCTGCCGTTTTGCTTTTGTTCTTTTTATTTAGTTTTTCTATATTTAATTGAGAATATTCAAATAATGCTTAATAAAAAAATGCTATTAAGGAGTCAAGAATTGTTTTTTGAAACTGCTGTTTGTATGGGTTCACGGACCAGAATTTTCACTCTTTAAGCCCATGTTTCTTTTTTGGAGAGCCAAGTTCTTTAGGCCAAAAAACCGGGTTTAGATCACATTACGCTGGGCCTGATATCCTGGCATTTTTGCTGAAGTAATATCCCTCTGATTTCAGCTTTACCCCCTTTTTGACTCTTTCTAACTTCTTTAGTTTTAAATTTTTGTTTTCTTGTTTAATTTTCTTTTTGATACGAGCGGTAATAGAATATATGATAAAACAAAAAAAAATGTGGAGAACTTAGTTTTTTGTTATATGATAATAAACTACAAAAATAAAAAATATATATTTAGGCTTTGTATTTGATCGTTGGAAATTAATGCCCAAATTTTTTCCGATTACTTGAGACTTGTGATTCACCTTTGTTTGTCGAGTTGAATCGTATGCAGGTTCATTGTTCGATATGCGGGTGTATTTGGATTTTGATTGTGATTTATTTTCACATCGAGGAAACTTTGACATCTATTCCAAATATTCAATTTCTGACTGTTTGTTTGTTGATGCCAGCTTGCACGAAGTATTCCGAGTCTCTTTCCTTTGGCTGCGCTTTTTGCGGACTTTATTATTCGTTTGGTATTACAATGCTTCCAAGTTATACTTCCGCATTTATAGCTTTCTAGATATCATGAGAAGTAGGAAATAAAGAGCGTGCGCTCGAAGTCGCTGTTTAAAGACCTGTAGCAGGCATTCCGCACTTCATTTCTTATATGTGTTGTGCTTGTGTCTGTTCCCTTTCTTGTTGATCGATGAGTCACTCAATTTAGCAATTGAGATCACGACTTCGCTCTCAGTGCATGCTCCCTATAGGATTTTATCGCTTTCCTTTATTTCTTGTTGATCGATGAGTCACTCAATTTAGAAATTGTGATCACGACTTCGCTCTCATTGTATGTTCCCTATAGGATAGTTTGTTAGACTTTCTTTGGCATGCTAACTTAGATAGGTTCCCTCATTGTATGATAACATTAGGTTAGAGATAGGTTAGTCTCCCTTGGATGTTCTCTTCCCATTTTTGCATAATTTCCCTTAAAACTAAAACTTCTTTTTTTTGGCAAATGTATAAAAAATGCTAATCATACAAAAATCCTTTTCATGGTAAAAAAATACCAACCAATCCATTTCTTTTCGCCATTCGGCTTTTCTCTTCTAATAACATGTTAGCTCCTTTCCACTACAGGTCATAAGTCTCCAAAGGTCGAGCAGCGGTGGAATGATCGAATGCAACATTGTTCATTAAAAAAATACAAACCAATAAAATATATGAGCCGAACTATAACGCTCTGATTTCTTAAAGGGGATACGTAGGCATCTGGTCACGGGGCTCAGCCGAGCGAAAATTTGTAAATATTTCCTTATTTTCCCCGTGTTTTCTTTGCATGCATTCCCTCTTAGTTTATAACCCTTAAGCATTAGATTAAACATACCCTTTGATTAGAACAACAAGAGTGGATCCCGTAGAGTACTATGGACGTGTGGGGTGCTAATACCTTCCCCTCGCGTAATCGACTCCCTTACCCAATCTCTCGGTCACAAGACCTTGATTTCCCCCTTTAGGTTTTTCTTTGATGATTTTCCTTTCCCTTTTATATGGGATAAATAAATACTTGGTGGCGACTTCATTGATTTTACCGCTACAGAAAATGGCAACTTCACTGGGGAAAGATGTCGACCTATTGCTGGTCCATCCCGTGAGTCACTCCTAGCTCCCGTTTTTCTTTTATTAAGGTGTATAATTATGCTTTATGGCTTATTCATTTGTATATGTTTGAGCATATATTTGCATTGCATCTTTATTGTTATTTGTTATATTATTGATGTGCTGGTTTCTCTGTCTCTTGATGGGTGGGATGTTACTATGAGGTAAAAGGCCCAATACCCAGGCCAAGTGGAAACCACAGGAACACTAGGAATAGAGTGGAACATGAATGAATAGTTGACTTAGGTTTCACTATGCTTCCATGTCGTCCACACTCAGATGAGGTACAAATGAGGGGCTATCGTTTTCACGTAGGTGATATGGCAATAGTTTTTCAGGAGTACCCTCGATTCTGAGTTACCATTGACCTTACCATGACCTAGTCTTTACCCGTGAGTGGGGAGGGAATAATATTTACAGGTACAGATGGTGACTATACATGTTCCGTTGGTGACTCTGATTATACTGATGACTTTGATCCTTGGTATTCTGAATTGGTTCAGACCTTTGATCTTATTACATATGACGATGGTTCTGTTATCAGTTCAGTAGCTATTCAGTACCGCAGAAGCTTTGACCCCGCATATTTGCATACATAGCATGTTAATGTGATCATCAGCATACATGTTCTCCGTTTCCGAACATCATTTATTTGATTCCAGTTGTTAAGTAAAAAATATATAAATAAACATTGGAAAAAATAATATATATATATATATATATATATATATATATATATATATATATATATATATATATATATATATATATATATATATATATATATATATATATATATATATATATATATATATATATATATATATATATATATATATATATATATATATATATATATATATATATATATATATATATATATATATAGTGGCTTAGTAACAGGAATCAAAGCATAGAAACTTTTGGAAATAAAAACATGGAATTTGTATTGCATGTCATGCATCATGTTATGTTTGACTATGCATTTCATGAGTTCCACAAAAGTCTTACCCAAAGTCCTTTGGTCTTCAGAATCAAGATGTCTCACCGGTACAACACTCGAGCCAACTCTAAGAAGAAGATGGAAAATCTCGAACAAGAGAATCACAAACTGCGCGAAGAGGTTACCGCTTTAAGAACCAGAATGGCGAACTTAACTGCTTTGGTAGAGTCATTGGTGGCTGCTCAGAATCATCCACCACCACCTCCACCTCCTCATGCTACACAACCACAATAAGAAACTGTTATCTCTGAAATTACGATAGCTCCCGTCTCAGTTGCTCCAAATACTACCGCTGCTCAGCATCGCATGCCTCCTGGATATCCATGGGGAATTCCTGAAGGTTATACGTCAGAAGGATATAACCCTACTCCTCAAATTGCTCAATCTGCTCAACAAGTTATGGCTTCTTCCCCTCCTATGGTACACGTTACTCCTACTGTTAACAATGAGATCCGTCATGTTGTGCCTCCAGTAATGAATGATGTCCCTATTATTAATGACGTGGTTCACCATCCTACTCCCCCGCCAAGTGAAGGAATTGGATTCTATGACAGAATGGATGACTTCCAAGATCAGTTTAATGAGATGCGAAAAGAAATGAAGGCCCTCCAGGGAAAAGAACTGTTCGGACAGAATGTAAGCGATCTGTGCCTAGTTCCGAATGTAAAAGTACCTACGAAATTCAAAGTTCCAGAATTCGAAAAGTACAAGGGAAATACTTGCCCCCGTGCCCATCTGGTGGTGTATGTGAGGAGGATGTCCACTCACACTGACGATCAACGTTTACTAATCCATTTCTTTCAAGATAGCCTGACTGGTGTTGCACTGAAATGGTACATGAGCTTGGATAGTGCCAATATTCATACCTTCAATGACCTAGGAGAAGCGTTTGTTAAGCAGTACAAGTACAATGTGGACATGGCACCTGACCCGATCAACTCAGGGCTATGGTCCAGAAAGATAAGGAGTCCTTTAAGGAATACGCGCAAAGGTGGTGTGAAGTGGCCGCCCAGGTAATCCCTCCAACGAAAGAGAAGGAGATAACGAAGATCTTTCTAAAGACTCTGGGTTCCTTCTACTATGAAAGAATGGTGGCAAGTGAACCAAGTGACTTCACCGAAATGGTGGGTATGGGTGTTCGCTTAGAAGAAGCTGTGAGGGAAGGCCGTTTGACAATAGATGAAAGTTCTAGTGGTACAAAAAAATAGTCATATGGATTTGCTAGAAAGAAAGAAGGAGATGCAAATGTCGTTGTTCAAGAGAGAAGAGCTAAACCTCCTAGCATGCGTCATGTGCATCAACAGCAGGTTGCTTCGGTGACTCTGGTTGTTAACGTAGCCCCGACTGCTGTTGTGTATCAAAGAACACCCCAACAGAGCAATCAAGGGCAGGGTCAGAAGAGAGAATCCTTTGATCCCATCCCTATGAGCTATACAGAGCTATTTCCAGCATTGATTCAGAAAATTTAGTGCAAACCAAGAATCCTCCTGCTATACCGTCTCCTTTGCCATGGTACTACAAGGCAGGCCAGACATGTGCCTTTCATCAGGGAGTCCCTGGGCACAGTATCGAGAATTTCTATCCTTTGAAGTCCGAGGTTCAGAAAATTGTTAGATCTGGCCTTCTGTCCTTTAAAGACGTTGGTCCCAACGTGAAAGACAACCCTTTGCCTAAACATGTAGGTGGAGGAACGGTGAATATGATTTTTGATGATCCAGGAGAGTCCAGGATTTATGATGTGAATTTGATAAAAGGCAATTTGGTGAAGATGCATGCTGACCTTTGCAGGCTCGGCTATTGTATGCATGACCATAATATGTGTAATATCTGCAGCCAAAACAGCTGTGGATGTGATAAGGTGAAAGTTGACCTTTAAAAAGTGATTGATGAAGGCCATATTTGTATTATCAGGACCAAGGATGAATGTGAAGAAGGAGTGAACATGGTGCACGGATGTCCCAGTGAGTTTCAAATTTATGACGTGAACGATATAGAAGACAATCTGGTACAGTTACATGCCAACTTTTGCCATATGCCAGGACAAGAGTTACATCAATATGGTGGTTGTCGGATCTGTTATAGAGACCTCCTGGTTGTTCCATCGTGAAGAGGGGTATCCAATTACTTTTGGATGAAGGAACTATTAGCATCACGAGAAATAGAGATGGTTATGTTAGAGTCAACATGGTTGAGGACCATTGTGGTACGGTGGGAGAACTGACTAGGGTTTTGCGTTTGTTTTCGCAAATGTTTCGGTTGAGCAAGAGTCGCCACCGACTTTTTATTTTATCCTAAGGAAAGGTTTAAAAAGCACAGCAAAAACCTTTGAGATTTTTCTTGGGTTCGGGGAGTAGATTATAGAAAGGGAAGGTATTAGCACCCTTTCTATCCATGGTTATCCATGGGCTCTTAGGTACTTGCTTAGATCAACTTGCCTTGGTTTTCAATTGTTTAAAATGGTGCTTGGTGTGTGGTTTTGAAAATGTTTTTGAAAAGATGCCTTGTATAGGCTACCCTTGTAACAATTCTTTACTCGAATGTTTTACAAAAGGTGTTTTGTCTTTTGAAAAGATGTTTCAAGGTTTTTTTTTGAAAGTTCATTTTGGAAGTGTTTGTGAAGTGTGGTTTGAAATTAGGCAAGTGTTTTCTTTGCAAATTGACAAGTACTTAAGAGTTATCTACCCTAAAGTTTTCTCAAAGATTTTTGTTATGTTTTAAACCTTTTGACAATTTTGTTCCACCATTGCATTTGGTGGACAATCTTGTATTAGGAGGTGAAAGGGACAGGCGCGGGTCATCGTTTAGACCATAATTGCAATAGTGTTAAATGTCTTTGGGCAATTTTTCTTTGAAAGGGACTTGATCATTTGTTTAGGCAACATTTTGAGGGACTTATGATCATTTGATTTATTTGTTTTACCCAAAGAAACCTAACATGCAACATGGCCCAATTATTTGAAGGCAACAAAGTGGAATACCCTAGGGGTGCAAGTGTGAAATGTGTTGTCCATTTTCATGCTTGTTTATTTTGAGATTAGGTCAAACTATTTTGTTCGTTTTATTCGCATACAAACCCTAATTCTAGCATGGTATGTTTAGAAAGCGTTAAAGTGCGAAATTTAAATTCCTACACTATTACAACACAATAATATGGGGAGGGGGGTACAATGTTTCAAATGGGGTATATTTAGACAAGAAATTAAACCTAGCTATTACATCATTTTCTTTGAATATTTACAAAAAAAACAAATAATTGCATAATTAAATGGAAATGAAATAAATATGCAAAAATGTAAAAAGAATTTTTATGTGTATGAAAAAGTATTATTTATGTAAAAATAAAAAGAGAAAAATAAAAAGGTATTATTTTTTTGGAGTATTTTCATATTTAAAGCAAAACCCTAATTTTAATCAAAAGGGTATTAATTACTTAATATATATAATACTTATTATTTACATACAAAAATAAAATAAAATATAGTATATTTATAAAAATGTATTTTTTAGTATTAAATATTAATAAAATAAAAATATGTATATTTTGGTATTTTGTCCTAAGTGTATTAATATATACATATTCATTTATATTATTTATAAAATATGTATTATATATACTAATTAATAATATTTAATATTTAATAAAAAAAGTATTTTTTCTATAAAATATTTTCAGGAAGTAAAAATAAGATAAAAATGTATAAAAATATATTTGTACTATTTTAGTATTTTAAACAAAAAGTATATATTTATTTATTTATGTACAAACTAAAAGAAAAAATCAAATAAATACCTAATAAATTCAAAAATGATGAGAAAAAATATTTTTATATTTTTAATATGCTGAGAAAAAATAAATGAGTCAATTAAAAAAAGAAAAAGTCAAAATACATTAAAAATAAAGCAAATGGGCTCAGGGGGTTCAGAAGCAATTGTATGGTGCAAAAAGAAAAGTCAACACAAGCCCAGCCCATGAAGACCTTTCTTCAACCTCCAGCCTTCTGTTTGAACAAAACACGCGCCACTTTCTTCCATTGCAAGGTCCTGATTCCTTGAGTTTTAGCAAAAACTTCCAACATCAAAACTGTTAAGCATCTTCCCACGAATTCACACATATAAAAAATATGTTTTAACTCTCAGAAATGAGAGAGAATTTCTTCTCTCCCAATTCTTAACCTAATTTTTGTTCAAAGTTCAGGCATCAAATTCTCTAAGTAGACATAATATAAATGAAATCTAATTATATGGGCATGTTCAGGGCAATGATTATGACATATTCTCTTCACAAACCTAAAGCTAACAATGCCTAATAAGAGAGATACGAATTCAAAAACTTACCTGTTCAGTTGAAGTTCTATCTGGCAATGGAGAAGCTCTCAGTGCAAGATAATGGTTGGTATAGCTTCCTTGAGGTGTGGTGATGCTATTCCAATATTTACTTTGCCTTGAGACACCTTGAATCGAGTTGTGGAACTTCAACTGCAAAATGAAAAAGTGAAAATGGTGGAACTTGTTAGAGGGATTACATATCGTGTTTCGGGTCATGGTTAGCTTGCACTGATGCTAGGGAATGTGTGTGAACCGGTTTGGGCAAGAAAGCTTGAGAGGAATGAGAGATGGCACTCAAACTGCAGGCCTTGCCCTGTTCTTGCAGTTTGAAGGTGATTCTGGGATTTGAGGTGTATGAGGGATGTTAGGGTCGTGTACTAGCTTGGTCTTGATGTCTTGGATGTGTTTTACAAGTTTGCTTTAGTCTTTGTAAGCTGATATGAGAGTTGTCTTTCAAAATGCCAAGTTACTTACACTTTAAGCAACAAATGCCCAAGTTGTGTTCTAGGTCAGTAGAGGCCCCCTAATGAGCTGCATAATCTCTCCTTGATCAGAGTGTTTTGCTCATAATCTTGTGCCAATTAGATTTCATTTGTACTGCTTGGATTTTCAATTGGACATAAAGCTACCTTTTGCAAAAATGGAAGAAATGCTTTATCTATTTTGGGATTAATCCTCTAGGCAATGCTTGAACACACGAAACATGGTCTTGGCACAAAGGTTTTGCATTGAATTATTGAGTGTCAAAGGTTTTTAGGACCTGTAATATAGCACAAACTATGCTGACTTGAAAATGGCCTAAGTTATGAACATGTTCATGATCAATTCACAAGTGACTTTTTTCCATATTGTGAAATTCGATTCTCCCTAACCATGAGGTTGTTTGAGAAGTTATTGGACATTTTGGAAAGCTTGGAATGTGTACTACAATCCATCTTTGAAATGCAAATTGAAATTCCAAGTGGAAGTGTAGGGAAAATGGCCTTGAAGTTGGGTAGAAAACCTTGTCAAAATAGGTTAAAAATTCACTAAGTTAAGAATGGTTTAGTGCCCTTATTCAAAAATTTGTAACTTGAAATACAAGCCTAATTTGGGAAAACTTTGTGAATCAAAGTTGTATATTATGCAACAAGATACAACTTTCATGTTTTGACTTTTGTTTGAATCCAAATGGATCTTGGTGAGAAAGTGGGGCAAAGTTGGGAAAAAATTAGGTTTTTTCATAACTTAGAAAAATTCTAAGTTATGAAAAATTCTAATTTCTAACCCTAATTTGCATTTTGTGATTTCTTGATGAACAAGTTTCATGATTTGGCATGTTTTGATGAAAAATGAATCTTGACTCTTGATTTTGGCCAAAAAGTCAAAATTTGACTTTTCAGTATACAGTCAAAATTGATCAATTGACTGTGAAATTCAACTGTCAATCTTGTGTACTTGGGATCTTTTGAGTTTGTTGAGCATGTCAAGATAATTCCATGGGGTCCTTGAGTCCATATGTGAGCTTGGTTTGCCATTGGTTGGGTCAAACAGTCAAAAATTACCTTTGTGCAGTCAAAACCCTAAAAATGACCATTTTGCCCTTTTAGTGATCTGATCAAATTTCTTGTAGAATTGTGATCCAAACTTGATCAAATGGTTCATATGAGTTCATAATGTTGATGTGGGTCAATTTTCATGAGGTTTGACTGTCAATTGGCCACAGTTGACTTTTTCCCCAATACAACTGATTTTTAGGTCAACTGTCCAATTGATTGGGCAAAACTTGGAATCAAGGCTTGAAACTTGGTATGGATAAACTTGGTAGTCCAATATGAAGCATGAAAGTCATCTTAGGCATTTTAGGTCAAAACATCTTTGTGCAAACACAAACCCTAATTTGGGTCAACAGTGCAAGGAGAAGTCTTGAGCAGATGAAACCCTAACTGGATCTTGAGCTTCAAGGGCTTTGTGGTGAGAAATCAATGAGAAATGGGAGGGAAAATTTTGGGGTACAACAGTTGCCCCTGTTCAATCTTCTTGAATCCGGAGAGTTAGATTGGCAAGTTTGCCTTTCGTGACTCGAGGTTAAAAGGAGATTGGACACTAGAGTGCCCGGAAATTTGCACTCGTCCAAGCAATGGATGCGAGAATGGGCTTAGAGATGCCATTTGGAGATGGGCTTAGAGATGCCATCTTGAGGGGTGACAGGAATTTGTCGGGGATGGGCTTAGAGATGCCATTTGGAGATGAATATCAGGAAGGTGTCCATGCTTTGGACCATCTTCGAACTAGGGGTCTGAATAAGCAATAGATTGACACCCGTTGTTGGGAGGAATCCGTAAACTAATTTCAAAGGTTGCATCTGAACAAGTGATAGATTAACATCCGTTGTTGGGAAGAATCCACAGACTGTTTTCAGAAGTCTTGAAGTTGAATAAGCAATATAGCAGCATCCGTTGTTGGGAAGCGTCCGTAAACTGTTTTCAAAAGAATGCATCTGAACAAGTTGATAGATTAACATCCGTTGTTGGGAAGAATCCAAAAACTGTTTTCAGAAGTCTTGAGAAGAAACTGAACAAGCGATAGGTTAACATCCATTACTTGGAGAACCCGTGAACTGTTTTCAGAAATCTGTATCTGAACAAGTGATAGATTAACATCCGTTGTTGGGAAGAATCCATAACTGTTTTCAGAAGTTTTAAGAAGAAACTGAACAAGCGATAGGTTAACATCCGTTACTTGGAGAACCCGTGAACTGTTTTCAGAAATCTTGAAGTTGAATAAGCAATAGAGCAGCATCCGTTGCTGGGAAGCGTCCGTAAACTGTTTTCAACGATCTGGGAAGATAATGATTTTAGTCTGTCGACCGATCTTACCTGAAAAGATAAAGAGTTAATTGTATGCAATGTCATGATGCATGATACAATATATGTTATATGATATGAATGTAAGTGGATGCGCATGTAAGCTGGAGAGCTGTCTGGCAAAGGATAGATGAACCCGAGATGGCTGAAGATAAAGGTATCTTGACTGCTGCCGGGGAGAATAAATCCTTGGCTGTGACTGGGGAAATAAGGAGCTTGGGTTGTATACCAAATCTCTGGGGAATTCCTGATGACTTCTACTGGCTAGGGGATTGTAAAGATAAGTTACTGCTGGGGAACTTTGATGAACTCCGCTGGGGATAGGAAGAATTTTGGCGAGTGCGATCTTCCGTGGTTGTTAGCTGAGGATAACCCAGTTATAAGGCCTTGTGAGGAATAACTTTGAATAAAACTCGGGAGAGACGTCCGTTCTCTGCGGGGGATAAGCTTCCAGAATCTACTGGGGATGAGCTTCAAGACTTGCTAGGGATAGGGGTTCCAAATCTCCCGGGGGTTTCCTTTGAAGGGTATCAAGATATCCAATTGTTCCTTTGACCTATCAGTAATCCTCTTTCCCGACTCATAAGAAAATGATTATGTTTCAAATGCATATGCCTATTTAACAAAACATTGGACGTTTCTCAAAATAAAACAAATAGTGCAAGAGAAAAGAAAAGGAAATGACACAAATTTCTGGGAAAAGTATTTGTATTGATTTTCTACGAGTATATTTGTACAAAGGAGACAATCATCCTAGTAAGAGGATTTTGTCGTAAATATTTGAAAGATTTATACAAAATAAGGATGGCTATGTGCAATAATTCCATGGGATTCCATTCCGCTATAGCTTTCATAACTCTGAACATCTGTCCATTCAATGCCTCGTTTGACGATGACTGGATTGATCAGAAGCCTGGAACCGGTTGATGAAGAGATTGTCCTTGAAGTGATC
This sequence comes from Vicia faba, assembly GCA_948472305.1. Classification (NCBI taxonomy): domain Eukaryota; kingdom Viridiplantae; phylum Streptophyta; class Magnoliopsida; order Fabales; family Fabaceae; genus Vicia; species Vicia faba. The sequence continues at coordinate 264,873,801 of OX451738.1, forward strand.
CGACGAGACATAGTCATACGCTTTGATTCCCTAACTTTTGCCTGAATCGCCCTTTCGGGTTTTCGATCCACCGGGAAACCCCTTTTTGCCCAAGCCGCCCTTTCGGGTTTTCAACTTGCCGGGTGTACAATTTTTTTTGTTTTTATCCCTAATTTTTGCCTGAACCTCCCTTTCGGGTTTTCGGTTCACCGGGATACCCACTTTTGCCCAAGTCGCCCTTTCGGGTTTTCAACTTGCCGGGTTATTTTATGCGTAGTATCTTTTGACTATGTCTGCGTTCACAGGGTGCGGCAAATCGTCGCCGTCCATGGTGGTCAGAATCATTGCGCTACCAGAAAATATGCTCTTGATCACAAATGGTCCTTCATATGTAGGAGTCCATTTGCCCCTGGGATCACTTTGCGGCAAGATAATCCGCTTGATTACGAGATCTCCGACTTGATACACTTGACGTCTGACTTTCTTATTGAAGGCCTTGATCATCCGTTTTTGATACGCCTGACCATGGCATATAGCAGCGAGTCGTTTTTCGTCGATCATGTTGAGTTGATCAAGTCGGGTCTGCATCCAATCATCTTCATTCAAACCTGCATCCTTCATAATCCTTAGAGAAGGAATCTGGACTTCCATAGGCAAAACAGCTTCCATGCCATAAACCAAAGAAAATGGGGTTGCCCCAGTTGAAGTACGTGTCGTCGTACGGTATCCATGCAGAGCAAACGGTAACATCTCATGCCAGTCTTTGTAAGTGACTGTCATTTTCTGAATGATCTTCTTAATGTTTTTGTTCGCAGCTTCAACAACACCGTTCATCTTCGGCCGATAGGGAGATGAATTGTGATGATAAATCTTGAACTGTTCGCACAATGCAGTGATCATCGTGTTATTCAGATTCGTACCGTTGTCTGTGATGATCCTGTCTGGAACACCATACCGACATATGAGATTTTGCTTAATAAAGCGGGCAACCACATTTTTAGTAACAGAGGCGAAGGAAGCTGCTTCGACCCATTTGGTGAAATAGTCAATGGCAACCAGGATGAAGCGATGTCCGTTGGAAGCCGTGGGCTTGATCTCTCCAATCATGTCAATGCCCCACATTGCAAATGGCCAAGGAGCAGTCAGAATGTTGAGAGGAACCGGAGGGATATGAACTTTATCGGCGTAGACTTGGCACTTGTGGCAAGTACGGGAATGTTGATGGCAGTCAGCTTCCATGGTAGACCAGTAATAGCCTGCCCTTAGGATCTTCTTAGCCATTGTATGCCCGCTCAAGTGAGTTCCAAATGTGTCGCTGTGTATGTCAGTCATAATCAACTCCGCTTCAGCTTTGTCTACACATCGGAGTAGTACACAATCATGGCTTCGTTTGTAAAGGATGTCATTGCTCAGGAAGAATTTAGCGGCGAATTTCCTTAAGAACTTCTTGTCATTTACGGAAGCTCCTTCGGGATAATCTCTAGTCTCGAGATACCTTTTGATTTCATGGAACCAAGGTTGTTCCATCATTTCTTCGGTATTAATCTCGTGACAATGCGCAGGTTCATCCATTCGCTCGATGGTGATTTGGGGAGCCTCGTTATCCCAGTTGAGTTTAAACATGGAGGACATTGTGGCCAGAGCATCTGCTAGCTGATTCTCTTCTCGCGGGAAATGCTCGAAGGTAATTTGCTCGAAATGAGGCAACAATGTCAGGACATGTTCTTTGTATGGGATAAGATTAGGATGCTTGGTATCCCACTCTCCTTTGATTTGGCTGATGACCAAAGCCGAGTCCTCGAATACGATCAAAGATTTGATCCCCAAGTCTATAGCAGCATTGAGACCAAAGATGCAAGCTTCATACTCAGCCATGTTGTTTGTGCAGCTGAAGCAAAGTCGGGCCGTGAAAGGTGTGTGACAACCTTCTGGAGAAATGAGTACTGCGCCAATACCGTTTCCAAGTGCATTTGAAGCACCATCAAAGTACAGGGTCCATTGGGATCCCTTTTCGGGTCTGTCATACGGTCCGTTACCTTCAATGTTGTCCAAATTCATGATGTCCTCGTCTGGGAAATCAAATCTCATGGGTTGATAATCTTCGATAGCTTGATGAGCCAGATGGTCAGCTAGTACACTCCCTTTTATAGCTTTTTGGGTGGTGTACTGGATGTCATACTCAGTCAGGATCATTTGCCATCTAGCTATTCTTCCAGATAAAGCGGGCTTTTCGAAGATATACTTGATAGGATCCATTTTGGAAATCAACAAGGTGGTATGAGTCAACATATACTGTCTTAGTCGGCGAGCAGCCCATACCAAAGCGCAACAAGTTTTCTCGAGCAGTGAGTAGCGAGTCTCACAGTCGGTAAACTTTTTGCTAAGGTAATAAATAGCATGCTCCTTTCGACCAGACTCGTCATGCTGGCCCAAAACACACCCCATTGAGTTATCCAAGACGGTCAAATACATGATCAATGGTCTTCCTTCGACGGGTGGCATCAAAATAGGAGGTTCTAGCAAATACTCCTTGATTCTATCAAAAGCAGCTTGACAATCATCGTTCCATTCAACTACCTGATCTTTCTTCAAGAGTTTGAAAATCGGTTCACAGGTAGAAGTCAGATGTGAGATGAATCTGGCAATATAGTTTAAGCGCCCCAAGAATCCTCTAACTTCCTTCTCAGTACGGGGAGTAGGCATCTCTTGTATTGCTTTTACTTTTGCGGGATCGACTTCAATGCCTTTGTTGCTTACAATGAATCCCAGGAGTTTACCAGACCTAACTCCAAAAGTGCATTTACTTGGATTCAGCCTGAGCTTGTATTCTCTTAATCTGGCAAACAGCTTCTCCAGATGTTCAAGGTGCTCTTCCTCTGTTTGTGACCGAGCTATCATATCGTCTACGTAAACTTCAATCTCATGATGTATCATATCATGAAATAAAGCTACCATGGCGCGTTGATAAGTTGCCCCTGCGTTCTTCAGCCCGAACGGCATCACCTTATAACAGAAAGTGCCCCATTATGTGACAAAAGTTGTTTTCTCCATATCCTCGGGGGCCATTTTGATTTGATTGTAGCCCGAGAATCCATCCATGAAGGAAAACACTTTGTGCTGAGCTGTATTGTCGATCAAAATGTCAATGTGAGGTAGCGGGAAATCATCTTTGGGGCTGGCCCTATTCAAATCCCGGTAGTCTACACACATCCTGACTTTGCCATCTTTCTTAGGTACTGGCACAATGTTAGTGACCCATTGAGGATAAGACGTAACGACCAGAAAGCCAGCATCGAATTGCTTCATTACTTCTGCTTTGATCTTTTCGGACATGTCGGGCCTCATTCGGCGAACTTTTTGCTTGATCGATGGACAATCCTCTCTTGTCGGGAGACGGTGAACCACGATGTCTGTGTCTAAACTCGGCATGTCTTCATAAGACCAAGCGAAGATTTCAACATACTCATTCAACAACTGTACCAAGCGCTTCTTGACTCTTGGTTCCAGATTGGAACCCATTTGCACCTCCTTCCGGTCTTCCTCGGTCCCTAAGTTGACAGTTTCCAATGACTCTTCGTGCGGTAAGATGGCCCTTTCCTCTTGTTGCAGAAGTCTGGCTAGTTCCCCGGGTACTTCACAACCTTCGTCATCTTCATACTCGGCTAGATTGACCAGATCTTCAGAGTTATTGAGAGATATAGCAGAGTAGTCACCCATGGAATCCGGAGTGGATGGGTACCTGCATTGGTGAGTGTGGGTGTGTGTAAGGGATAGCCATCCTTAAACAAAAAATGCAAAAGGAAATAAAATGAACATAAGCAGTTTATCAAATGAAAAACGTCCAATGAATCATTAAACATGGCATATGGATATGAAAAATAATCAAAACCCTTACAAGTGGACCTACATGCCCCGGGCAAGGCATGAGGTGAAAAGATAGTGTACGGATTGTTTGAAAGTAAATATTACATACCAAATAGGAAATGTTTAACAGATAAATTACTGATGAATAAAAGTGATGGGGACAAAGTCTTTTGCCTCCCAGTTGCTCAATCCTCCTCCGACAGTTGGATAAATCCACTCTTCAATGTTGCTCTCTTTGTCTTCGTCTTCCACGGCGTTGATTCCGTAGGGAGAAATTTTGACTGGCGCCCTTTCAATCTTCGAACGGCGCATAGCTTTCTGGCCTGCGGCTGTGAACCCTAATCCAAATTTGTCAGTCTTATGTGGAATGTCAGGTAACTGCCCCCATGCTGAATTCTTCCCTTCTTTTATTGCGGCCCTCGCGTCCTCCAGAGATGCCATCCTGGCCATCTGTCTCGGTGTCTCAACTGCCAACTTTGCTACTGCTATTTCGGGAAGGACTTCTTCGAAATGTTGAAACGGTGTCTCAATGAACTCTCCTTCAACCTCCACATACCGGAAAGAATTTAAGTGTCTAATCATGTACTCTTCTTCGCCATGGACGGTAATGATCTTTCCCTTAACAGGATACTTCAACATCTGATGTAAGGAGGAGGTGACTGCCCCAGCATGGTGTATCCAAGGCCTACCCAGCAAGCAAGAGTATGACGGACGGATGTCCATCACATAGAAAGTGGATTTAAACACCTCAGTGCCTATCTTGATGGGAATTTCAACCTCTCCATGGACCATTCTCTTCGAACCATCGAAAGCTCTGACAACAATATCACTCGGCTTCAATTCCAACCCCTCACAATCTAGTCGGTCCAAGGCCTTTTTAGGCAATACATTCAGCGACGAACCAGTGTCGACCAAGACGTGCGCGAGAGTAGTTCCTCGACACTCGACTGAAATGTGCAAAGCATCATTGTGATTCCTGCCTTTAGGAGTTAGGTCGGCATCAGAAAAACCTAATCCATTGTCCGCAGTCAGGCTAGCCACGCAATTTTGAAATTGATCCGCAGAGGTTTCCTGGGGCACATGAGCTGCCTTCAGAAACTTTATCAGAGCTTTAGCGTGCGCTTCTGAGCAAAGTAATAGTGCCAGCATGGAAATCTTGGAGGGGGTTTGCCCCAGCTGTTCTACTACATCGTAATCGCTTCTTTTGATTATCCTCAAAATCTCATCCATTTCCTTCTTAGAGGTTTCCGGGATTACCAAGGGTTGAGCCCTCATCCTGACGGACTCATCTTGGATTCCCTTACCTTTGTCAGCAGCGGTAGGAGAGACAACACTAGGAACAACAACGTCTTCAATCAAAGGAGTTCCAGCAGAGAGTTTTATTGGTGCAGGGATGACCTTACCAGCTGATGAGGGTCCAAAGACTGCTCTTGGAGGGGCAATCTCTGGAGAAAATATTCTCCCGCTCCTGGTGATTTTGCTAGTGCCCGCAATGTTACTAACGCTGGCTTCTTCATCGTCCGAACTTTCTTCAATTATTTCGATTTGTTTGATACCATGGTAGTAGACGTCGCCGCCATAGTTCCAAGGTATCGACTTCTCAGAAACATAGGGAACAGGCCCTGACATTGTTATCTTCAAAGGAACAGATTTCGTAGCTGGTGTAATCTTAACAGGCTTTTTGACGACCTTGGAAAGATTGGCGTGAATGGTTATGATTGAGACATCTTCAGTATGAACTGGAACAGCAGAAACTTTTTCAAACAAAATTTGTCGACTATCCATAAGGCCTTGGATGCCTTTCTTCAGTAACGGACAATCAAACGGCAGAGAGTAACAACAATAGCAGTCTTCCTTACATCCCGGGAAGATCCCGGCCCTTAACAAATTCAACTTAATGGTTAGCAATGGAGTAGTCAGATCACTGACATCAGCAACATACAAATCTTCTTCAATGGCATTGACATTTCGGTCGTGCTTCGGCATGGGTGCAGATATCACATTAGGCTTCTCTGGAGCGTCAAACTCTACCTCCTTAGCCTCTATCAGGTCTTGGATTTTGTGCTTGAGTGCCCAACAATCATTGGTGTCGTGTCCAACACTGTCTGAATGGTAGGCGCATTTAGCATTAGCATGATAATGCGGAGAGGACGTATTCACATTCTTTGGTGCCTCCTTGATGGTGGCAAGATTCAACTTCAACAGATGGGGAAGCACTTGCGCTGGAGTCATATTAATACGGGTGAACTGCCGTTGTGGCCGTTCCACTCGTTGTTGATTTGGTCTGGACTGGTTATAGCGAGGCTGCTCACTTGGAGTGTTTTGAATCATTACGGCCCCCACAGTTGGCCGACGCTCTGTCTTCCCTGCTCTTCTCTGAGAATATACCACAGCTGTTTCCTTCTTAAAAGGCTTCTTCTCAACACTTGCAGCAACACCCTTCTGAATCTTTCCTGGCTTGATGCCAGCTTCTATTCTTTCGCCTGTTAAGATCAAATCGGTAAACCCCGCGGAAGAGTTACCAATTAGATGATTGAAAAATGGCCCAGATAGGGTCCCTAGAAACATATCAACAAGCTCACGATCGGTTAAAGGAGGCTGCACCCTGCCATCCAAATCCCTCCATTTTTGTGCGTACTCTTTGAATCCCTCGCCTGTTCCTAGCGACATACCCTGAAGTTGGGTACGAGTAGGAGCAAGGTCAGAATTATACTGGTATTGTTTGTAGAAAGCGGTGGCCAAATCTTCCCAATTTCTGACACTGGTTCCTTCTAGCTGATAAAACCACTCCAACTGAGCTCCCGAAAGGCTGTCTTGAAAGAAATGAATCCATAGGTTTTTGTCTGCCGTATAGGGTTGAATCTTTCTCACGTAGGACCTGAGATGCATTTTGGGACAGGACAACCCATCATACCTTACAAACACTGGCACTTTGAATTTTGGGGGAATCACAATCCCGGCAACCAAACCCAAGTCTTCAAAATCCAAACCCGGTACTCTTTGTAATTCCATGGCGGCCAATCTGTCTTCTAAACCTTTGTATTTGTCATCAGCTGGAGGGTATTGCTGATCAGAATAATCTTCATCCTATTCAACCTCTTCTTCTTCCGCATCAGACTCGGAAGGCACCGCAACTCCATCTCTTTTACTAGTCCCCTCATCAGAAGTAGGAGGAAATTCAAGCACTCTCCGAGCTTCTCCGTCAAATCTTCTCCCCAAAGTAGCCACCCCAATCCTCTTTTTCTTCTTTTTCACTGGGTCCTTATTCCCCAATTGAGTCTTGATATCCTCCTGACCCTTAGCCAAGGTCATCAGGAGTTGCTGGAACTATGCATTCTGAGCTTGTAGGTCTTTGACTGTTTGCTCGAGATCCATCCTACTGAAATAAACAGCAGACAGATAAGGAAACCTGGAGTGAGACCTGCTTATGCACAGGATGAATGGCATGCTTATGTATGCAATGCATTCAAGGATTTAGGACATTCAAAATTGTTTTAGACAAAGAAGAACGCACGTCATATTAATAAGAAGAAAGTTGTTAGTACATAAATGCCCCATGGGCCAAATATTACAAAATAACTTCTTAAGGCAAAAAGACATTGCGCATCCTCTTTGGTGCGATGTAGGTGTTGAGGGCCTCTTGCTCATGGAGTCGGCGGGTAAGCTCTAGAACCTTTTTCTCACTGGCGTAGAAGCTAGCTTCAAAAGTATTCCGTTCCTCCTTGAGCTGAATCTAACTTTTCTGCATTTCCTCCCACGATGTAGGCATGTCTGGATGTAGGATGGTGTAGGGAACCTCTCCTTCATTGACGGGCTCTTTAATCACTGGGAGTACATGAAGATAAGGCATCATTATACTTTGGGCTCGAGCTCGTACCCACTTGAGATAGGGCTCAAGAGGGATGGAATTCTTGTGTCCCAGAGTCTTGCTATCAACCTTGTTGAGTTTTCCCCAAGCTCTGATGAATCTCTGGCGAAGTCCTTGTTCATCGTTGTCGAAGTCAAAAACTAGGTTAGGAATCAACATGTCATGAGGGCCATCCCTCCGTGCATATCCAAATTGCCTCAAAGCTAGGCAAGGGTTGTAGGTGATACCTCCCCTGATTCCAAGTAAAGGAACATTAGGAAATTCTCCGCAACGATCGACAATGATGACATTTTCTCTGGACCGAGAACACCAATGCACATCAGAATGAGTAAGAGTCATCAACCGTTGGGACCACCTTGAACCTTGGTCATTCTTCAGGACAAATTGTGGAAGGTGCGAAATAAACCACCTTGCAAGGATAGGAGTACATCACATGATAACACCCCTCTTTCTCATTGTTCGTGTGTAAAATGAGTGAAGGATGTCCCCAAGCAAGGTTGGTATTGGATTTCTGGACAAGAAGATTTTGACGGCGTTGACATCTACCAATTGGTCAGGATTTGGGAACAAGACCAATCCATAGATAAGGAGTGCCACAATCTCTTCATAGGCTTGTAGGTCCAATGAATTCCAACATTCTTGTGCCTTTTCAAACAAGAATTTTGCTAAGAATCCTTTGACGCTGCTTCTGGTTTCCCAATGCCCCTTGATGTTGGATGGTTGTAGATGTAATGCTCGAGCAACATCTTCTGGCTTTGGTTCCTTTTCCGTACCGTTGAATGGTAGTTGATTAAGGATAGGAATTCTCAGGAGTTGAGAAAACTCCTCCAAAGTGGGTACCAACTGATAATCAGGGAAAGTGAAACAGTGGTGAAGAGGGTCAAAGAACTGGAATAGCACTTTCATCATGTCTTCTTCAATGTTGGTGTTGACTAGGCTGAGCAGTCTACCATGTCTTTCACTGAAGGATGAATTTTCCGGAATTCTTGAGGTGAGCTCCTTGAGTTGAGGAGAGATTCTCACAAGGTTGACTTGAATGGTGTTTCTGCGAGGAATTTCCATGTCCTACAAAACAAGAACAAAGATGAAGATCCAAAACCCTTGAAATGGTTAGTGAATGCATATGATGTTTTATGATGTTTATGATGTTTATGATGTATGCACAAAACATATGTACAAGCAAATCACACCAAACCCTAGTTTCAGGCTTGCATGGGGTTTCATAGGTAAGTACCCTCTTGAGTGTAGTTGGCTTAAAAACCTGTCCTATAAATAGTAACCGGGTTATAAGGAGCTCAATATCATTGGATTGTTTTCATTGTTCATTGTTTTGGTTTAGCCACTTAACTAGCAACCAAAATATTCCAAGAACACAACCCTCAATGAGTGTAGTATCGAGTATCTACCAACTTCGGACTGCACCAAAGCCGGTCATCTCACTACCCCTAATAAAAGGCCAAGATGGTCAAGTAAGGTTCTAGGTCATTAGTGCTTAGTGACATCACTCAGCGGCCCCGTACTCTCCTTGATTGAACTCAAGGGTTACCGGTACTCACAAATATGTCGCACTAATATAGCTATTGCTTCGACCGTGTCGGTATACCCCGCACAGTTTCCACAACGTATTGCTATCTATGAATGTTTCCCAAAATCCGGGTGTAGGATTTGTAAACCCAAACAATAGAGCCAAGATATAAAGCAAACAATTCAAACAATTTGTCATGCAAGAGGGTGATCTAAGCCCTAAGGTTACTCCACTTTTTTTTTATTTTAAATTTTCCCCAGCAGAGTCGCCAGTTCTGTGGTACGGTGGGAGAACTGACTAGGGTTTTGCGTTTGTTTTCGCAAATGTTTCGGTTGAGCAAGAGTCGCCACCGACTTTTTATTTTATCCTAAGGAAAGGTTTAAAAAGCACAGCAAAAACCTTTGAGATTTTTCTTGGGTTCGGGGAGTAGATTATAGAAAGGGAAGGTATTAGCACCCTTTTTATCCATGGTTATCCATGGGCTCTTAGGTACTTGCTTAGATCAACTTGCCTTGGTTTTCAATTGTTTGAAATGGTGCTTGGTGTGTGGTTTTGAAAATGTTTTTGAAAAGATGCCTTGTATAGGCTACCCTTGTAACAATTCTTTACTCGAATGTTTTACAAAAGGTGTTTTGTCTTTTGAAAAGATGTTTCAAGGTTTTTTTTTTAAAGTTCATTTTGGAAGTGTTTGTGAAGTGTGGTTTGAAATTAGGCAAGTGTTTTCTTTGCAAATTGACAAGTACTTAAGAGTTATCTACCCTAAAGTTTTCTCAAAGATTTTTGTTATGTTTTAAACCTTTTGACAATTTTGTTCCACCATTGCATTTGGTGGACAATCTTGTATTAGGAGGTGAAAGGGACAGGCGCGGGTCATCGTTTAGACCATAATTGCAATAGTGTTAAATGTCTTTGGGCAATTTTTCTTTGAAAGGGACTTGATCATTTGTTTAGGCAACATTTTGAGGGACTTATGATCATTTGATTTATTTGTTTTACCCAAAGAAACCTAACATGCAACATGGCCCAATTATTTGAAGGCAACAAAGTGGAATACCCTAGGGGTGCAAGTGTGAAATGTGTTGTCCATTTTCATGCTTGTTTATTTTGAGATTAGGTCAAACTATTTTGTTCGTTTTATTCGCATACAAACCCTAATTCTAGCATGGTATGTTTAGAAAGCGTTAAAGTGCGAAATTTAAATTCCTACACTATTACAACACAATAATATGGGGAGGGGGATACAATGTTTCAAATGGGGTATATTTAGACAAGAAATTAAACCTAGCTATTACATCATTTTCTTTGAATATTTACAAAAAAAACAAATAATTGCATAATTAAATGGAAATGAAATAAATATGCAAAAATGTAAAAAAAAAATTTATGTGTATGAAAAAGTATTATTTATGTAAAAATAAAAAGAGAAAAATAAAAAGGTATTATTTTTTTGGAGTATTTTCATATTTAAGGCAAAACCCTAATTTTAATCAAAAGGGTATTAATTACTTAATATATATAATACTTATTATTTACATGTAAAAATAAAATAAAATATAGTATATTTATAAAAATGTATTTTTTAGTATTAAATATTAATAAAATAAAAATATGTATATTTTGGTATTTTGTCCTAAGTGTATTAATATATACATATTCATTTATATTACTTATAAAATATGTATTATATATACTAATTAATAATATTTAATATTTAATAAAAAAAGTATTTTTTCTATAAAATATTTTCAGGAAGTAAAAATAAGATAAAAATGTATAAAAATATATTTGTACTATTTTAGTATTTTAAACAAAAAGTATATATTTATTTATTTATGTACAAACTAAAAGAAAAAATCAAATAAATACCTAATAAATTCAAAAATGATGAGAAAAAATATTTTTATATTTTTAATATGCTGAGAAAAAATAAATGAGTTAATTAAAAAAAGAAAAAGTAAAAAAACATTAAAAATAAAGCAAATGGGCTCAGGGGGTTCAGAAGCAATTGTATGGTGCAAAAAGAAAAGTCAACACAAGCCCAGCCCATGAAGACCTTTCTTCAACCTCCAGCCTTCTGTTTGAACAAAACACGCGCCACTTTCTTCCATTGCAAGGTCCTGATTCCTTGAGTTTTAGCAAAAACTTCCAACATCAAAACTGTTAAGCATCTTCCCACGAATTCACACATATAAAAAACATGTTTTAACTCTCAGAAATGAGAGAGAATTTCTTCTCTCCCAATTCTTAACCTAATTTTTTTTCAAAGTTCAGGCATCAAATTCTCTAAGTAGATATAATATAAATGAAATCTAATTATATGGGCATGTTCAGGGCAATGATTATGACATATTCTCTTCACAAACCTAAAGCTAACAATGCCTAATAAGAGAGATACGAATTCAAAAACTTACCTGTTCAGTTGAAGTTCTATCTGGCAATGGAGAAGCTCTCAGTGCAAGATAATGGTTGGTATAGCTTCCTTGAGGTGTGGTGATGCTATTCCAATATTTACTTTGCCTTGAGACACCTTGAATCGAGCTGTGGAACTTCAACTGCAAAATGAAAAAGTGAAAATGGTGGAACTTGTTAGAGGGATTACAGATCGTGTTTCAGGTCATGGTTAGCTTGCACTGATGCTAGGGAATGTGTGTGAACCGGTTTGGGCAAGAAAGCTTGAGAGGAATGAGAGATGGCACTCAAACTGCAGGCCTTGCCCTGTTCTTGCAGTTTGAAGGTGATTCTGGGATTTGAGGTGTATGAGGGATGTTAGGGTCGTGTACTAGCTTGGTCTTGATGTCTTGGATGTGTTTTACAAGTTTGCTTTAGTCTTTGTAAGCTGATATGAGAGTTGTCTTTCAAAATGCCAAGTTACTTACACTTTAAGCAACAAATGCCCAAGTTGTGTTCTAGGTCAGTAGAGGCCCCCTAATGAGCTGCATAATCTCTCCTTGATCAGAGTGTTTTGCTCATAATCTTGTGCCAATTAGATTTCATTTGTACTGCTTGGATTTTCAATTGGACATAAAGCTACCTTTTGCAAAAATGGAAGAAATGCTTTATCTATTTTGGGATTAATCCTCTAGGCAATGCTTGAACACACAAAACATGGTCTTGGCACAAAGGTTTTGCATTGAATTATTGAGTGTCAAAGGGTTTTAGGATCTGTAATTTAGCACAAACTATGCTGACTTGAAAATGGCCTAAGTTATGAACATGTTCATGATCAATTCACAAGTGAGTTTTTGCCATATTGTGAAATTCGATTCTCCCTAACCATGAGGTTGTTTGAGAAGTTCTTGGACATTTTAGAAAGCTTGGAATGTGTACTACAATCCATCTTTGAAATGCAAATTGAAATTCCAAGTGGAAGTGTAGGGAAATGGCCTTGAAGTTGGGTAGAAAACCTTGTCAAAATAGGTTAAAAATTCACTAAGTTAAGAATGGTTTAGTGCCCTTATTCAAAAATTTGTAACTTGAAATACAAGCCTAATTTGGGAAAACTTTGTGAATAAAAGTTGTAGATTATGAAACAAGCTACAACTTTCATGTTTTGACTTTTGTTTGAATCCAAATGGATCTTGGTGAGAAAGTGGGGCAAAGTTGGGAAAAAATTAGGTTTTTTCATAACACAGAAAAATTCTAAGTTATGAAAAATTCTAATTTCTAACCCTAATTTGCATTTTGTGATTTCTTGATGAACAAGTTTCATTATTTGGCATGTTTTGATGAAAAATGAATCTTGACTCTTGATTTTGGCCAAAAAGTCAAAATTTGACTTTTCAGTATACAGTCAAAATTGATCAATTGACTGGGAAATTCAACTGTCAATCTTGTGTACTTGGGATCTTTTGAGTTTGTTGAGCATGTCAAGATAATTCCATGGGGTCCTTGAGTCCATATGTGAGCTTGGTTTGCCATTGGTTGGGTCAAACAGTCAAAAATTACCTTTGTGCAGTCAAAACCCTAAAAATGACCATTTTGCCCTTTTAGTGATCTGATCAAATTTCTTGTAGAATTGTGATCCAAACTTGATCAAATGGTTCATATGAGTTCATAATGTTGATGTGGGTCAATTTTCATGAGGTTTGACTGTCAATTGGCCACAGTTGACTTTTTCCCCAATACAGCTGATTTCTAGGTCAACTGTCCAATTGATTGGGCAAAACTTGGAATCAAGGCTTGAAACTTGGTATGGATAAACTTGGGAGTCCAATATGAAGCATGAAAGTCATATTAGGCATTTTAGGTCAAAACATCTTTGTGCAAACACAAACCCTAATTTGGGTCAACAGTGCAAGGAGAAGTCTTGAGCAGATGAAACCCTAACTGGATCTTGAGCTTCAAGGGCTTTGTGGTGAGAAATCAATGAGAAATGGGAGGGCAAATTTTGGGGTACAACAACCATTCTGGTGAGATCGTGTCGGATGGTGAATATATTTCTGCTGGTGAATTCTTTTCTGATGATGAGTCCAAGCCTGTGGTTAAAGATGATACTTTTGTTGGTGATTCCGTAAAGTCTGAATGTACAAGAGAGGTAGGGGTGAATGTTATTGTACCTCATTTTGACATTCCTACTCCGATGGAGATTACATATTGCAGCAAGCCTGCAATGACCCCTATTGTTATATGTTTACCTAGTCGCGTCCCGTATGAATCAGACATTGTTGTACCCTATAAATACAATGTGACCATCCTAGAAGACGGGATGGAAGTTCCGATATGACCTTTGACACATGTGGAGAATATCGATGAAGCCAGTCGAGTGACGCGTAGTGGCCGTGTATTTGCTCCTACTTTTCGGGGAGATGCTGATCATGGCAAGAAAGTCGTCGAAACTAATGTTAAACCTAAAAAGGTGGCCGGGGAATATAGTGGCACTACCTTAGAGAAAGAATTCGATGTTGTGCTGAAGATCATTAAGATGAGCGACTACAAGATCGTAGATCAGTTGTTACAGACCCCGTCCAAGATTTCTATATTGGCCTTATTAATGAATTCTGCTGCCCATCGGGAATCCTTGATGAGGGTACTAGATCAGGTGTTTGTTGAAAGAGATATGCCCATGGACCAGTTTAACGGTATTGTCGGGAACACTAATTCTTGTAATAATTTGAGCTTTTGTGATGAAGAATTACCCGAGCAAGGAAGAAACCACAATATGGCTCTACACATCTCGATGAATTGCAAAAACGATTCCTTATCCAAAGTATTGATTGATAATGGTTCTGCCTTAAACGTAATACTAAGAAGCACTCTCTCAAAGCTTAAGTATCAAGGAGCCCCCATGCGTCCTAGTGGTATCATAGTGAAAGCCTTTGATGGCTCCAGGAAGTCAGTCATTGGAGAGGTGGACTTGCCTATGCATATAGATCCACACATGTTCCAGATTACTTTCCAGGTGATGGATATTGTTCCCGCTTATAGCTATCTATTGGGAAGACCGTAGATCCACGAGGCAGGAGCTGTTACGTCGACTTTTCATCAGAATTTAAAGTTTGTCCGAGAAGGGAAGGTGGTTATCATAAGCGGCGCGCAAGCTTTATTAATATCTCATTTATCTTCCTTCATCATTGTAGAGGATGACGAGGCTGTTGTTGGAACGCAGTTCCAAGATTTGTCGATCGATAATATAAGGAAAAATGAGGACTATATTGCTTCATTCAAAGATGCTCAACAGGTAGTAAGGAATGGCCCTAGCAAGGTGTCGGGGCAAATCATTAATCCACCAGTGAATAAGAATAAAGCTGGTATGGGCTTCTCAGTGAAGAATAATAAGTGTGAGATTTTGAAGCCGAAGTCTGCTTTCAGCAAGTATCAAGACATATTCCACAGTGCAAGGTATCTGCATCCAACTACTTCGAAGATCAATGTTATCCTTGAGGATGATCAAGGGCAAGAGATGCCGAATTTCGTAACGCATGGAGTGAGGGTCCATAATTGGATCACCATTGATGTGCCTTCTTGCATCCACATCTCGAAGTAATTTGTTTTGTTTGTTTATCTTTCCAAAAATCCTTTCACTCTGCCCAAGGTGAAAGTGATATTGTACAGGCATGTCTTTTGTTTTGAACTTTTACATCATTAATAAAAGATGTTTTTGTTTTCCAAATTATGTTTTATTTATTGTTGTTTCTTGGAAAATGGTAATCATATAAAACCTTTCAAAATAAATAATAATCATTAGTAAAATCTGCATAATCACTTATACATCGATCAGTTTCTAAAATCAATCATAATCGCATGTGCAGATTAACTAAGAAAACCATTGAATACAATGACCCTGTGCCCTCTCCTAATTTTGAATATCCTGTGTATTTGGCCGAGGAAGAAGAATACGATGAAATCCCAGAAGAGGTTTCATGGTTGCTTGAGCGCGATGAGAATACTATTCAGCCGTATAAAGAGCCGTTGGAGGTGATTAACTTGGGATCAGAGGAAGACCCAAGAAAAGTCAAGATTGCAGAATTGCTTCATCCCGACGCAAAGAGGAAATTGATTGAGTTACTTAAAGAATATTCTGATATTTTTGCTTGGTCTTACCAGGATATTCCTGGGTTAGACACTGACATCATGGAGCACCACCTGCCGTTGAAGCCAGAATGTCCTCCCATCAAGCAGAAGTTAAGAAGAACTCACCCTGATATGGCAGTGAAGATAAAAGAAGAGGTCTTGAAGCAGATTGATGTTGTATTTCTTGTGACATTAGTGTATCCTTAATGGATTGCCAATATTGTTCCGGTACCAAAGAAATACGGAAAAGTCCGCATTTGCGTTGATTATAGAGATCTAAATAGAGCAAATCCAAAAGATGACTTTCCATTACCGCATATTGATATGTTGGTAGATAGCACAGCAAAATTCATAGTGTTCTCGTTCATGGACGGGTTTTTTGGGTACAATCAAATTAAGATGGCTCCTGAAGACATGGAAAAAACAACGTTTATCACACCCCGAGGAACATTCTGTTACAAAGTGATACCCATCAGGTTGAAGAACGCTGGTGCAACGTACCAAAGGGCTATGACAACCCTATTCCATGATATGATGCATAAGGAAATCTAAGTATATGTTGATGATATGATCGCTAAATCTCAAACCGAGGAAGGACATATGGAAGATTTGTTGAAGTTATTTCAGAGTTTAAGGAAGTATCGCCTTCGTTTGAATCCGAATAAATGTACCTTTGGTGTTTGTTCTGGAAAGTTGCTAGGTTTCATTGTCAGCCAAAAAGGAATTGAAGTTGATCCTGATAAAGTCAGGGGAATTCAAGAAATGCCTGCTCCAAGGACTGAAAAACAAGTTAGAGGCTTCCTCTGACGTTTGAATTATATTTCCAGGTTCATCTCCCACATGACTGCAACGTGTGAACCCATCTTCAAGCTTCTGAAGAAAGATCAGGGGTGTGTATGGATCGATGATTGCCAGAGGGCATTTGAAAGAATTAAAGAGTATATGCTTGAACCTCCTATCTTGCTCCCTCCCGTTGAGGGAAGACCATTGATTATGTATCTGACAATGTCGGATAATTCTATGGGTTGTATTTTGGGACAACAAGATGAAACGGGAAGAAAAGAATACGCCATTTACTATATGAGTAAAAAGTTCACTGATTGCAAGTCGCGGTACACTCTACTTGAAAAGACATGTTGTGCTTTGGCTTGGGCAGCAAAGTGTCTGCGTCAGTATATGTTGAATCAAACTACTTGGTTGATATCCAAAATGGATCCAATTAAGTACATCTTCGAAAAGCCTGCTCTTACTAGAAGAATCGCACACTGACAGATGTTGCTGTCTGAATACGATATTGAATACTGTTGTACCCCAAAATTTGCCCTCTCTTTCTTCAGGAAATCATCTTGGATTTTCAGAGTCCCTCTGAAACAAATCCAAGTCCAGAATTGTCATTTTTGCCCAAGCAGACCATTTACAAGAGCAAGATGATCACACAAGCTCTAAAGACAGTGCTTTTGTCTTGAGAAAAATTAAATTCTAAGTACTTGGAATTTTCCTCTAAAAAAAAAAGAGTGTTTAAGAAAAATCAGCGCTTCAGAACTTCTGGACCAAACTCCAGATAGAAACGGTCAGAAGTTGCAAGTTTGGCTCAGTGCAGTCAGAAGTTGGCTCTTCAGCAGCTATATCAGCTCAATCAGAAGTTGTAAACGTGGTTCAATACGTAAGACAGAACATGGCTCTTTCAGCAGTTACGCAAGCTCAGCCAGAATTTGCTAAGGGAATGCAAAAGAAGCAAGGAAGTCTGAAGGCTCTTTCAGAACATGCTGAAATCAGAAGATGGAAAGGTCAGAAGAGTGGGTGTTGCACTGATACAGAATCTCTAAGCCCAGGAGTTCCAGAAGCAAATCCAAGGAACGTGTCAGAAAATCAGAAGAATCCCCAGAACTTGATAAGACAACAGGAGGCCAAGAGCAGAGCATGGTTTACGTTGTTCTTGGTGAAACAGAACTGCTGGTTCAAAGTTTGGTTTCCATTACCAGAATATTGGTGTTGATAAGTCTCATCACCATTTAATGCTCATTAATGCTCCCAACCATTCCTGGACATTCATCCAAGTAATCCCTTCACGTGTGGCTTGGGAAACGCCTTTATGCAGGTTCTGGCATGGGTCTACACGCCACCGTCCACCTAAGAGGTCACTTCTCTCCAATCCACGCCTACTGTTCCAGCCTAGGCTGAAAGGCTATCTGTTATCAAAACTTCCCAGGAATTTCTTTCAAAGAACAACTCAGCCTCTGTTGGCGCTTTAATGTTCAAGAAATCCACAAGAGTTTTGCCTATAAATAGAGAATCATTGTCCACTGAAAAGAGGCGTCAAAAGAAACAGAAAAATTGCTAGAAGAGAAACAGAAATATTTAGCAAGAAAGTGCTGTGAAACTCTGCCAAAATCTCCAGTGTTTCATAACTTTGAATTTCTTACCTTCAAACTTCATCAAATACCCAGTTTTCTTTGTGAACTAAAAACACCCTTTTCAAACTTCTGACCCTATATACGCATACACCTTCACCTACCCTTTGCAAAAAATAATCTGTCCAGAATACCATCAGAGCCAAAAGCTAGCTCTCATCCACAAACTTTTCCCAACAGCCAGGTAAGCACCTGCTGACCTTCATCACGCTGCTAAGCATCATCAGCTGTGCATGCTCAAATAAACATAATGTAAATATCATGTTGTTGCTGTTTGTGTTCTGAGGATTTTCATACCTCAGAACGTTCTGAGCCAGTGTAGAACCTGCCTGTGACCTTGTTGGTTCTGCCCTCTGAAACACTTTGACATTTGTTGGAGTTGTTCCAAATATGTTTCCTGTTTTATGGAATAATAACAAAATTGCAGATGTTCTGATTAGTACAGGGGAAAGCCAAGTGCTGACTTTGACGTTGGCACATCTGAAGCCTGTTTTGCTGTCAATAATATCAGAACTTCTGAGAGTTATTGTCTTTCCAGCAGGATCATAACTTCTGATTTCCCCACTGTTGTACCCCAAAATTTGCCCTCCCATAATCTTCAAAGTTTTGCCTCAAAGGGTTCAAAGTCTACTCAAGGGCTACACAGTCAAACCACTCTCCTAAAGCCAGTCAAACTAGGGTTTTGGTTCCTGCAAGGAAGTTGAGGGTTTCAAAGGCTCAATCAAGTCCCATATGCTCATACACATTGTCAAGCACCTACATGTCAAGTTTCAAGGTTCACAAGGTCAAGTTGCACAGTCAAAAACCCTAATTGCTCCACAGTCAACTGCAGGGGCAAAATGGTCATTTGACAGTCAAAAGTCAAAATTTTTTTGGTCAACATCTTATTTTGAAGCCACAATCATCATTTGGTCAAATCTTGACCATGATTTCACAAGAATGGCTCAAAAATCATCAAGGTGTCAAAAGTTTCTATTTTTGGACAGTTGAAAAGTCAACTGTAACTTGACCAAGGCATAACTTTTTCATGGTTCATCAGAAAAATCCCATCCAATGCTCATATTGAAGGGGAAGACATTTCCTACAACTCATATTCACATTCCAAGTCCAAGAAATGCTCTCACAAAAAGTTATCAATTTCAATATTATAGGTCATTTTCAAAAGTCAACAAAAAGGCACTTTAAGTCAAAGACCATAACTTGAGATTGGTAAATCAAAATGACATGGGACCAAAGACATTGGTTAGAGGACTTAAATACCTTTCCAAAATGTCTAAGAACATGTTCATAGCTTCCAAATTGAGCAAGATATGCATTGGAGAAGTTGGGAAATTTTTGTGAAATGGCCAAAGTCAATTATCCTTGAAACTTCATTTTTGACAAAAGGGGCCCACTTTTTCCACTTGATTCAGCTTGGCCATGCTTCCCACGTGTCCTACAATTTATTTCAAGATTTAAAATTAATTTTTTCATTTTTATTTAATTTTATTTGATTTAATTCATTTTAAATCTTTAAAATTCAAATAAAAATCAAAGAAATTAATGGAGGGATATATTTTGTGTTGATTAGCTTTGATACACCTTGAAATACCTTCCAAATTCGTGCAAGGCCAATTATGGGCATAAAAATTCAAATTTTCACAAATATGGCAAATGGTTCAATGTTGGTTATGGAGGAAATCAAGAACATAATTGCATAAGCTTAATGACCATAATTTTGATTGATTCTCATTCATTACTATATATACAAGCCTTCCCAACCTCATTCAAAGATGAGTGTATGCAGAAACGGCCAAGAGCAAAACCAAAAATTATTCAAAAAGTGAGAGTTCTAAAACATAGTTGCGAGCATCTTCAGATCAAAACAAGCACGTGGTTTTATTCCTTGCCACACCCTGAAGCTAAAGCAACCTTTGCCAAGTCCTGAGGCTCATACCGCACTGTAAGTTCTTCCCAGGTCCCCCATAATTCTCATATCATTTTTGTTAACGCGTTCTTGTGCAGTTTCTCAAGTAGTTTCCACCATAAGCCTCACCCATCCAACAAGCCAAGTGTTATTGGAGGCAGATCTAAAGGCCTAGAACGCAAGAGTACTATGCTCTGGAGTCAGCGCATGCGTAGGCAACCGAAAAAAGTCAAATAAGGCTTCTTGTTGTTGGGCCAGAATTACTTCAAAAAACCTCCATGAAGGCCATCTCACCCCCCTTGGGTTTTCTTACCTTTTTCTTATTTTATTTTGTTTTGTCATTTTCTTTTCTTTTATTTATTTGCCTTATTTTTTTTATTAACATAATTAACCAACTAAAATTTTCATAAAAAACCCAAAAAATAGAATTAACATTATTATTATTATTATTTTATTTTGTAAATAAATATTAACCAAAATAGTTTAATTAGGCAAGTTTAATTCCTTTTCTTAAATAATTAAAATAAATCTAGAATTAGGTAAAAGTTAACTTTTAATTTTATTCCATTTCTTTTATTTCATAAAAACATAAAAACAAAAAAAATATTTTCTTTTAATTAATTAATTAATTAGTCATTAATTAGCTTTAATTTCACTTTAATTACAAAAAAGACAAAAAAATCAATTTCTTTTCTAAAAAGGGTCAACACCCTTAGACATTCCCGATTAATTTATTCGCGCGCATTTACTTTATTTGATTATTATGTAATTGCCTTCAAGAATGTAATAGTTAAATAGGTTTATCGCTTTATTTAATTTCCGTAGTCATTTACTAAAAAACGGGTCTTTGTAATTTTTGGCGATGTATAGACCCGCGCCTTGTAATAGCGTAGGATTTATGTTTTTGCAATTTACTTTCCGCACCCCTTAACTGCTAAACTTGCATACAAGAATGTATGGTAAATAAAAATAACTCGTAGCTCACCCATAACATGTACAAAAACATTAACTGAATACAACACACAAATACACACACCACTTCTAGGGTACGCCTCACTTGTTGCCTTCGAAACGTGGTCGTCAAGTATAGGACGTTTTACTAGTCCTTATGTCCATGATCCAGTTGCCTTGAAACAGTTGCCTCGAAACAGTTGTCTCGGAACAGTTGCCTCGAAACGGTTGCCTCGGATTAAAAAAGGATCAAGGACATAAGGGTAACTTCTAAGGTGTCCTACTGTTGCTTCGGTGACCACACTGTCCCTACAATCGAATTGACCCGAACACCTCCAACGGTGGTGCTACCTACCTCTCAATGGTGGGATGGCACTACCTAAAGGACACTTACACGACTTAATTCCTTAGGGTAGGTAGATGACTCATGGATACTTGCTCTTTTAAAAAACAAACAAAATACTTTTCACACCTTACACTTTCAAAAGCTTTCAAAACAAATTTTTCAAACACTCTTGAGGACAGATACAAGAGTTATTCAGAAATCTTTCAAAGAAACTTTTTTCAAAACCCACACACACTTGAAAAGCAAACAAATTTTGAAAACATAAGAGCAAGTACCTAAGAGCCCGTGGATAACCACAGATAGAAAGGGTGCTAACACCTTCCCTTTCTATAAATCTACCTCCCGAACCGAGAAACATTCTCATAAGGAATTTTGCTGTGCTTTTGTCCTTTCCATGTTGGAGAAAATAAAAGACGGTGGCGACTCTTGCTTCCGCGACATTTCACGAAACCAGCTAAAAACAGTCAGTTCTATTTCCACCGATCACAGAACTGGCGACTCTGCTGGGGATTTTAATAAGTGAGGTGTACCTTAGGATTAGATCATACTTATGTTTTCAATTGAATGTTTGTTTTCTTTATTATTGTGGGTTGCATCGGAGTTTCATAGATCCTAACCCGGATCTGGGGATACCCTTTTAGGTAGCATAAGCTGTGAGGGACCTGTCCGACGTAGACCGACACGGGTGAAGCAGTGGCTACGTTGGTGTGACACCTTGGTCTGTACCGATATCCCTTGTGTTGCAACGAGAAGAATATGGGTCTTCCGAGGAGTCATTAAGCACCAACCGACCTTAGAACCCTAAATTGACCCAACTTGGCCATAAAACAGTAGCAGTATGCTACACCCATTGAGGCTAAACTCTCATGATGGTTCTGGCCGCAAGAAAAGATTGCGACGCTGGAGTTATGACCGATTGAGGGTAGTCAGTGATATTGGGATCCTCTAGAACCCGGTTACTTTTGATAGGACAGGTCTTAACCAACGAAACTGAAAAAGGGTAGTACCTGAACTTCATGCTGGCCTGAACTCTAAGGGCTGTCTTGTGTGACTTGTGTGCCTTCAAACTTGACTACTTGCATGCTTGTTGTCTGACACTTGAGTTTCTTGCAGGTTTGTTTACAGTCCTTAATTGGGATTCATTACAGGGTTTACTTACATCACTCCATGCATAGCATAACATCATACCATTGCATACATCTTGCATAAGGACTAGTCTATTTCAAGGATCTCAAGGGTTTGTGATGCAGGTCATGGTGAATCAAAAGTCTAGCAAGGGGCAAAGGGGATTTATTTTCCTCTAGCCAGGTTAATGACTTGAGTCAGGGGCTATGACCCACTCGATATGGTGAGCCTTGACTCTTGAAGAAGGACTCTCAACAATATGAAGTGCCTTCAATCAAGCCACCAGTTACCAGATTCTAATAATTTTTCTTGTTTACCCCGCGAGGTCCTTGAAAACATCGCATGCATACATACATATCATTGCATTACAGGTACCCTTGGTACAGGTCACTTACCTTTTTCGCTGTTTATTTCAGCAGTCATCATGAATCCTGAATCATCCAATTGACAAGCTATCAAGGCCCTCCAGGCCCAGAATGCCCAGTTCCAGGAGTTGATTATGAGCCTAGCCCAGGGTCAAAAGGAATTGAAGACTCTGATTCAGAAGAAGAATAACAAGAGGACTGTTTTGTTCAACCCTAGACGCAGATCTGGGAACACACTGCAGAATGAAGCTGAGAGGACTACTCCATCTGTGGGGGAAGGCAGTCACCAAGGGAGATAGGTTCCTAGCCCTGTGGTCTCTGACACCAAGACAGACTTCAATGATGAACAATACCCCCCTGCTGAAGACAGGTACAAACAGCTGGAGGACCGGTTAAATGCTATGGATATCCAACGTGTGCCTGGGTTGGACTTTAGGGACCTAGGTTTATCTTCTGGGGTGGTGATCCCTCACAAGTTCAAGGCACCTGCCTTTGTAAAGTACGACGGGGTTTCCTGTCCTAAGCTGCACCTCCGTTCATACGCAAGGAAGATCCAGCCCTACACGGCGGACAAGAATCTATGGATCCATTTCTTCCAGGAGAGTCTTTCAGGGACTCATCTCGAATGGTTCTATCAGCTGGATGGAACCAACATTCGTAACTGGGAGGACTTGGCAACTGCTTTTTATAAGCAGTATCAGTATAATGCCGACCTCGCTCCTACGCGTACCCAACTCCAGGGTATGTCACTTGGGACGAGTGAAGGTTTTAAGGAGTATGCGCAAAGGTGGAGAGACCTGGCTGGAAGGGTGCAGCCACCTTTGACTGACCGTGAGCTTGTTGACATGTTCTTGGGGACCCTGTCTGGTCCCTTCTTCAACCATCTGATTGAGAATTCTTCTGCTGGGTTTACAGATTTGATCTTGACCGGGGAGAGGATCGAAGCTGGCATCAAGGCTGGAAAGATTAAAGAAGATGCACCTTCTGATACTTACAAAAAGCCTTACACTGGGAAGAAAGAGGCCAATGCTGTGTACAGCCAAAAGGGTCGCCATGATCAACATGTAGGAGCAGTCCAGATCTCTAATCCTAGGCCTGCTCAACAAGGACAGGGGCATCAACATAAGGAGGTCGCACCCAAGAGACAATTAACTAAAATCAACATGTCACTGGATCAAGCGCTATAGCAAATGTTGAAGGCAGGGCTGATTACCTTGAGGGCTCCTCTCCGGAATCCAAACACCTCTGCTCCCAACTACCATCCTAATGAGAGGTGCGCATACCACTCCGATAGCCCGGGTCATACTACGAACAACTGTTGGCCTTTGAAGAACAAGATTCAAGACATGATCGACACCGGAGAGATTCAGTTTGAAGCGTCAGAGACTCCAAACATAATCAATGCTCCTTTGCCCAATCATTGAAGGCTTTTGTTTATTTGAATTTCCGAGTTGTAATTTTTTGCTTATACAAACAATTAATGTCATAGCAAACTCTTTTATTTCACTAATGCACTGCATATGTCTGTTTTTGAATTAATCCAATTATTTTCATTATATTCAAATTGCTTTCATATTTTTTGTGATGTCCAACTCTCGGTTAATAATTCTAAGCCTCTTGAGGGGGGATGACGAAAACGATACCACAATCTACAGTATGCTTTTGAACAGACCCCGCTGATGAGGTACAGACATTGTTTCAATTCCTAAACACTGGAGTTATAAGGCAGATAATCCCTCGTTAACCCCTTTGAGCCAAAGAAGTAGGAGTTTTTCTTTTCGAAAATTAAAACCCTTAATCATAACCTGGGGCAGGGTAGTTCTCTCAGTTGATCCAAGTGCACAACGAATAGCACCAAAGAGGTCCTCACAAAAAAAATACAGTGATGGTTCTGAATAATCATAAAGACAGGCAGTCATTATCCCTCAAAATAAACGCCCATTAAGTCAAAACCTATGAAGGAGACTTACAAAACTGGGGCATCCTGCTGACTGTAATCACAAAAGAAACAGTTCAGGCAAAAAACAGGAATAACGAAATCAAAAAAGAAAGAGGTCCTACAAACCCTCAACCAAAAAAGGAAATGACTGCCTATCCAAAATAAATTTTCAATATCTGAACCATCACTGGTATATCAAAGCAAAGACTCAAACAAGGTCTAACGCACGATTAGCTGAGTTTAGGTTTGAAGAACATCATGAAGAGTGGGTGGGTACAAATAAATTTTGAGCCTTTATCCTTTGTTTCTTAAACCGTGAACCAGGCCACGTTACAACCCTTAAAAGTCCTAGCTGAAGCATGGGTTGGTTCGAAAGCATACTGTTACAAAGGTATCCTGACTCCTTAAGGCTTGCAGTAAAATAACGAGTTGACATCACATTTTTACAAAATTTGCTTGTGTTACTGAAAAATGCATTTTCAAAAATTTCAAGACAGACATAAGCTTTGCATTTTTAAAATAACATTGTTTGCATATGACTATTTGTTCGAACAGCAGATTAAGTCGCACGACGAATATCTAGTGAACAAAAGCACTTCCAACCAAGGGGCAGACATGATCATGGTCTATTATCTGGGGCAGTTAAGTCAAGATTCGAAGAATCTCTCAAAAGGCCAACCAACTTGGGGCAAATCTCCATATGGATCACTTGGGGCATTGGACATGAATCCCAGCTACGAATCCTGCATGATCAAACGAAGATCTTCTGGTAGTATGGCGACGCAACACTACTGACAGTGACAACTCCCTGCATCCTGAGAGCACGGACATAGTCGAAAAATACTGCGCATAATCAAAGACCCGCTAGGTTGACACACCTAGGCAAAAATAAGGGCTTCCCGGCGAACCAAAAGGGTTCGGGCAAAATAAGGGGTGAAAATGAAAAATCTGTACACCCGGCAAGTCGAAAACCTGAAAAGGCGGCTTGGGCAAAAAAGGGTATCCCGGTGGACTGAAAACCCGAAAGGGCGGTCCAGGCAAAAATTAGGGATCAAAAGCGTACGACTATGTCCCGTCATCTCGTCACTCGCCTACCAGAAGAAGATTTATCAGAACGGCGGTTATCAAGACTTTCACAAGTACCTTCTCCCACAGGAACTGGGGCAATAAAAATTGTCTAAGTGATCTGGTTGCTCTGCCCACCAAGGTACCAAGGTAGGCTCGACTGAAGAATGTAACCAGAATACCTTCACTCCCCCCAGAGTAAGACCAATCAGCAATACCCTCCCCAGGCAGATTTTGGTCTCCCATCAGCCCTAACAAGGCACAACATCTCCAGCAAGTCATTGATACTCTCCCCAAGCAGAGTTAGCCTACAATCAGCCTTAAGGAAGATGGGTATCCCCAGAAAATCTCAATATTCCCCAGCGGAGTATACAAATGTTCCTAAGCAAGCATCCCGGCAGTCTTAATATAAGATTGTTCCCCGGTGGAATACAGACATCCAGCGGAGCCGTTCCCCCAGTACAGTCCAAAAGTCTCCCCCAGGAGAGCTGAATCAATCTCCCCAGTAGATTCTGGAAGCTTATCCCCAGTAGATTCTGGAAGCTTATCCTCTGCAGAGCACGAGCGCGTCTCCCCGGCTTATTTCAAAGATTATTTCCCCACCAGGATATAACTGGGTTATCCTCAGCCAATAAACACGGAAAGATCGTCCTCGGCGAAGCTCTTCCTATCCCCCAGCGGAGTTCATCAAGTTCCCCGACATAACTTATCAATGGAATCCCCAGCGGAGTTCGCATTAAAATCTCAGCGAAGCATCTATTCCCCGCAGAGTAATCTCTCCAACAAGTTTATTCCCCAACGGAGTCATCTTCTCCTACCGGTTTATTCTTACAACCATCATTCCCAGCGGAAACGAAGAACTCTGTTCTTCAACATCAGCACAGGATTCAACTTCCCGGCATTCGTCAAGGATTTATTTTCCTAGACGAAAATACATTCATAAACATATCACCTTTCATACATCTTGCTTACATACACAATGCATGCACATACGCATCATATCACACAATCTCATTTCTCCCTGAGAACATCATGACATCATGCATTGCACAACTGATGTTTTGCCTTTTTCAGGAAAAAGGTCAATCCAAAGACGATTACTATCAACTGTTGCAATTCCAGATTCGATACCTGCATCTAGCCAGGGCATATCTGTGAGCGATTGATTGTGGATTCGATACCTGTATCTAGCCAGGGCATATCTACATTAAAGAGATTAAAGAGATAGCTTGGAAATGCTCCAGATATGGATGTTGTTCTTTTGCTTATTCAAGACTCCTTCTAGAGATAGTTCAGATGTGACCCAGGCATGGCGACGTTCTGATACTCATTCCAGATTTCCTTTCAGAGATAGCTTGGAAATGCTCCAGATATGGATGTTGTTCTTTTGCTTATTCAAGACTCCTTCTAGAGATAGTTCAGATGTGACCCAGGCATGGCGACGTTCTGATACTCATTCCAGATTTCCTTTCAGAGATAGATTGGAAATGCTCCAAGATATGGATGCTATTATTTTGCTTATTCAAGACTCCTTCTAGAGATAGTTCAGATATGACCCAGGCATGGCGACATTCTGATACTCATTCCAGATTTCCTTTCAGAGATAGATTGGAAATGCTCCATGATATGGATGTTGTTCTTTTGCTTATTCAAGACTCCTTCTAGAGATAGTTCAGATGTGACCCAGGCATGGCGACGTTTTGATACTTATTCCAGATTTCCTTTAAGAGATAGCTAGGAAATGCTCCAGATATGGATGCTGTTCTTTTGCTTATTCAAGACTCCTTCTAGATATAGTTCAGATGTGACCTAGGCATGGCGACGTTCTGATACTTATTCCAAATTTCCTTTCAGAGGTAGCTTGGAAATGCTCCAGATATGAATTTTGTTCTTTTTCTTATTCAAGACTCCTTCTAGATATCGTTCAGATGTGACCCAGGCATGGCAACGTTCTGATACTTATTCCAGATTTCCTTTCAGAGATATCTTGGAAATGCTCCAGATATGGATGCTGTTCTTTTGCTTATTCAAGAATCCTTCTAGATATAGTTCAGATGTGACCCAGGCATGGTGACGTTCTGATACTTATTTAGATTCCCTTTCAGATATAGCCTAGAGATGCTCCAGATCCGGACACTGTTCTATTGCTTATTCAGATTCAAACTTCTAAAAGACAACTTAGAGATGCTCTATCCTGGATGCTCTTCTATTGTTTAGTCCAGATACGATCCAGATTCGGATGACATTCTGTTACTCATGCAGTATGGATATACCCCAGACACGGAGGTCATTCTACCATTTATTCAGACGTCAGCAATTAGACACAGACTAGATATGCTTCAGACACGGAAGCTATTCTATTTCTTATTCAGATTCACCTATCCACCATCTTTCCAAATGGCATCTATAAGCCCATTCCCGACAAGGTTCTATCACACTTTCAGATGGCATCTTTAAGCCCATCCTCCCATCCATCATCTCTCCAAATGGCATCTGTAAGCCCATTCTCGACATCACACTGCTGATTCTCTACTATGTGAGTGCAAATTTCTGGGCACTCTAGTGTTCAATCATCTTCCACCCTCGGATCACGAAAGGCACACAAGCCTATCTACATCCTCAGGTCTAAGAAGATTGAACAGGGGAAACTGTTGTACCCCAAAATTTGCCCTCCCATAATCTTCAAAGTTTTGCCTCAAAGGGTTCAAAGTCTACTCAAGGGCTACACAGTCAAACCACTCTCCTAAAGCCAGTCAAACTAGGGTTTTGGTTCCTGCAAGGAAGTTGAGGGTTTTAAAGGCTCAATCAAGTCCCATATGCTCATAAACATTGTCAAGCACCTACATGTCATGTTTCAAGGCTCACAAGGTCAAGTTGCACAGTCAAAAACCCTAATTGCTCCACAGTCAACTGCAGGGGCAAAATGGTCATTTGACAGTCAAAAGTCAAAAATTTTGGTCAACGTCTTATTTTGAAGCCACAATCATCATTTGGTCAAATCTTGACCATGATTTCACAAGAATGGCTCAAAAATCATCAAGGTGTCAAAAGTTTCTATTTTTGGACAGCTGAAAAGTCAACTGTAACTTGACAAGGGCATAACTTTTTCATGGTTCATCAGAAAAATCCCATCCAATGCTCATCTTGAAGGGGAAGACATTTCCTACAACTCATATTCACATTCCAAGTCCAAGAAATGCTCTCACAAAAAGTTATCAATTTCAACATTATAGGTCATTTTCAAAAGTCAACAAAAAGGCATTTTAAGTCAAAGACGATAACTTGAGATTGGTAAATCAAAATGACATGGGACCAAAGACATTGGTTAGAGGACTTAAAGACCTTTCCAAAATGTCTAAGAACATGTTCATAGCTTCAAAATCGAGCAAGATATGCATTAGAGAAGTTGGGAAATTTTTGTGAAATGGCCAAAGTCAATTAGCCTTGAAACTTCATTTTTGACAAAAGGGGCCCACTTTTTCCACTTTATTCAGCTTGGCCATGCTTCCCACGTGTCCCACAATTTATTTCAAGATTTAAAATTAATTTTTTCATTTTTATTTAATTTTATTTGATTTAATTCATTTTAAATCTTTAAAATTCAAATAAAAATCAAAGAAATTAATGGAGGGATATATTTTGTGTTGATTAGCTTTGATACACCTTGAAATACCTTCCAAATTCGTGCAAGGCCAATTATGGGCATAAAAATTCAAATTTTCACAAATATGGCAAATGGTTCAATGTTGGTTATGGAGGAAATCAAGAACATAATTGCATAAGCTTAATGACCATAATTTTGATTGATTCTCATTCATTACTATATATACAAGCCTTCCCAACCTCATTCAAAGATGAGTGTGTGCAGAAACGGCCAAGAGCAAAACCAAAAATTATTCAAAAAGTGAGAGTTCTAAAACATAGTTGCGAGCATCTTCAGATCAAAACAAGCACGTGGTTTTATTCCTTGCCACACCCTGAAGCTAAAGCAACCTTTGCCAAGTCCTGAGGCTCATACCGCGTTGTAAGTTCTTCCCAGGTCCCCCATAATTCTCATATCATTTTTGTTAACGCGTTCTTGTGCAGTTTCTCAAGTAGTTTCCACCATAAGCCTCACCCATCCAACAAGCCAAGTGTCATTGGAGGCAGATCTAAAGGCCCAGAACGCAAGAGTACTATGCTCTGGAGTCAGCGCATGCGTAGGCAACCGAAAAAAGTCAAATAAGGCTTCTTGTTGTTGGGCCAGAATTACTTCAAAAAACCACCATGAAGGCCATCTCACCCCCCTTGGGTTTTCTTACCTTTTTCTTATTTTATTTTGTTTTGTCATTTTCTTTTCTTTTATTTATTTGCCTTATTTTTTATATTAACATAATTAACCAACTAACATTTTCATAAAAAACCCAAAAAATAGAATTAACATTATTATTATTATTATTATTATTTTATTTTGTAAATAAATATTAACCAAAATAGTTTAATTAGGCAAGTTTAATTCCTTTTCTTAAATAATTAAAATAAATCTAGAATTAGGTAAAAGTTAACTTTTAATTTTATTCCATTTCTTTTATTTCATAAAAACATAAAAACAAAAAAAATATTTTCTTTTAATTAATTAATTAATTAGTCATTAATTAGCTTTAATTTCACTTTAATTACAAAAAAGACAAAAAAATCAATTTCTTTTCTAAAAAGGGTCAACACCCTTAGACATTCCCGATTAATTTATTTGCGCGCATTTACTTTATTTGATTATTATGTAATTGCCTTCAAGAATGTAATAGTTAAATAGGTTTATCGCTTTATTTAATTTCCGTACTAAGTTACTAAAAAACGGGTCTTTGTAATTTTTGGCGATGTATAGACCCGCGTCTTGTAATAGCGTAGGATTTATATTTTCGCAATTTACTTTCCACACCCCTTAACTGCTAAACATGCATGCAAGAATGTATGGTAAATAAAAATAACTCGTAGCTCACCCATAACATGTACAAAAACATTAACTGAATACAACACACAAATACATACACCACTTCTAGGGTACGCCTCACTTGTTGCCTTCGAAACGTGGTCGTCAAGTATAGGACGTTTTAGTAGTCCTTATGTCCATGATCCAGTTGCCTCGAAACAGTTGCCTCGAAACAGTTGCCTCGGAACAGTTGCCTCGAAACGGTTGCCTCGGATTAAAAAAGGATCAAGGATATAAGGGTAGCTTCTAAGGTGTCCTACTGTTGCTTCGGTGACCACACTGTCCCTACAATCGAATTGACCCGAACACCTCCAACGATGGTGCTACCTACCTCTCAATGGTGGGATGGCACTACCTAAAGGACACTTACACAGCGTAATTCCTTAGGGTAGGTAGATGACTCATGGATACTTGCTCTTTTCAAAAACAAACAAAATACTTTTCACACCTTACACTTTCAAAAGCTTTCAAAACAAATTTTTCAAACACTCTTGAGGACAGATACAAGAGTTATTCAGAAATCTTTCAAAGAAACTTTTTTCAAAACCCACACACACTTGAAAAGCAAACAAATTTTGAAAACATAAGAGCAAGTACCTAAGAGCCCATGGATAACCACGGATAGAAAGGGTTCTAACACCTTCCCTTTCTATAAATCTACCTCCCGAACCGAGAAACATTCTCATAAGGAATTTTGCTGTGCTTTTGTCCTTTCCATGTTGGAGAAAATAAAAGACGGTGGCGACTCTTGCTTCTGCAACATTTCGCGAAACCAACTAAAAACAGTCAGTTCTATTTCCACCGATCACACCCACTAACAAACTTATGTCTTGCAGCGCAGGGGGGTCAGAACTTCTGATTTCCCCACTAACAGGTTTCTGTTTTGCAGGTGCCAGAGTCAGAAGTTCTGACTCATACAGTTTAACCAAAAGGTTGATCATCTGACAGCGGGTCTGAGTCATAACTTCTAATGACCTCTCAGCAGCGCGCGGGCTCCCTCTCTCTTTCCCTCTATCTTGTTTTTTGCTATTTTCTTTTTTGTCTATTTTTCTCGTTGAACCCCCCATGTATAAATGTGTACCCCCACTCCCTAATTGTTGTAATAGCGTAGGATTTTATATTTCCGCTTCTTATTGCTAGTAATTAGGATGTGTATGGCAAGATAAAATCAATGAAATAGAAAATCCTAATTCAAAGATAAACTCTTGTATGCAATAAAACACACTTGCACACTAACACCCCTAGGGTTACATCCACCTGTTGCCTTTCAAAAAATGGGCCATGTTACGCATGCAAAGTATCTTGGTAAAACAAACAAAATCAAAAGATCATAGTCCCTCGATGACGCTTTCGAAAGTTGCCTTACAAAAATGATCTTAATCCCTCAAAAGAAAAACTAAGATGCTTTGCAACATTGCTATCATGGTCTATACGATGACCCGCGCCTGTCCCGTATACATCCTAACACAAGATTGTCCACCAAATACAATGGTGGAACAAAATTGTTAAAAGGGTTTAAACATAGGGAAAAAAACCTTTGAGTAAATTTAGGGGTAGACAACTCTTGGTTACTTAACCAAACTTGCAAAAACACCTGCCTACTTTTCAAAACACACATCACAACACACTTTCAAAACAACTTTCAAAAACATTGAAAACTTTTTCAAAAGATAAGTACACCTTTGTATACATCCCAACATGGATCATTACAAAGGTTGCCACCACATTGGCCTCTTTTCAAAACATTTTTCAAACCCATACACAAAGCACCATTTCAAACAATTGAAAGCACCATTTCAAGCAATTGAAAATCAAGGCAAGTTGATCTAAGCAAGTAACTAAGAGCCCATGGATAACCATGGATAGAAAGGGTGCTAATACCTTCCCTTTCTATAATCTACTACCCGAACCCAAGAAAACATCTCAAAGGTTTTTGCTGTGCTTTTTAACCTTTCCTTAGGATAAAATAAAAAGTCGGTGGCGACTCTTGCTCAACCGAAACATTTGCGAAAACAAACGCAAAACCTCAAGTCAGTTCTCCCACCGTATCACAAATACCACACTCAGAAGGCCATTAAAGGTATTGTGTTGGCTGAATACCTTGCTTACCAACGGGTTGAAGTTTATCAGTCTCATAAATATGACTTTCCCAACGAAGATGTGATGTTTTTAAAAGTAAAAGATTGTGATGAACTTTTGCCTGAGGAAGGTCCTGATCCAGGGTCCCGATGGGGTATGGTGTTTGACAGAGCTGTGAATGCTTACGGAAAAGTAATTGGTGTTGTGATTATCACTCATCATGGGTCTCATATCCCTTTCACTACAAGGTTGACCTTTGATTGTACCAATAACATGGCGGAGTATGAAGCATCCATCACGGGTCTCGAAGCAGCTATGGACCTCAGAATCAAAATCCTTGATGTCTATGGTGATTCAGCTTTAGTAATAAACCAGATTAAAGGAGAATGGGATACTCGTCACTCTAGCTTAATCCCTTACAAAGACTATGCTAGAAGGTTATTACCCTTCTTTAACAAAGTTTAATTCCATCATATTCCTAGAGAGGAAAATCAAATGGCGGACGCTTTGGCAACTTTGGCGTCTATGTATCAGGTGAATACTTGGAATGATGTGCCTCGTATCATAGTGCGACGTCTGGATAGACCAGCCCATGTATTTGCAATAGAGGAAACGTCAAACGAAAAGCCTTGGTATCACGATATCAAGCATTTTCTCTGAACTCAAGAATACCCGTTGGGTGCATCAAATAAAGATAGGAAGACCCTGAGAAGGTTGGCAGGTATCTTTTTCCTTAATGAAGATGTGCTATACAAAATAAATCATGACATGGTCTTGCTCAGATGCGTGGATAGACACGAAGCAGACATGTTGATGCATGAGATCCATGAAGGTTCCTTTGGTACTCATGCCAATGGACATTCGATGGAAAAGAAGATGCTTAGGGCTGGTTACTATTGGCTGACAATGGAATATGATTGTTACAAATTTGTGAAGAAGTGCCTCAAGTGTCAGATATATGCTGACAAAATTCATGTGCCTCCGACACTTCTCAATGTTATTTCGTCCCTGTGGCCCTTATCTATGTGGGGTATTGACATGATTGGAATGATTGAACCTAAGGCGTTGAATGGACATCGTTTTATCTTGGTAGAGATTGACTATTTCACCAAGTGGGTGGAAGCAGCTTCATATGCCAATGTTACTAAGCAGGTGGTAGTACGCTTCATCAAGCATAATCTCATTTGTCGATATGGTGTGCCAAGCAGGATTATCACTGACAACTGCTCAAATTTAAATAATAAGATGATGACGAAACTTTGTGAAGAATTCAAGATTATCCATCATAATTCATCTCCCTATAGGCCAAAGATGAATGGAGCTGTCGAAGCTGCCAATAAGAACATTAGAAAAATCATCCAGAAGATGGTTGTTACTTATAAAGATTGGCATGAGATGCTTCCCTTTGCTTTACATGGGTATCGTACATTTGTTCGCACCTCAATAGGTGTAACCCCTTTCTCGCTTGTGTATGGTATGGAAGAAGTTCTCCCCGTCGAGGTTGAGATTCCCTCTTTACGCGTGATGATGGAAACCAAGTTATCAGAGGCTGAATGGATCCAGAATAGGTTCGACCAATTGAATTTAATTGAAGAAAAGAGAATGACGAATTTGTGTCATGGTCAGTTATACCAAAAGAGGATGAAGAAAGCTTTTGATAAGAAGGTCAAGCCTCGTGAAATCAGAGAAGGCGGCCTTGTGCTCAGGAAGATCATGTCTTTTAACGTTGATTCTAGGGGCAAGTGGACTCCCAATTATGAAGGCCCATATGTTGTCAAGAAAGCCTTCTCTGGAAGTGCATTGATTCTTGAAACTATGGATGGCGAGGAGTTCCCGCGTCCTTTGAATGCTGAAGTCAAGAAATACTTCGCCTAAAGAAATAAAAGAACAACTCGCTAAGTTGAAAACCCGAAAGGGCGACTTAGGCAAAAAGGAGCGTCTCGGTGGGCTGAAAACCCGAAAGGGCATTCTAGGCAAAAATTAGAGACACAAACAGAATAAACCTTCCCGGTAGGTTGAAAACCCGTAAGGGCAACCTAGGCAAAAGTTAGGGATTTCTTTGCAAGTAACCGCGTCAGACAAGACTTGATCGTTGAAGCAACAATCTTCTCAGATTCTCATCACACTTCAACTGAAGTCTTTGCTCACGAGTTCGAAGTTGTTAGGAAGAATAATGTTCATTATATTCAAATGTATCTTTCCCATATATTTACCATTTTCCAAACTTTGTAATCATCTATGGAGTCTCGTCGTTCGCAGACTACCATTCCATTAATAAAGTTCGAGCCTTTATCCAATTCTTTGTAGTTCTTACTTTTATTTTGTTTGAAAAAATTTCATTTATTATCGATAGAAATTTTCAAAACAAAAAGACTTAATAGTAAAAAAAATGTTTCGAAAAGAATTTAAAAATTACCTTTTACTTCAGATGTTGTGATTCAAGTGGAACAGAAGTAGTGATTCCAAGGATGTACGAACTCCTAAGTTTTGAAAAGTTCCCTGGTTGCTCTTATTGATATGTGGGTATTCCATTCAGGACACTGTTTCTTGGGATAGATGAATTTCATACAAGCTAATACATGGTGTGGCATTTGGGCATGTGTTCTCATCTTTCCCCAATTAAGTTTTGGTTCAGATTGTCTTCAAGCAGCTATTTGATATTGAGTTTGTGATCCCATCCTCCCCAGTCAGGTCCTGATTCAAATTCCTCTGACTGAGAAATCTTATGCCCTCTAGTTATGATATTGTTGTTGTAGTATGCCTCTAAGCAACCAGACAAGGGCAATATACATTCTAGGAAGTTTTGAGATAAGCGTCTACTCCTTGGGTTTTCTCTCACTGTGCACTGAGTTTGATTTAAAATCCACATGTGCTGACCCATTACTGTGCTGTCGACTTCTTAATTCTCCAGATGTGTCAAAAATGATGTTTCCCTATGAAGTTGTTATCCTGTGAAATTCCATGATCTCTCTCCATAGAATTTTGCACAATTACTATGCTTTATATTGAAGACTGTATTTGATCTCTCTTCTGTATGGGGCTTCTTTTTCCCCAATGAAGTTAGCATAACAATCCCAAGTTGAAGTATCAACGATGTAGTTTTGCATCTTCCCCGGTAAAGTCTGTATTGCCATCCCCAGTTGAAGTCTCGACGACATGGTTTTCATCTTCCCCTAGTGAAGTTAGTTTTGGAATCTCCAATGAAGTCTAGACGATGAAGCTTCCTCTTCCCTTATTAAAGTCCGTATTGGTATTCCCCTGTGAGACATAGAAGAGTTTATGATATTCTCGCAACTTTATTTGTTGCTAGTCAGGTGGTTCTTTGATTGTTTTCAAGCCATGTTTTTCCCAGTGAAGTGAAGCCGTGAAATGGGACTTTGTTTCCTCTGTTGATACTTACCCTCTCGTGGAATCTAATCTTCATCCTGCGTGTGACTTGGCTGAGTGTTGTCTTCGCCAAAGTTAGCTTTGTCTGGTTATATTTAGTGTATTATGGTTATTTTGTCAGCATGCGCATGTAACATCCATACATTCATACACATCATGCATAGATGAATTTAAAATTCATCACTCATTTGCATTCATTAATGTTTTGTCAGCATATTATCCTCTTTACAAAGTTATGTTACTCTCTCTCCAATAGAGTTATCAACTTTAAACAGAAAGTGTATATCCTTTCAATTTCCCCACCGAGTTATCCCTCGTGGAAGAATTTTGCTTCAACCTTCCCATTCAGTTCATTATCTTGATGGAGTGTGATCCCCTTTTGAGTTTATTTCTCATCGGGTGCTGACTTGGTTGATTATCTCATTCCAGTTTATTTCTGGTTTGAGTCTATAGTCCTCGACAACATTATTATTTTGATTTCTGCAGGTTTCGAGCCTTGATTTGAGAATGTGCATTTATTTTGCACGAAAATACTTTTTTCTCCTCAATAGGAATGTATTGGTATTTCCCCAGGAAATCAAGCTTCATATCTCGCCAGTCTTATTACAATTCCTTCTTAAAGCAGCAAGCGGCAGTTCTCTTTATTTGAGCAACCTGTTTCTTCCCAGTAAGTCTGTTAACGTAAGAAGATGTTTTTCTCCAATGAATGATATCCTTGTCGTCATGGAAGGTAGTTCGTTGATGAAAATTTGTTACTACAATGAATGGTAGTCTCGTCATTATGGGAGATAGTTCATTGATGAAGATTGTTTTTCCAATGAATGGTAGCCTTGTCATTATGGAAGGTAGTTCGTTGATAAAGATTGTTTTCCCAATGAATGGTAGTCTCGTCATTATGGGGGATAGTTCGTTGATGAAGATTTTTTTTCAATGAATGGTAGCCTTGTCATTATGGAAGGTAGTTCGTTGATAAAGATGTTTTCCCAATGAATGGTAGCCTTGTCATTATGGAAGGTAGTTCGTTGATGAAAATTTGTTATTCTAATGAATGGTAGCCTTGTCGTTATGGAAGGTAGTTCGTTGCTGAAATTTGTTACTCCAATGAATGGTAGTCTCGTCATTATGGGAGATAGTTCGTTGATGAAGATTGTTTTTCCAATGAATGGTAGCCTTGTCGCTATGTGTTGTACCCTAAAATTTGCCCTCTCAATTCTCAAGGATTTTCTTACAAGGATTTCAAGGTTCAAGCTTGAACAAGTGCATTGGGATTTTCCAGTACCAAAATTAAAAGGAAACTGTTAAAAAGGGAGAAAATAGATAAAAATAACATTTTGACAAATTTGGAGAAAATAGGCCTCCTTCGACTCAGCCCTTCGATTGGACAAGTGTGCTGCCTACATGCTTGCAATCAAAGGCCATGACATGTTGGCCACACATGCCCCCTGCAAGGAAACCCCTTTCGAATCACCAAGCGTGCTTCCTGCAAGCCTACTTCGATTTGGACAAGTTTACTGCCTACAAGTCTGCTTCGACTGGATAAGTTTGCTGCCTACAAGTCTGCTTCAACTGGACAAGTTTGGTGCCTGCATGCAAGTCTTCGTTTGGGCACTCACCTTCTGAATTCCCATGTGCAAAATTCAGTTTAGCAAGAGCCTCCTTCAAATGCAACTTGGGAATACCCTTGGACTCAGAAGCCAGGAACTTCCCTCACGCTAAAAGGCAATGACTCCCTTTATATTTGTTTCGACCCAAGCTTCGATTGGGCAGTATGCTTCCTTCGAGAATGAGCTTTCGATTTGGCAATATGTTTTCTTCGATACAAGCTTCTACTGGGCATTAGCTTGTTTCGACCACAAGCTTCGACTGAGGCAAAGGCTTCCTTCGAACAGGTGTGCTTCGATCTCACTCTTGCATTTGACTCAAGACCAAATCTCGTTTGCCAGACTATGTTGCTTCCAAATCTTTACATAATCATAAGCTTGTACAAGGGTTTTAAACTTTGTCTTTTAGATACTACTATTCTTGGTTAAAGGCTACATACTCTTTCTTTTCATAGAGAGTACTTTAGTCACAAAATCAGCTTTCAACCTGATTTTGGTCTGAGCACAAGCAAGGCCAGAAGCATAAGTCACATCTTCTGCACCCCAACTGCCAAGAGGCCCCCCGCATGTACTTTCACGTTACATTATTTTATCATTTCTTTGCAAGGCTGGCTTTGGACAACATGTCCATTCTTTCTCTATAAATAGAGGAATTTTTGCAAAGCTAGAAGAGGATCTTTGGACCAGAGGAACGAATCCCCCAAATTTTCTCAAACACAATAAAACTCTCAAAGTTCATCAACACTTGAGAAATCACAAAAAACCCAGAATCACATTCATCTCTGTTGTACCCCAAAATTTGCCCTCCCATAATCTTCAAAGTTTTGCCAAGCATCACCTCAAATGGTTCAAGGTCTACTCAAGGGCTACACAGTTCAAACCATTCTTCTAAGCCAGTCAAATTAGGGTTTTGGTTCCTGCAAGGAAGTTGAGGCTTTCAAGGGCTCAATCAAGTCCCATATGCTCATATACATTGTCAAGCACCTACATGTCAAGTTTCAAGGCTCACAAGGTCAAGTTGCACAGTCAAAAACCCTAATTGCTTCACAGTCAACTGTAGGGGCAAAATGGTCATTTGGCAGTCAAAAGTCAAATATTTTGGTCAACATCTTATTTTGAAGCCACAATCATCATTTGATCAAGTCTTGATCATGATTTCACAAGAATGGCTCAAAAATCATCAAGGTGTCAAAATTTTCTATTTTTGGACAGTTGAAAAGTCAACTGTAACTTGACCAAAGCATAACTTTTTCATGGTTCATCAGAAAAATCCCATCCAATTCTCATCTTGAAGGGGAAGACATTTCCTATAACTCATCTTCACATTCCAAGTCCAAGAAATGCTCTCACAAAAAGTTATCAATTTCAACATTATAGGTCATTTTCAAAAGTCAACAAAAAGGCATTTTAAGTCAAAGACCATAACTTGAGATTGGTAAATCAAAATGACATGGGACCAAATAGATTGGTTAGAGGACTTCAATACCTTTCCAAAATGTCTAAGAACATGTTCATAGATTTAAAATTGAGCAAGGTATGCATTGGAGAAGTTGGGAAATTTTTGTGAAATGGCCAAAGTCAATTATCCTTGAAACTTCATTTTTGACAAAAGGGGCCCACTTTTTCCACTTGTTTCAGCTTGGCCATGCTTCCCACGTGTCCCACAATTTATTTCAAGATTTAAAATTAATTTTTCCATTTTTATTTAATTTTATTTGATTTAATTCATTTTAAATCTTTTAAAATCAAATAAAAATCAAAGAAATTAATGGAGGGATATGTTTTGTGATGATTAGCTTTGATACACCTTAAAACACATTCCAAATTCGTGCAAGGGCCTATTCCAAGCAAGAATTCAAATTTGACACAAAAATGGAAAGTTGTTTCAATGGAGTTCATGGCATAATCTTAAACATGAATGCAAAGGCTTAATGACCATTATTTGGATTGATACACACTTCATTACTATATATACAAGCCTTCCCAACCTCATTCAAAGTGTAGTGTGTGCAGAAACGGCCAAGAGCAAAACCAAAAATTATTCAAAAAGTGAGAGTTCTAAAACATAGTTGCGAGCATCTTCAGATCAAAACAAGCACGTGGTTCTATTCCTTGCCACACCCTGAAGCTATAGCAACCTTTGCCAAGTTCTGAGGCTCATACCGCGCTGTAAGTTCTTCCCAGGTCCCCTATAATTTCCATATCATTTTTTTCATTACTTTCATGTGCAGATTCTCAAAGGAGGAACACCATAAACCTCATATCCCAGCGCTCCAAGTGTCATCAACGCAGATCCAAAGGACAAAAAGTGTAGCACACCATACTCTGGAGTCAAGCGTGCTGCAGGCAATCATGAAAGTCAAACGTGGATTAGATTTCAGTGGGCTTGGATTGCTTCAATAAACCTCCTATTTGGCCCACACCCCCTTGGTTTTTACTTTCTTTTTTTTATTTTGTTTTGTCATTTTCTCTTATTTTTAATTGCTAACCTTTTAATTATTTTTATTATTAACAATTAACTTAATTAACGCATTTTCATAAAACACCAAAAAATAGAATTAACATTATTATTATTATTTTATTTTGTAAATAAATATTAACAAATAAATAGTTTAATTAGGCAATTTCAATTTCTTTTCTTAATAATTAAAATGGATTTAGAATTAGGAAGAATTAACTTTTAGTTTTATTTCTTTTCATTTTATTTCATAAAAACATAAAACACAAAAAAATGTATTTTCTTTTAATTAAATTAATTAATTAGTCATTAATTAGCTTTAATTTCATTTTAATTACAAAAAAGACCAAAAAATCAATTTCTTTTCTTAAAAGGGTCAACACCCTTAGAACATTCCGATTTAATTTTTATTCGCGCACAGTTTATTATTATGTAATTGCTTCCAAGATATGTAATAGTAATTATGACTTTTACTGTTTTTATTTACTTTCCGTACTCATTTACTAAAAAATGGGTCTTTTTAATTTTTGGCGATGTATAGACCCGCGCCTTGTAATAGCGTAGAATTTATGTTTCCGCAATTTACTTTCCGCACCCCTTAACTGCTAAACTTGCATGAAAGAATGTATGTAAATAAAAACAACTCGTAGCTCACTAGTTACAAAGACAAACATAACATAAAAACAACACACAATGCACACACCACTTCTAGGGTACGCCTCACTCGTTGCCTTCGAAACGTGGTCATCAAGTATAGGACGTCTTAGAGTTCGCCCTTCTGTCCAAAAGATCCAGTTGCCTCGAAACGGTTGCCTCGGATAAAAGGATCTAGGACATTAGGGCTACTTCTAAGGTGTCCTACCATTACTTCGGTGACCACACTGTCCCTTAATCGAATTGACCCAAATACCTCCAACGATGGTGCTACCTACCTCTCAATGGTGGGATAGCACTATCTAAAGGACTCTTACACAGCTTAATTCCTTAGAGTAGGTAGATCTCTTAAGTACTTGCTCTTTTCAAAACAAACAAAAACAACTTTTCGCACATACACTTTCAAAAGGTTTTCAAACAAATTTTTCATACACTCTTGAGGATAGATACAAGAGTTACTCAGAAATTTTTCAAACGAAACTTTTTCAAAACCCACAAACACAAGAAAAGCAAACAATTTTTGAAAACATAAGAGCAAGTACCTAAGAGCCCGTGGATAACCACGGATAGAAAGGGTGCTAACACCTTCCCTTTCTATAAATATACCTCCCGAACCGAGAAACATTCTCATAAGGAATTTTGCTGTGCTTTTGTCCTTTCCATATTGGATAACATAAAAGACGGTGGTGACTCTTGCTTACCGCGACATTTCGCGAAACCAGCTAAAAAACAGTCAGTTCTCATTCCCACCGATCACAGAACTGGCGACTCTGCTGGGGATAATTTAAAGTGAGGTGTACCTTAGGACTAAGATCACTTGTGTTTTCAATTGCCTGATTTGTTTACTTTAAAATTATTGGGCATGTCTTGGGAGTTCTATAGATCCTAACTCGGATCTGGGGGATACCTTCTTAGAAAGTAGCAACAAGACTGTGAGGGAACTGTGCGGGGTATACCGACATGGTTGAAGCAGTCTACTACGTTGATGTGGCACTTTGGTGAGTACCGGTAACCCTTGAGTCCAGTCAAGGAGAGTACGGGGCCGCCGTGTGGTGTCGTGAAGCATCAACTGACCTTAGGAACCTTAATTGAACCATCCTGGCCTTTTTAGGGGTAGTGAGATAACTACTTTGGTGCAGTCCGAAGTTGGTTGATACTCGACACTACACTCAGTTGAGGGTTATTTTCTTGGGATATTTTGATCGCCAGTTCAGTGGCTAAATCGAAACGATGAACACAGAAAACAATCCAATGATATTGAGCTCCTTAAAACCCGGTTACTTTTGATAGGACAGGTCTGAGCCCACCAACTTCAAGAGGGTAGTACCCCAAACTTCATGTTGGCCTAAACTCTAAGGGCTCTTTGTGTGACTTATGTGCCTTCAAAACTTGACTACTTGCATACTTGTTATCTGAAACTTGAGTTTCTTGCAGGTTTTATTTACAGTCCTTAATCTGGACTCATAACAGGGTTTACCTACATTACTCCACATCATAACATCATACCATCATACCATTGCATACATCCTACATAAGGACTAATCCATTTCAAGGATCTCAAGGGCTTGTGATGCAGGTCATGATGAATCAAATGTCTAGCAAGGGGCAAATGGGATTTATTTTCCTCTAGCCAAAGTTAACAGCTTGAGTCAGGGGCTATGACCCACTCGATATGGTGAGCCTTGACTCTTGAAGAAGGACTCTCAATAATACGCAGTTCCTTCAATCAAGCCACCGGATTAAAATTCTAACAAGCTTCTTTGTTTATCCCGCAAGGTCCTTGAAAACATTGCATGCATATCATACATATCATTGCATTACAGGTACACTTGTTGTAGGTCACTTACCTTCTTCGCTGTTTATTTCAG
Source organism: Vicia faba (assembly GCA_948472305.1). Taxonomy (NCBI): domain Eukaryota; kingdom Viridiplantae; phylum Streptophyta; class Magnoliopsida; order Fabales; family Fabaceae; genus Vicia; species Vicia faba. The sequence continues at coordinate 264,916,671 of OX451738.1, forward strand.
CAGTCATCATGAATCCTGAATCATCCAATGGACAAGCTATCAAGGCCCTCCAGGCCCAGAATGCCCAGTTCCAGGAGTTGATTATGAGCCTAGCCCAGGGTCAAAAGGAATTGAAGACTCTGATTCAGAAGAAGAAGAACAAGAGGACTGTTTTGTTCAACCCTAGACGCAGATCTGGGAACACCCTGCAGAATGAAGCTGAGAGGACTACTCCATCTGTGGGGGAAGGCAGTCACCAAGGGAGAGAGGTTCCTAGTCCTGTGGTCTCTGACACCGAGACAGACTTCAATGATGAACAATACCCCCTGCTGAAGACAGGTACAAACAGCTGGAGGACCGGTTAAATGCTATGGATATCCAACGTGTGCCTGGGTTAGACTTTGGGGACCTAGGTTTATCTTCTGGGGTGGTGATCGCTCACAAGTTCAAGGCAACTGCCTTTGTAAAGTACGACGGGGTTTCCTGTCCTAAGCTGCACCTCCGTTCATACGCAAGGAAGATCCAGCCCTACACGGCAGACAATAATCTATGGATCCATTTCTTCCAGGAGAGTCTTTCAGGGACTCAGCTCGATTGGTTCTATCAGTTGGATGGAACCAGTATTCGTAACTGGGAGGACCTGGCAACTGCTTTTTATAAGCAGTATCAGTATAATGCCTACCTCGCTCCCACGCGTACCCAACTCCAGGGTATGTCACTTGGGACGAGTGAAGGTTTTAAGGAGTATGCGCAAAGGTGGAGAGATCTGGCTGGAAGGGTGCAGCCGCCCTTGACTGACCATGAGCTCGTTGACATGTTCTTGGGGACCCTGTCTGGTCCCTTCTTCAACCATCTGATTGGAAATTCTTCTGCTGGGTTTACAGATTTGATCTTGACTGGGGAGAGGATCGAAGCCGGCATCAAGGCTGGAAAGATTCAAGAAGCTGCACCTTCTGATACTCACAAAAAGCCTTACACTGGGAAGAAAGAGGCCAATGCTGCGTACAGCCAAAAGGGTCGCCATGATCAACATGTAGGGGCAGTCCAGATCTCTAATCCTAGGCCTGCTCAACAAGGACAGGGGCATCAACGTAAGGAGGTCGCACCCAAGAGACAATTCACTAAAATCAACATGCCACTGGATTAAGCGCTACAATAAATGTTGAAGGCATGGCTGATTACCTCGAGGGCTCCTCTCAGAAATCTAAACACCTCTGCTCCCAACTACCATCCTAATAAGAGGTGCGCATACCACTCCGATAGCCCGGGTCATACTATGGATAACTGCTGGCCTTTGAAGAACAAGATTCAAGACATGATCGACGCCAGAGAGATTCAGTTTGAAGCGTCAGAGACTCCAAACATAATCAATGCTCCTTTGCCCAATCATTGAAGGCTTTTGTTTATTTGAATTTCCGAGTTGTAATTTTTTGCTTATACAAACAATTAATGTCATAGCAAACTCTTTTATTTCACTAATGCACTGCATATGTCTGTTTTTGAATTAATCCAATTATTTTCATTATATTCAAATTGCTTTCATATTTTTTGTGATGTCCAACTCTCGGTTAATAATTCTAAGCCTCTTGAGGGGGGATGACGAAAACGATACCACAATCTACAATATGCTTTTGAACAGACCCCGCTGATGAGGTACAGGCAATGTTTCAATTCCTAAACACTGGAGTTATAAGGATGATAATCCCTCGTCAACCCCTTTGAGCCAAAGAAGTAGGAGTTTTTCTTTTCGAAAATTAAAACCCTTAATCATAACCTGGGGCAGGGTAGTTCTCTCAGTTGATCCGAGTGCACTATGAATGGCACCAAAAAGTCCGTACAAAACAAAAGACAGTGATGGTTCCGAATAATCATAAAGCTAGGCAGTCATCATTTCCCAAAATAAAAGCCCAACAAGTCAAAACCTATGAAGGAGACTTACAAAAACTGGGGCATCCCGCTGACTGTAATCACAAAAAGGAACAGTTCAGGCAAAAAACAGGGATAACACAATCAAAAAAAGAAAGAGGTCCTACAAACCCTCAACAAAAAAAAGAAATGACTGCCTATTCAAAATAAATTGTCAACATCCGAACCATCACCGGAATATCAGAGCAAAGACTCAAACAGGGTCTAACGCACGATCAACTAAGTTTAGGTTTGAAGAATATCACGAAGAGCGGGTGGGTACAATTACATTTTGAGCCTTATCCTTTGTTTCTTAAACCATGAGCCAGGCCACGTTACAACCCTTAAAAGTCCTAGCTGAAGCATGGGTTGGTTCGAAAGCATAATGTTACAAAGGTATCCTGACTCCTTAAGGCTCGCTGTAAAATCTTGAGTTGACATCACATTTTACAAAATTTGCTTGTTTTACTGAAAAACACATTTTCAAAAACTTCAAGACAGACATGAGCTTTGCATTTTAATATAACATTGCTTGTATATGACTATTTGTTTGAACAACATAGAAGTTCGCACGACGAATGTCTAATGAACAAAATCACCTCCAATCAAGGGGAATGGCATGATCATTGTCCATCACCTGAGGCAGTTAAGTCAAGATTCGGAGAATCTCTCAAAAGGCCAACCAGCTTTGGGCAAATCTCCGTCTGAGTCACTTGGGGCATTGGACGATCAAACGAAGATCTTCTGGTGGCATGGCAACACAACAACAGGGGCACCCCCTACATCCTGAGAGCGCGGACATAGTTGAAAAATACTGCGCATAATCGAAGACCCGCTAGGTTGACACACCTAGGCAAAAATAAGGGCTTTCCGGCGAATCAAAAGGGTTCGGGCAAAAATAAGGGATAAAATGAAAAAATCTGTACAATAGGCAAGTCGAAAACCTGAAAAGGCGGCTTGGGCAAAAATGGGTATCCCGGTGGACTGAAAACCCGAAAGGGCGGTCCAGGCAAAAATTAGGGATCAAAAGCGTACGACTATGTCCCGCCATCTCGTCACTCGCCTACCAAAAGAAGATTTGTCGAATCGGCAGTCGTCTAACACCTCACAAGGTATCTTCTTCTCTCACATCAGAAACAGGGGCAATAATGAGTTGTCCAAGCAATCTAGTTGCTCTGTCCACCAAGGTACCAAGGCAGGTTCGGCTGAAGAACGTAACCAAGATACCTCCACTCCCCAAGAGTAAGACCAGATTCAGCCATACTCTCCCCCGAGAAGAGTTGATCTCCCAGCAGCCCTGACAAGGCACAGTATCTCTAGCAAGTCAGCAACGCTCTCCCCAAGCAGAGTTAGCCTACTGTCAGCCTTAAGGAAGATGGGTGTTGTACCCCAAAATTTGCCCTCCCATATTCTCCAAGAAATTGCCAAGTCATGCTTCAAAACCTCCCCAAGGGATTGCACAGTCAACCACTCTCATAAGGCCAGTCAAATTAGGGTTTTGGTTCTGATCAAGAAAATGAAGTTTTCAAGGGTCCAATCAAGTCTCACATGCCTACAAATATGGTCAAGCATCCTCATGTCAAGTTTCAAGACTTTCAGCACAAAATTGCACAGTCAAAACCCTAATTGCACTACAGTCAACTGTAGGGGCAAAATGGTCATTTGGCAGTCAAAAGTTCAAATTTTTGGTCAACATCTCATTTTGAAGCCACAAACATCATTTGATCAATGCTTGATCATGATTCTCAAAACTTGGCTCAAAAATCATCAAGATGCAAAAGTTTCTATTTTTGGAGAGCTGAAAAAGTCAACTGAAATTGACCAGGGCATAACTTTCACATGGATTATTAGAAAAATTCCATCCAAAGCTCATTTTGAAGAGAAAGACATTTCCTACAACTCATCTTCATACTTCAAGTCCAAGAAATGCTCTCACAAAAAGTTATCAATTTCAACATTATAGGTCATTTTCAAAAGTCAACAAAAAGGGACTTTAAGTCAAAGGCCATAACTTGAGATTGGTAAATCAAAATGACATGGGACCAAAGACATTGTTTATAGGACTTCAAGACCTTTCTAAAATGTCCAAGAACATGAGCAAAGCTTAAAAATTGAGCAAGTTATGCATTGGAGAAGTTGGGAAATTTTTGTGAAATGGCCAAAATCATTTATCCTTAAAATCTCATTTTTGACAAAAGGGGCCCACTTTTTCCACTTGAATTAACTTGGCCATGCTTCCCACGTGTCCCACCTTTTATTTCAGATTTTTTTATTAATTTTTTCATTTTTTATTGATTTTATTGGATTTAATTAATTTTAAATCTTTTAAAATCAAAAGAAATTCAAAAATTAATTTAAAAGGGAATATTTGGTTTTTACTAGCCTTGAAACATCATTATGTGCCTACCAAATTCGTGCAAAGGAGTAAACAAGGCAAGAATTCAAAATGAGGCAAAAATGGAAAGTGTGATAATGGTGGTTTATGTGAAAATCCAAAACATCAATGCAAGGCATTATTGGCCTTAATTCTCATTCATACACATTGCCTAAGCTATATACAAGTGATCAGAACAAAAATGAGACCGGAAGCTGCGCCCTACTGCTCAATACAAACTCACACTTTTACAAAAAAATAAAAATCTGAAAACCAAGTTAGAGGTGGTTTCAAGCCAAGATTCTTATTCCATTAGCTTCCTTGAAGGTTATAGGACACATTCCAATCATTCCCCAAGCCCCATACTCAAGAAAACGTAAGATCACCATGGAAGTTGGTGAAGAAAATTCTTGAATCGGTTTCTGACATTCATGCATGGTTAATGTGTTTTATTGTTATATTTGTGCTTATAATGATGTTTGCAAACTAATCATGTGCGTTAATTGAAATTTCACGTGTGATAGGCCAAGATACCATTATCATCTTTTAGGGTTTACAGGTTTCTGAATTGGGGGTTTCTTGATCGTGTAAAATTAGCAAACCACGATGCCAAGGATGGATTCAGGAGACTTGGACGATCTCAAACCAACCCTCGCGCTCAATTTATGAGTGCCTGAGGGCTAATCGCTATTTTTCAATAGCTGGCCTAAGAAAACGCATAAGAAATAGTTGCCTAATGTTTTATATTACAGGGATGATGAAGAAGATGAATCCGTGGCAAGACCTGATTGGTGGATTCAAAATTCGCGCGCAATAATTCATTAACGCGTTGTTCATATTATGTTATTTCTTGTTTATTTATTTAACAAAAGGCTTCAGTGGCTCAGCTGGCAAACGTTGAGTGCGTTCACGTCCAAGACCTGGGTTCGAGCCCCAGGTCTGCATGTTTTCAATATTATTTTGCCATTAACATTCACGTGCAGATTCAGCCTTGAAGCACATCATACACGCTCAAAAATCAGCGTCCATCTGTCCAGGTCCATCAGATCAAGGGTGTAGATTGGAGGAACAGCATAAGGTCCAGTCAACGCTACAGCATATTACCTGGAAAGTCAAATGGACCATGCTTATTGGGCCAGAATCTCCATGATCCAACCTCCAAATTAGGGGCTTCACCCCCTTAGGTTTTTTGCAATTTTCTTTCTTTTCTTTGTTCTTTTTATTATTTTTATATTATTTTAATTGTTGTTTTCTTTTAATTAATTAATATTTTCAAAATATAAAAAAAAACATAAAAAATCAGAAAAGATAAAAATAAATAAAATATTTTATTTTAAGTATTTTCATAAATAAATTTGTATGTAATTAGTTTAGATTTAATTTTAGGTTATGATTTAATTCTTTTTCACAATAAACAAAAAAAAATAATAAAAATAGATCTTTAACCCTCTTTATCTTTTGTTTAATTAATTAAATATTTTTATTATAAATATCATTAACCATTAATTTTGTAAATAAATTTTATAATTAATTAGTTTTAATTCTAGGTTTTAACTTTAATGCATTTTCTCTAATAAATAAAAAAAACAATTAGAATTAGAATTAATTACTTGACTTTTAATTAATTTAATTTTCTTTAATGTCATAAATACAAAAAACATAAAAATAAGTTCCTTTTTTTATTTATTTATTTAATTTAATTATTTTAACTTAATTATTTTAAATTCCTTCAAAGGGTTCAACGCCCTCGCATTCGATTATGTTTTTTTATTCGCGCGTTTTATTTATTTCCTTTGTGAATATAATGTATTTGTTCCAAAGCCATGTAATAGCTATTAGACATTTATTTTCTGCAATTTATTTTAAATCGGGTCTGGATTAATTTGGCGTTGTAGACCCGCGCCCTTGTAATAGCGTAGGATCTTTTATCTTTTCCGCACTTTAAATTCCCGCACCTTTAACTGTTAAACAATAACATGAAAGAATGAATGCCCAAAAATAAAATCGAAACGTAGATCACCAATGCATGACAAGACAAACAATAAACTGAAAATGACACACAATTCACACACCACCCCTAGGGTACGCCTCACTGTTGCCTTGCCTCGAAAGGTGATCGTCGAGTAGAGGATGTCTTAGTAAGTCCTCATGATCCGGGAACCTGGCATGAGGGTAGCTTCTAAGGTGTCTTCCTATTGCTCCGGTGATCACCATGTCCCGAACATCGAATTGACCCAAACACCTCCAACGGTGGTGCTACCTACCTCTCAATGGTGGGATGGCACTACTTTAAGGACATTTACACAGACGAATTCCCTTAGGGTAGGTAGATTCTCATAGATACTTGCTCTTTTCAAAAAACAAACAAAATACTTTTCACACCTACACTTTCTAAAAGTTTTCAAACAAATTTTTCATACACTCTTGAGGACAGATACAAGAGTTACTTAGAAATTTTTCAAACGAAACTTTTTCAAAACCCACTCACAATTGAAAAGCAAACCTTTTGAAAACACAATGAGCAAGTATCTAAGCGACGTTCTGATACTTATTCCAGATTTCCTTTCAGAGATAGCTTGGAAATGCTCTAGATATGGATGCTGTTCTTTTGCTTATTCAAGACTCCTTCTAGATATAGTTCAGATGTGACCCAGGCATGGCGACGTTCTGATACTTATTCCAGATTTCCTTTCAGAGATAGCTTAGAAATGCTCCAGATATGGATGCTGTTCTTTTGCTTATTCAAGACTCCTTCTAGATATAGTTCAGATGTGACCCAGGCATGGCGACGTTCTGATACTTATTCCAGATTTCCTTTTAGAGATAGCTTGGAAATGCTCCAGATATGGATGCTGTTCTTTTGCTTATTCAAGACTCCTTCTAGATATAGTTCAGATGTGACCCAGGCATGGCGACGTTCTGATACTTATTCCAGATTTCCTTTCAGAGATAGCTTGGAAATGCTCCAGATATGGATGCTGTTCTTTTGCTTATTCAAGACTCCTTCTAGATATAGTTCAGATGTGACCCAGGCATGGCGACGTTCTGATACTTATTCCAGATTTCCTTTCAGAGATAGCTTGGAAATGCTCCAGATATGGATGCTGTTCTTTTTCTTATTCAAGACTCCTTCTAGATATAGTTCAGATGTGACCCAGGCATGGCGACGTTCTGATACTTATTCCATATTTCCTTTCAGAGATAGCTTAGACATGCTCCAGATACGGATGTTGTTCCTTTGCTTATTCAAGACTCCTTCTAGATATAGTTCAGATGTGACCCAGGCATGGTGACGTTCTAATACTTATTCAGATTCCCTTTCAGATATAGCCTAGAGATGCTCCAGATCCGGACGCCGTTCTATTGCTTATTCAGATTCAAACTTCTAAAAGACAACTTAGAGATGCTCCATCCCGGATGCTCTTCTATTGTTCAGTCCAGATACGATCCAGATTCGGATGACATTCTGTTACTCATATACCCCAGACACGGCGGTCATTCTACCATTTATTCAGACGTCAGCAATTAGACACAGACTAGATACGCTCCAGACACGGAAACTATTCTATTTCTTATTCAGGTTCACCTATCCACCATCTTTCCAAATGGCATCTATAAGCCCATTCCCGACAAGGTTCTGTCACACTTTCAGATGGCATATTTAAGCCCATCCTCCCATCCATTATCTCTCCAAATGGCATCTGTAATCCCATTCCCGACATCACACTGCTGATACTCTACTATGTGAGTGCAAATTTCTGGGCACTCTAGTGTTCAATCATCTTCCACCCTCGGATCACGAAAGGCACACAAGCCAATCTACATCCTCAGGTCTAAGAAGATTGAACAGGGGCAACTGTTGTACCCCAAAATTTGCCCTCCCATAATCTTCAAAGTTTTGCCAAGCATCACCTCAAATGGTTCAAGGTCTACTCAAGGGCTACACAGTTCAAACCATTCTCCTAAGCCAGTCAAATTAGGGTTTTGGTTCCTGCAAGGAAGTTAAGGCTTTCAAGGGCTCAATCAAGTCCCATATGCTCATATACATTGTCAAGCACCTACATGTCAAGTTTCAAGGCTCACAAGGTCAAGTTGCACAGTCAAAAACCCTAATTGCTTCATAGTCAACTGTAGGGGCAAAATGGTTATTTGGCAGTCAAAAGTCAAAATTTTTGGTCAACATCTTATTTGGAAGCCACAATCATCATTTGATCAAGTCTTGATCATGATTTCACAAGAATGGCTCAAAAATCATCAAGGTGTCAAAAATTTCTATTTTTGGACAGTTGAAAAGTCAACTGTAACTTGACCAAAGCATAACTTTTTCATGGTTCATCAGAAAAATCCCATCCAATGCTCATATTGAAGGGGAAGACATTTCCTACAACTCATCTTCACATTCCAAGTCCAAGAAATTCTCTCACAAAAAGTTATCAATTTCAACATTATAGGTCATTTTCAAAAGTCAACAAAAAGGCATTTTAAGTCAAAGACCATAACTTGAGATTGGTAAATCAAAATGACATGGGACCAAAGACATTGGTTAGAGGACTTCAGGAACTTTCCAAAATGTCCAAGAACATGTTCATAACTTTAAAATTGAGCAAGGTATGCATTGGAGAAGTTGGGAAATTTTTGTGAAATGGCTAAAGTCAATTATCCTTGAAACTTCATTTTTGACAAAAGGGGCCCACTTTTTCCACTTGTTTCAGCTTGGTCATGCTTCCCACGTGTCCCACAATTTATTTCAAGATTTAAAATTAATTTTTCCATTTTTATTTAATTTTATTTGATTTAGTTCATTTTAAATCTTTTAAAATCAAATAAAAATCAAAGAAATTAATGGAGGGATATGTTTTGTGATGATTAGCTTTGATACACCTTAAAACACATTCCAAATTCGTGCAAGGGCCTATTCCAAGCAAGAATTCAAATTTGACACAAAAATGGAAAGTTGTTTCAATGGAGTTCATGGCATAATCTTAAACATGAATGCAAAGGCTTAATGACCATTATTTGGATTGATACACACTTCATTACTATATATACAAGCCTTCCCAACCTCATTCAAAGAGTAGTGTGTGCAGAAACGGCCAAGAGCAAAACCAAAAATTATTCAAAAAGTGAGAGTTCTAAAACATAGTTGCGAGCATCTTCAGATCAAAACAAGCACGTGGTTCTATTCCTTGCCACACCCTGAAGCTAAAGCAACCTTTGCCAAGTCCTGAGGCTCATACCGCGCTGTAAGTTCTTCCCAGGTCCCCTACAATTTCCATATCATTTTTTTCATTACTTTCATGTGCAGATTCTCAAAGGAGGAACACCATAAACCTCATATCCCAGCGCTCCAAGTGTCATCAACGCAGATCCAAAGGACAAAAAGTATAGCACACCATACTCTAGAGTCAAGCGTGCTGCCGACAATCATGAAAGTCAAACGTGGCTTAGATTTCAGTGGGCTTGGATTGCTTCAATAAACCTCCTATTTGGCCCACACCCCCCTTGGTTTTTACTTTCTTTTTTTTTATTTTGTTTTGTCATTTTCTCTTATTTTTAATTGCTAACCTTTTAATTATTTTTATTATTAACAATTAACTTAATTAACGCATTTTCATAAAAAACCAAAAAATAGAATTAACATTATTATTATTATTATTATTATTTTATTTTGTAAATAAATATTAACAAATAAATAGTTTAATTAGGCAATTTCAATTTCTTTTCTTAATAATTAAAATGGATTTAGAATTAGGAAGAATTAACTTTTAGTTTTATTTCTTTTCATTTTATTTCATAAAAACATAAAACACAAAAAAAATGTATTTTCTTTTAATTAAATTAATTAATTAGTCATTAATTAGCTTTAATATCATTTTAATTACAAAAAAGACCAAAAAATCAATTTCTTTTCTTAAAAGGGTCAACACCCTTAGAACATTTCGATTTAATTTTTATTCGCGCACAGTTTATTATTATGTAATTGCTTCCAAGACATGTAATAATAATTAGGACTTTTACTGTTTTTATTTACTTTCCGTACTCATTTACTAAAAAACGGGTCTTTGTAATTTTTGGCGATGTATAGACCCGCGCCTTGTAATAGCGTAGGATTTATGTTTCCGCAATTTACTTTCCGCACCCCTTAACTGCTAAACTTGCATGAAAGAATGTATGTAAATAAAAACAACTCGTAGCTCACTAGTTACAAAGACAAACATAACATGAAAATAACACACAATGCACACACCACTTCTAGGGTACGCATCAAGTATAGGACATCTTAGAGTTCGCCCTTCTGTCCAAAAGATCCAGTTGCCTCGAAACGGTTGCCTCGGATAAAAGGATCTAGGACATTAAGGTTACTTCTAAGGTGTCATACCATTGCTTCGGTGACCACACTGTCCCTTAATCGAATTGACCTGAATACCTCCAACGATGGTGCTACCTACCTCTCAATGGTGGGATAGCACTATCTAAAGGACTCTTACACAGCTTAATTCCTTAGAGTAGGTAGATCTCTTAAGTACTTGCTCTTTTCAAAACAAACAAAAACAACTTTTCGCACATACACTTTCAAAAGGTTTTCAAACAAATTTTTCATACACTCTTGAGGACAGATACAAGAGTTACTCAAAAAATTTTCAAACGAAACTTTTTCAAAACCCACAAACACAAGAAAAGCAAACAATTTTTGAAAACATAAGAGCAAGTACCTAAGAGCCCGTGGATAACCACAGATAGAAAGGGTGTTAACACCTTCCCTTTCTATAAATCTACCTCCCGAACCGAGAAACATTCTCATAAGGAATTTTGCTGTGCTTTTGTCCTTTCCATATTGGAGAACATAATGGTGGCGAATCTTGCTTACCGCGACATTTCGCGAAACCAGCTAAAAAATAGTCAGTTCTCATTCCCATCGATCACAATCTCCTTCGACTCTGAAGAACAACCACACTTCAGTCTCCTTCGAATCAAAGAAGCATCACACTTGCTTTTTCTTTTCCTTCGAATCTAGCGTTCCAAGCACAGCTATTGACCCCTCTTTCAAATCCAACATCCAAGGCCTCCACTCAAGGCCCCACATCTATTCAAGGCCTGAAGCAAGGTAAGTTATTCTTACCTTTGAACTTTTAGTTTCATGGCATAGTAATTTTCCCTTTCGTTTGAAACATGTACATACCATTGTTCCTTTCGTTTCCACCCTTTTAACATATTTTTTAGAGCTAACCCTTTCGTTTTGCTTTCTGTTTACCTGAAATTTCTTTAACTATTAAACTGTTTACAAGACAAATACTAGCATGGCCCCAGGCCATGTTTCCATTTAATGCTTTAAACAAAAGAAACAGGAAACAAGAAATAGGAAACAAAGCTTCTGGCTTCTACCTTCTTTCTCCAGGTCAAACGAAAGAGACAACAAGGAGGAAAACCATGTTGACTTCCAGGCTCAATGGAAAGGCATTCCCTCACTGCTTTCGACCTCCAGTCGAAGAAGACAACAAGGCAACAAGGCAGAACCAGAAGGCTTCGACATACACTGACTTCCAGGCCAATCGAAGGCCATGACCTTACTGGTGCTAGCCCCAATCGAAGGAGGCCAACAGAATGCAAATCGAAGGGTGCTACTGCCTGGGTCGAAGGAGCTATTTTTTTTTTACTTCTTTTTATCTTATTTTTGTCTTTACATTTTCTTGCCCTTCAATATGGTTGTAATAGTGTAGGATTTATTTTTTTGCACTTTTTATTACTTTTGTACAAATGCTAGTAATTAGGTGTGTATGGCAAGATAAAACCAACAAGTAGACAACCACTAATCAAGACAAAATGCATGCAACCAAACACACTTTGCACACACGCACCCTTAGGGTAATTCTACTTGTTGCCTATCGGAAAATAGTCATGTCCCTCGAACATGGGTGTTTTAGCAAAAGACCCTCGATAAAAGATCGTAGTCCCTCGATGACCCTCGATGTTGCCTTTGGTAAACGATCTAGTCCCTAAAATGACATTGCTAAAACGTCCCATATGTTGCCTTCTATGACTATACAAACGTCCCAATGTCCGTCCCTTCACATCCAACAATGGGGCTTCTTACCAAATCAATGGTAAGATAGCCACATCTAAAGGAGGAGGAAAAGCACATTTAAGACCTTTCGAGTAGGTAGATTCGCTCTTAGTTACTCGCTTCCTCACAACAAAAACATTTTTTACCCACACTCTCATCTTTGAACTATTTTTGAAACAAACACTTTGTAGGCGTTCTTATAGAAACGAGAACCATTACAAAGTTTCATTTTCAAAATACTTTCAAAAACACATCTCACAAACACACCTTTGAACTATTTTCGAAACAAACACTTTATAGGCGTTCTTATAGAAACGAGAACCATTACGAAGTTCCATTTTCAAAATACTTTCAAAAATCACCACCACAAGCACACATTCAAACAAAAGCAAGTGATCTAGCAAGTAACTAAGAGCCCATGGAAAACCATGGATGAAAAGGGTGCTAATACCTTCCCTTTTCATAATCTACCCCCCGAACTCAAAAAACATCTCTAAAGGTCTTTCCTGTGCTTTTTCACCTTTCCTTTTGGATAAAAGAAAAGTCGGTGGCAACTCTTGCTAAACCGCAACATTTGCAAACACAACCAAAAAACGTCAAGTTAGTTCTCCCACCGCATCACAAAACTGGCGACTCTGCTGGGGATTTTTCTAAAAGTGGGGTTACCTTAGGGCTAGATCACATTTATTTGCTTACATTGTTTGACTTGTTTACTTTACATTATGGTTCTTTGTTTGGTTTTAAAATCCTCTACCCGAATTTGGGATACATTATAGGTAAATAGAAATACGTTGTGGAAACTGTACGGGGTATACCGACATGGTCTAAGCAATAGCTATGTTAGTGTGACATATTTGTGGGTACCGGTAGCCTTTGAGTTAATCAAAGAGAATACGGGGCTGCTGAGTGATGTCATGAAGCACTAATGAACTTCTAGAACCCTTTACTTGACCAACTTGGCCTTTAGGATGTAGTGAGATGACCGACTTTGGTACAGTCCGAAGTTGGTAGATACTCGATACTACACTCATTGAGGTTTAGTTTCTTGGGATATTTCGGTCGCTATTAAAGAAGCTTGAGCTGAAACAATGACCAAGGAAACAATCCAGTGATATTGAGCTCTCTAGAACCCGGTTACTATTAACTAGGACAGGTTGAGCCAACTAAACTTCAAGAGGGTACTTACCTACAAACTCCATGCAAGCCTAAAACAAAGTATTTGTTTGCTTTGTGTGAATATGATTATATAAACCTGCTTACCTCGCATATTTGTACATAACATCATAACATCATACCATAGCATTTTCAATAACCATTTCAAGGATCTCGAGGGTCTTTGATGCAGGTTCACAATAAACCAGACGTCTATCAAGGGGCAAGAGGATTTATTTTCCTCTGACCAAACACCGTCAAAGATCAATCACAATAAACTTGAGTCAAGGGCTATGACCCACTTGACATGGTGAGCTTAATTCTTGTGGAAGGACATCCACTGATACAAAGTTCTCCAATCAAAGATGTTGATCAAAATTCAACTTCTAACTGTTTCTTGTGTTTACCCCGCGAAATCCTTGAAAACATGCATCCATATATCATGCATCATATCATGACAGGTTTCTCCCGTACATGTTTCCTTATCTTCCTACTGTTTATTTCAGTAGAGATAGCTCTAGAGCAGACTATCAAGAACATCCGGGCTCAAAACACTCAACTTCAAGAGATGTTCTTGAACCTATCCAAGGGATAAGAAGAGGTCAAGGTGCTCCTCACCAGGGGCATGATCATGGGAAATCCTGGGGACGACAGAGATGACCAGTTGGAGCGGCTACAAACTGAGATAGCCATAATGAAAGTCCAGATGATGGGACAACTGGTAGGCCAGATGGATCTTATCCAAAACCTGGCTCGAGGATAGGAGGAGCTGAGAGCCCTTGTCAACAGGCTTCATCAAGACAGATGCAACCAAATGGGGCAAACAGCCAGAATTGGAGATCGAGTCATCAATCAGCCTTCGATGAAGAGTGTACCTTTTCAAATTGCTTCCCTGTCACGAGCCCAACAAAAATCTCGCCAACAACAACAGGGTAATCAACGTAAGGAGGTTGCGCCTAAAATACAATTCACTAAGATCAGCATGTCACTGGCTTAAGCGCTAAAACACATGTTGAAGGCAGAGTTGATTACGTTAAAGGCTCCTCTCCGGAACCCAAATACTTCCGCTCCTACCTATCATCCCAATTAAAGGTGTGCATACCACTCTGATAGTCCGGGACATGACACAAACAACTGTTGGGCTCTGAAGAACAAGGTCCAAGACATGATTGATGCCAAGGAGATCGAGTTTGACCCTCCGGAGACTCCAAACATAATCACTACTCCTATGACGAATCATTGAAAGCTTTTGTTCATTTGAATTTTCAAGTTGTAATTTCTTTTGCTTGTTCAAACAATTATCTATTAATGTCAAACTTTCTTTCATTAATGCATTGCATATGTTTGTCTTGATTTGATCCACTCATTTTCATTACATTTAAACTATGCTTTTTACTCACTTTATAACACTCAACTCTTGCTAAAAGTCACAAGCCTTTAGAGAGAGAATGACGAAAACAATGCCATAATCTCATACAGTATTGTTGTACCCTAAAATTTGTCCTCTCATATTTCTCAAAGACATTGCAAGAAAAGTCTCCAAGTATCTCAAGATTGCTCAAGAGTTGGACAATCAAGCTATCTCCTAAGGCAATCAACCCCAAATTAGGGTTTCACATTGCATCAAGATCCTTGATTCCAAATGACCTCAAGTGTTCCTCAGTGTCCTAATATGTTCTCAAGGTCATCCATGTCAAATTTCAAGCCTTGCAGAGGAAGTTTGCTCAGTCAAATGCTCAAAAGGTCCACAAATCGACTGTGTTAGGGCAAAAGTCAACTGTGACCCAAATACAGTCAAACCTCAATATTTTTTGTCAACATTCTCATTTTGAAGGATATTTCATCATTTTATCAAGGGTTGATCATTATTCATCAAGGATTTCTCAAAATTCATCAAGACTCAAAAGTTGCTAAATTAGGGTTTTGTAGGAAAAGTTAACTCAACTTTGACCAAGCATAACTTTCTCATACTTTATGATGAATGAACCATCCAAATCTCATTTTGAAGAGGATGAAATTTCCTACAATCCATCTTCATGCCCCAAGATCAGAAAATGCACTCACAAGAAGTTATAAATTTGGACATTATAAGTCATTTTTGAAAGTCAACAAAAACACCTTTTTTTCCAAAGCTTATAACTTGAGCATGGAATATCAAAATAATATGAGACCAAAAGGGTTGGTTAGAGGACATCTCAAGCTTTCTAAAAAGTACAAGAACACCTCCAAAAGTTCAAAATTGAAGAAGTTATGCATTGTTGAAGTTGGGAATTTTTGCAAAATTGCCAAAAGTCAACTATCCCCAAAACATCAAATTTTGTCAAATGGGCCCATTCTTTTCCACTTGATTTGAACTTGCCACATTGCACACGTGTCCTAACTTCAGACATGAGCCCATATCTTATTTTTATTATTTTATTTGATTTTTTATTGAATTATTTCATTTTAAATCAACTTAAATCAAATAAAATCCAAACCTTAATTACCTAAGATCTTTTTGGTTGTTTCAGGTCTTTATTGTCATCATGATCATCATCAAAATTCGTATCAAGCATATCATGTACAAAAAGATGGAGATTTGACAAAATTGGCAAGCTTTAAAGGATGAATCAAATCAAATCATAAGGCATTGATTTAGAGGGATTCCATCCATATTTGTTACCCTAACACCTTGTATCATACATAAGCAAGAGAGGCACACGAAATTGAGAGTTGGAGGCTGCAAGAATAGGCAATACAAAACTTGAAAAAAGTGGTAAAAGTTTGGAAATCAAAATCGTGTATAGAGGTGTTTTCAGAAGCCAAGAACGATCTCAATCGATTCCTTGACGATCACTGAAGCAGAACCAATCCCAAGCAAGCCTCCACGCACATGACAAAGCACTGTAAGTGTCACAAAAAATCGCTTCTTTCTTGAATTTGCAAATCTTTATTCCTGCATCTTTTGTATAAATTATTTGCATATTCATAATCCTTATCAAGTTTCTAAGCATTCTGCATTATCCAATTTTATTTATCTGACCTATAAAGCCAAGTACCATATCTAGGGTTTCGTGGTTTGTTTTTGGGTATTTCTTTTTCAGGAAAAATTGATTGACGAGAAGGGCATGGTTGTGACCGAGACGATGAGACGAGCACAACCCTACCCTTAGATTTCATTTTCATGGCTCACAGCAGATTATAGGGATACATGACTTTTAGTGATAGGCGATGTCCGTGGCTATAGATGTTACCGAGTTTTAGCCACGGACGTGAGGAAGAAGATGGAGACGTGTCACGCCATCGTTGGCCAATTCAAACCATAGCGCGCTTATTTTGTTGTGTTGGCATATTGAGGCATTTTCTTTTATTATTATTATTGTCTAATATATTAACAATTGAAACACAATGGCCTAGTGGCGAAGCAAGCATTACAAATACCATCAGGACCTGGGTTCGAATCCCAGTTCCCCCACTCTCTTTGTTATTTTGTTTCTTCAGGTATTCCAATACGCATAAGGAGCAACAGTGCATCATACACCATCATCTATCCAATGGACAGATGGCCAATGGCCAGGGAAGGACCACCAAGGCTTTGGTCAACGTGTCCACACCAAGTCCAGGAAAGTCAATATAGGGCCAGCTCGTTTGGGCCATAGAATTTGCTTCCCAAACACTCCAATCAGGCCCATACCCGCTAACTCTCTCTATTTCCTTCATTTTTGTTTTATTTGATTTAATTATTTTTATTATTAACTAACCAATCAAATTTTATTTTTCTTTATAAAATTAAAACCAAAAAAATATTTTCTTTATTAAATTTAAATTTCAGTATTTTTATTTTTTCTTAATAAATAAATTAATTAATTTAGGCTATTAATTAGAAATAACTTTAATGTATATTTTTTGTAAATAATTAAAATTAATTTAGACTTAATTAGGTTTTTACTAACATTGATTAATTTTTATTTTTATTTCTTTAAATACCAAAAAACCCAAAAATAATTTATTTTTATTAATTAATTAATTAGTTTATTAATTTAATAATTAACTTAGGTAATTTCTCCCTTAATTCAAAAATAACAAAAAAATCTTTCCTTTAAATAACAAAGGGTCAAAACCCTACTTGCGATCGATTTAATTTCCCGCACGCGATCTATTTATTCAATATTGTATTTGTTCCCGGAATGTAATAGATGATTAGGACTTTAAATATTTTTATCGCTTTATTTATTTTTCCGCATTTAAATTTCAAAGGGTTGTTTTTGGCGATGTAAATACCCGACGCCTTGTAATTTAATTTTCGCAATTTATTTTTCGCAACTTATAAACTGCTAGATGTTTGATAATAGGGATGCATGACAAGATTGAATGTTTAACCTAAAATCAACTTAGATAACCATTAACATGTACAAAGACAAAAATAACTGAAAATGACACACTCGCACATGTGCACTCTTAGGGTACACCCCACTTGGTTGCCTTCGTACACGGTCATTGAGTATAGGGTGTTTTAGAGGTCGCCCTCTTGTCTAAAGATCATAGTCTCCTCAAAACGGTTGCCTCGAAACGGTTGCCTCAAAATAAATGATCTAAGACATTAGGGTTACCGCTAAAGCGTCCTAACATTGCTTTGGTGACCGCACGTCCCTTAATCGAATTGACCCTCAAACTCCAACGATGGTGCTACCTACTCATCAATAGTAGGATAGCATTGTCTAAAGGAAGATAGCATAGAACGATTCCTTTTTCGAGTAGGTAGATGGTTCTTAAGTACTTGCTCTTTCAAAAATAAAAACTCTTTCACACTTACACTTTTCGAAAAAAGTTTTCAAAACACTTCATTACACTCTTGAGGACAAAAGCAAGAGTTAAATCGAAGTTTTCAAAACAAAAACTTTTTCAAACCCACAAGCACAAAGAAAGCAATTTTGAAAACAATTGAGCAAGTACCTAAGAGCCCGTGGATAACCACGGATAGAAAGGGTGCTAACACCTTCTCTTTCTATAATCTACCCCCCGAACCCGAGAAATATCTCGAAAAAGGAATTTTTCTATGCTTTTTTTTCCTTTCCTTGTTGGATAAAATAAAAGTCGGTGGCGACTCTTGCTTACCCAGACATTTTGCAAAAACAAACGCAAACCAGCATTCCAAAAAACAGTCAGTTCTCTCCCACCGTATCACAGAACTGGCGACTCTGCTGGGGATATATAAGTGGGGTGTACCTTAGGAATAGTTCATAATGTTTTCAATTGCTTGACTTGTATGCTTTATCTTTGTGGGCTTGTATCGGAGTTACTATAGATCCTAACCCGGATCTGGGGGATACCCTTTAGGTAAGTAGCAATAAACTGTGAAGGAACTGTACGACATAGACCGATACGGTTGAAGCAGTAGCTACATTGGTGTGGCACTTTAGTATGTATCGATATCCCTTGTGGCGCAACGAGGAGAATATGAGTCTGCTAAGGGGTCATTAAGAACCAACTGACCTTAGAACCTTTAAATTGACCAACTTGGCCATAGAATAGTAGCAGTATGCTACACTCATTGAGACTAAACTCTCGCGATGATTCCGACTGCAAGAAAAGGTCGCTAAACTGGAATTATGACCGATCGAGGGTAGTCAGTGATATTGAGATCCTCTAGAACCCGATTACTATTTTTAGGACAGGTTTGAACCAACTAAACTGAAAGAGGGTAATACCTAAACTCCATGCCAGCCTAAACTTAAGGCTGTTTGTGTAACTTGTGTGCCTTCAAACTTGAACTACTTGCACATTCTTGTTAACTGACGACATGAGTTCCTTGCAGGTTTTATTTACAGTCCTATCCAATAATTTGGATTTATTGCAGGGTTTACTTACATCACCTTACATTTTTGCTTAAACGCATAGCATACACATCATAACATCATACCTTAACATTTCCTTAACCATTTCAAGGATCTCAAAGGTTTGTGATGCAGGTCATGGAAAATCAAATGTCTAGCAAGGGACAAAGGGGATTTATTTTCCTCTAGCCAATGCTGTCTAGAGATCAAAACACGATAACATGAGTCAGTGGCTATGACTCAATCGATATGGTGAGCTTGACTCTTGAAGAAGGGCTCTTAACAACACGAAGTTTCTTCAATCAAAGCTGCGAAATTCAAATTCTAACAAGTTTCTTGTTTACTCCGCGAGATCCTTGAAAAACATTGCATACATATATCATACATATCATTGCATAACAGGTCTTCCAATACATGTCTCTCATGTTCTCACTGTTTATTTCAGCAATGGCTTTCCAACCAGACAACCAAGATCTTCAAACTCGAGAAGCTCAGTTCAGGGACATATTCCTAAACCTATCCAAGGGGCAGGAAGAGTTGAAAACACTCATCATGGGGAACTTGGTCAAGAAAAGTTCTGAAGACAATAAGGACGAACGGCTGGAACAACTGCAAGCTGAGTTCAGTGCCATGAAAACCCAGATGTTGGGGCAGATGGCTCTTATCCAAGGCTTAGCTCGGGAACAAGAAGAGTTGAGAACCATTATCAACCAGCTTCATCAAGACAGATACAACAACATGAAGCAAACAGTCAAGGCCGGGGACCAAGTCATTAATCAACTTCCGAGAAGTCAAAGGTTTGGTTTGATGAAGAATAGACCTCTTCAAGTTGCTACTACCTCACGGGTCCAACAACAACCTTGCCATAAACAACAGGTTGATCAGAGTAAGCCAAATATGCCCAAGAGGCAATTTACCAAGCTCAACATCGCTGTCTCAGGCTTTACAACACCTGTTGAGATTGAATCTGGTGACGTTAAGGGACCCTCCTAAGAATCCCAACATAGCCTCCCCAAGGTACAATCCTGATGCAAGGTGTGCATATCACTCCAACAGCCCGAGGCATGATACTAACATTTGTTGGGCGTTGAGCAACAAAATTCAAGACCTGATTGATGAAGGAGAATTGGAACTCACACAAGACGGTCAGATTGAATTCTTTTGCCATCCCCCCAAGGTTCACCATTTGAAGTGACAAGTACTGAGACGAGAAGACTTTTTGTTCATTATAATTTTTAAGTTGTAATATTCTTTTGATTGTTTGAACATTTATTCATGTCAAACTTTATTACTTTATCAATGCATTGCATATGTCTGTTTTGAATCAATCCATTCGTATTTCACTATATTCAAATTGCTTTCATTTTTTGTGATGATCAACTCTCGATTAAAAAATTCTAAGCCTTTAGAGGGAGGATGACGAAAATGATATCAAAATCTCTATAGTATGCTTTTGAACAGACCCCACTGACGAGGTACAGGAATTGTTTCAAATCCTAAACAGTGGAGTTATAAGGAAGATAATCCCTAGTCAACCCCTATGAGCCAAAGAAGTTGGAGTTTTTCTTTTCACAAATTAAAACCCTTAATTATAACCTGAGGCAGGGTAGTTTTCTCAGTTGATCCAGGTGCACAATGAATGACATCAAAGAAGTCCTTCTGAAACAAAAGACAGTGTTGTTTCCGTATAATCGTAAGGACAGGCAGTCATTATCTCTCAAAATAAAAGGCCAATAAGTCAAAACCTGTGAAGAAGACTTAAGAAAAACCGGGGCATCCCGCTGACTGTAATCACAAAAAGAAACAGTTCAGGCAAAAGACAGGGATAATAAAATCAAAAAAGAAAGAGATCCTACAAGCTCTCAACAAAATGACTGCCTGTTCAAAATAAACTGTCAGTATCTGAACCATCATTGGAATATCAGAGCAAAGACTCAAACGGGGTCTAATGCATGATTACCTGAGTTTAGGATCGAAGAACATCACGAAGAGCGGGTGGGTACAAATAAATTTTGAGCCTTTATCCTTTGTTTCTTAAACCGTGAACCAGGCCACGTTATAACCCTTAAAAGTCCTAGCTGAAGCATGGGTTAGTTCGAAAGCATACTGTTACAAAAGGTATCCTAACTCCTGTAGGGCTTGCTGTAAAATCCTGAGTTGACATCACATTTTACAAAAATTCGCTTGTTTTATTGAAAATTGCATTTTCAAAGAACTTCAAAACAGACATAAGCTTTGCATTCTTAAAATAACATTGTTTGCATAGGACTATTTGTTCAAACAGTAGAGAAATTCGCACGACGAATATCTAGTGAAAAAAAAACCTTCTCAATAAAAAGATCACCTCAAGTGGAAAAAACACTTCCAACCAAGGGGCACGACATGATCATCGTCCATCATCTGGGGCAGTCAAGTCAAGATTCAAGGAATCTCTCAAAATGCCAAATAGCCAGGGGCAAATCTCCATCTGAATCAATTGGGGCATTGGACATGAATTCCAACAACGAATCTTGCATGATCAAACGAAGGTCTTCTGGTAGTATGGCAACACAACACTACCGACAGTGACACCTCCCTACATCCTGAGAGCACGGACATAGTCAGAAAATACCGCGCATGAATAAAGACCCGCTAGGTTGACTGGCCTAGGCAAAAATAAGGGCTTCCTGGCGAACCAAAAGGGTTCGGGCAAAAATTAGGGATGAGAATGAAAAATTGTACACCCGGCAAGTCGAAAACCTGAAAAGGCAGCTTGGGCAAAAAAGGGTATCCCGGTGGACTGAAAACCCGAAAGGGCGGTCCAGGCAAAAATTAGGGATCAAAGCGTACGACTATGTCTCGTCATCTCGTCACTTGCCTACCAGAAGAAGACTTGTCATTTTGACCGAAAGATACCAAGCACCTCATAGGTGGGGATAATACTCGATCCACAGGGCCTCCGCAGGCACCTTCTCCCGCAGAAACAGGGGCAAAAAAGTCTCGATGCAAGCCATCGTCATATCCTTAGCACGTGTCCCAGTAACATTCACTCCCCGCAGAGTAAGACAGTAATGACATCTCTCACCAGCTGAGACTTGCAACTGTAAATGAATCGGTAATATTCTCATCAAGCAGAGTTTATCTACCATCAACGTTGAAAAGGCTTAATATCCCCGACAGTCTTAATATTTCCCGGCGGAGTATAAAAATAAATATCCCCAGCCGAGTTCAAAGGAAGATTGTCCCCAACAAATCTCAAAGGATTATCCCCATTAGAGCCTAAAAGGTTGTCCCCAGTGAAGCCGGAACTGAAAGATCATCCCCAGCGAAGTTCTTTCCTTTCACAAACAGAACTCAAAACCCCAACGGGATTCAGTATCACCAACAACGATAATTCATCCCCAGCGAAACTTATTGGTTGAATCCTCAGCAGAACATTTCTTCCCCACAGAGTAATCTCCTCCTCAGTTTACTCCCCAACGAAGTTATCCTCTCCTGCGGGTCTATTCTCACAATCATCTTCATTCTCCATCCCCAGCGGAAATGAAGAATCCAACTCTTTTCTCCAGCAGCTATCTGGGATTTATTTTCCCCAGCTAGAAACATTACATTTCCATACATCATGATACATGCATATACGCATCATACAACACGATCTCATTTATTTTGAGAACATCATTGCTTGATCCATATCATGCATTGCATATGACTGACCTTTACCTTTCAGGAAGGATGTTGCTAAGTTCTCAGAATTCGAAGACCTGACCGGTTCTTAAATCTCAACTGAATTATCCTCGGTTGAATTTCAGATAAGGTTCTCAATCTCGACAATTTTCCTTCGTCGAAGTGTGGACGAGTTCTACAATCTCAACGGTATACTACGTTGAAGACCAAACAATTCCTAGATCTTGATGAAGATGTTTTCCTTTGTCATAGTGTGGACAAGTTCTACAATCTCAACGGTATACTACGTTGAAGACCAGACAGTTCCTAGATCTTGATGAAGATGTTTTCCTCCATCATAGTATGGACAAGTTCTACAATCTCAACGATATACTACGTTGAAGACCAGACAGTTCCTAGATCTTGATGAAGATATTTTCCTCCGTCATAGTGTGGACAAGTGCTACAATTTCAACGGTATACTACGTTGAAGACCAGACAGTTCCTAGATCTTGATGAAGATATTTTCCTCCGTCATAGTGTGGATGAGTTCTACAATCTCAACGGTATACTACGTTGAAGACCAGAAAGTCACTAGATCTTAATGAAGATGTTTCCCTCCTTCATAGTGTGGACGAGTTCTATAATCTCAACGGTATACTACGTTGAAGACCAGACAGTTCCTAGATCTTGATGAAGATGTTTCCCTCCGTCATAGTGTGGACGAGTTCTACAATCTCAATGCTATACTACGTAGAAGACCAGACAATTCCTAGATCTTGATGTTTTCCTCTGTCATAGTGTGGAGGAGTTCTACAATCTCAACGGTATACTACGTTGAAGACCAAACAGTTCCTAGATCTTGATGAAGATGTTTCCTCTGTCATAGTGTGGACGAGTTCTACAATCTCAATGGTATACTACGTTGAAGACCAGACAGTTCCTAGATCTTGATGTTTTCCTCCGTCATAGTGTGGACGAGTTCTATATTCTCAACGGTATACTACGTTGAAGACCAGACAGTTCCTAGATCTTGATGAAGATGTTTCCCTCTGTCATAGTGTTGACGAGTTATACAATATCAACGGTATACTACGTTGAAGACCAGACAGTTCCTAGATCTTTATGTTTTCCTCCGTCATAGTGTGGACGAGTTCTATAATCTCAACGGTATACTACGTTGAAGACCAGACAGTTCCTAGATCTTGATGAAGATGTTTCCCTCCGTCATGGTGTGGACGAGTTCTACAATCTCAACGGTATACTATGTTGAAGGCCATACAGTTCCTAGATCTTGATGAGGATATTTTCCTCCGTCATAGTGTGGACGAGTTCTACAATCTCAATGATATACTACGTTGAAGACCAGAAAGTTCCTACATCTTGATGAAGATGTTTCCCCCAGTTTAATTACGAACAAGCTCTTAAAACTCAGCAAAGATGTTCTCTCAGCTGAGGCATAAGTAAGTTCCTAAATCTCAATAAAAGAAAGATCATCCCAGCCAAATATTCTACAAACAACAGGTATGCAAGTTCTCGCTAAGGAATCTCTTATGCGATCGACACTCCTGCAGATGGCATCTGTAAGCCCATCCTCCTACCAACAATCTCCAAATGGCATCCGTAAGCCCATTCCCGACATTACCAGGCTGATACCACTTCATGCGAGTGCAAATTTATGGGCACTCTAGTGTTCAATCATCTTCCACCTTCGGATCACGAAAGGCGCGAAAGCCAATCTACATCCTCAGGTTTAAGAAGATTGAACAGGGGCAGCTGTTGTACCCCAAAATTTACCCTCTCATATTTCTCAAAGACATTGCAAGAAAAGTCTCCAAGTATCTCAAGATTGCTCAAGAGTTGGACAGTCAAGCTATCTCCTAAGGCACTCAACCCCAAATTAGGGTTTCACATTGCATCAAGACCCTTGATTCCAAATGACCTCAAGTGTTCCTCAGTTTCCTAATATGTTCTCAAGGTCATCCATGTCAAATTTCAAGCCTTGCAGAGGAAGTTTGCTCAGTCAAATGCTCAAAAGGTCCAAAAATCGACTGTGCTAGGGCAAAAGTCAACTGTGACCCAAATACAGTCAAACCTCAATATTTTTTGTCAACATTCTCGTGTTGAAGGATATTTAATCATTTGATCAATGGTTGATCATTATTCATCAAGGATTTCTCAAAATTCATCAAGACTCAAAAGTTGCTAAATTAGGGTTTTGTAGGAAAAGTCAACTCAACTTTGACCAAGCATAACTTTCTCATACTTTATGATAAATGAACCATCCAAAGCTCATTTTGAATAGGATTCAATTTCCTACAATCCATCTTCATACCCCAAGATCAGAAAATGCATTCACAAGAAGTTATAAATTTGGACATTATAGGTCATTTTTGAAAGTCAACAAAAACACCTTTTTTCCAAAGCTTATAACTTGAGCATGGAATATCAAAATAATATGAGACCAAAAGGGTTGGTTAGAGGACATCTCAAGATTTCTAAAAAGTCCAAGAACACCTCCAAAAGTTCAAAATTGAAGAAGTTATGCATTGTTGAAGTTGGGAATTTTTACAAAATTGCCAAAAGTCAACTATCCCCGAAACTTCAAATTTTGTCAAATGGGCCCATTCTTTTCCACTTGATTTGAACTTTCCACATTGCACACGTGTCCTAACTTCATCCATGAGCCCATATCTTATTTTTATTATTTTATTTGATTTTTTATTGAATTATTTCATTTTAAATCAACTTAAATCAAATAAAATCCAAACCTTAATTACCTAAGATCTTTTTGGTTGTTTCAGGTCTTTATTGTCATCATGATCATCATCAAAATTTGTATCAAGCATATCATGTACAAAAAGATGGAGATTTGACAAAATTGGCAAGCTTTAAAGGATGAATCAAATCAAATCATAAGGCATTGATTTAGAGGGATTCCATCCATATTTGTTACCCTAACACCTTGTATCATACATAAGCAAGAGAGGCACACGAAATTGAGGGTTGGAGGCTGCAAGAATAGGCAATACAAAACTTGAAAAAAGTGGTAAAAGTTTGGAAATCAAAATCGTGTCTAGAGGTGTTTTCAGAAGCCAAGAACAATCTCAATCGATTCCTTGACGATCACTGAAGCAGAACCAATCCCAAGCAAGCCTCCACGCACATGACAAAGCACTGTAAGTGTCACAAAAAATCGCTTCTTTCTTGAATTCTCAAATCTTTATTCATGCATCTTTTGTACAAATTATTTGCATATTCATAATCCTTATCAAGTTTCCAAGCATTCTGCATTATCCAATTTTATTTATCTGACCTATAAAGCCAAGTACCATATCTAGGGTTTCATGGTTTATTTTTGGGTATTTCTTTTTCAGGAAAAATTGACTGACGAGAAGGGCATGGTTGTGACCGGGACATTGAGACGAGCACAACACTGCCCTTAGATTTCATTTTCACGGCTCACAGCAGATTATAGGGATACGTGACTTTTAGTGACATACGATGTCCATGGCTATAGGTGTTACAGAGTTTTAGCCACGGACGTGAGGAAGAAGATGGAGACGTGTCACGCCATTGTTGGCCAATTCAAACCATAGCGCGCTTATTTTGTTGTGCTGGCATATTGAGGCATTTTCTTTTATTATTATTATTGTCTAATATATTAACAATTGAAACACAATGGCCTAGTGGCAAAGCAAGCATTACAAATACCATCAGGACCTGGGTTCGAATCCCAGGTCCCCCACTCTCTTTGTTATTTTGTTTCTTCAGGTATTCCAATACGCATAAGGAGCAGCAGTGCATCATACACGATCATTTATCCAATGGACAGATGGCCAATGGCCAGATCTGATGGATGAGGATGGAAGGACCACCAAGGCTTTGGTCAACGTGTCCACACCAAGTCCAAGAAAGTCAATACAGGGGCAACTCATTTGGCCCATAGAATTTGCTTCCCAAACACTCCAATCAGGCCCATACCCCTTAACTCTCTCTATTTCCTTCATTTTTGTTTTATTTGATTTAATTATTTTTATTATTAACTAACCAATCAAATTTTATTTTTCTTTATAAAATTAAAACCAAAAAAATATTTTCTTTATTAAATTTAAATTTCAGTATTTTTATTTTTTCTTAATAAATTTATTAATTAATTTAGGCTATAAATTAGAAATAACTTTAATGTATATTTTTTTGTAAATAATTAAAATTAATTTAGACTTAATTAGGTTTTTACTAACATTGATTAAATTTATTTCTATTTCTTTAAATACCAAAAAACCCAAAAATAATTTATTTTCATTAATTAATTAATTAGTTTATTAATTTAATAATTAACTTAGGTAATTTCTCCCTTAATTCAAAAATAACAAAAAAAAACTTTCCTTTAATAACAAAGGGTCAAAACCCTACTTGCGCTCGATTTAATTTCCCGCACACGATTTATTTATTCAATATTGTATTTGTTCCCGGAATGTAATAGATAATTAGGACCATTTAATTATTTTATCGCTTTATTTATTTTTCCGCATTTAAATTTCAAAGGGTTGCTTTTGGCGATGTAAATACCTGACGCCTTGTAATTTATTTTCCGCAATTTATTTTCCGTAAAATATAACTGTTAGATGTTTGATAATCAGGATGCATGACAAGATTGAATGTTTAAACCTAAAATCAACTTAGATAACCATTAACATGTACAAAGATAAAATTAACTGAAAACGACACACTCGCACATGCGCACTCTTAGGGTACACCCCACTTGGTTGCCTTCGTACACGGTCATTGAGTATAGGGTGTTTTAGAGGTCGCCCTCTTGTCTAAAGATCATAGTCGCCTCGAAACGGTTGCCTCGGATATTGTTGCCTTAAAACAAATGATCTAAGACATTAGGGTTACCGCTAAAGTGTCCTAACATTGCTTTGGTGACCGCACGTCCCTAATTCGAATTGACCCTCAAACTCCAACGACAGTGCTACCTACTCATCAATAGTAGGATAGCATTGTCTAAAGGAAGATAGCATAAAACGATTTCTTTTTCGAGTAGGTAGATGGTTCTTAAGTACTTGCTCTTTCAAAAACAAAAACTGTTTCACACTTAAACTTTTCGAACAAAGTTTTCAAAACACTTCATTACACTCTTGAGGACAGAAGCAAGAGTTAAATTGAAGTTTTCAAAACAAAAACTTTTTCAAACCCACAAGCACAAAGAAAGCAATTTTGAAAACAATTGAGCAAGTACCTAAGAGCCCGTGGATAATCACGGATAAAAAGGGTGCTAACACCTTCCCTTTCTATAATCTACCCCCCGAACACGACAAATATCTCGAAAAAGGATTTTTTTTCTGTGCTTTTTTTCCTTTCCTTGTTGGATAAAATAAAAGTCGGTGGTGACTCTTGCTTACCGCGACATTTTGCAAAAACAAACGCATAACGCAAAACCAACATTCCAAAAAACAGTCAGTTCTTTCCCACCGTATCACAAGTATGCTTTTGGACAGACCTTGCTGATGATGTACATGCATTCTTTCAAATCCTAAACACTGGAGTTATAAGGAAGATAATCCCTAGTCAACCCCTTCGATCCAAAGAAGTAGAATTTTTTCTTTTTCACAAATTGAAACCTTTAAACAAAACCTGGGGCATGATAGTCTCTCAGTTAATTCAAACGCGCGTTTAGCCGCAAACTCTCATCTCGTGATATAACGAATGACATCAAGAAACATTCCTATGGAATCAAAAGACGATGATGGTTCCCAATCACATAGGCAGTCATTATCTTTCAAAAAGAAAAGCCCACTAAGTCAAAACCTATAAAGAAGACTTAAGAAAACTGGGGCATCCCGCTGACTGTAATCTCAAAACAAGAACAGTCAAGCAAAAATTAGGGATAACAAGTCAAAAGAAAGAGGTCATTACAAATCCTCAACAAAATGAAAAACTGTTGCAAAAATGACTACCTTCCAACAAACTTAACTTGTTTGAACCATCACCAAAACGTCATTCCAGACTCAATTGGAGTTCAAACACACAATTAACTGAGTTTAGGATTGAAGAACATCACGAAGAACGGGTGGGTATAAATACACTTTGAGCTTTTATCCTTTGTTTCTTAAACCGTGAACCAAGCCACGTTACAACCCTTCAAAAGTCCTAATTGAAGCATGGGTTAGTTAGAAAGCATATTGTTACAAAAAGGTATCCTGACTCCTGTAAGGCTTTACTCAAAATCCTGAGTTAAATTTTTCTTACATTCTTTACTTGCTAAAAACGCATTCTTCAAAACTTCAAGACAAGCATAAACTTTTCATTACTTGAATATCACTGTTTGCATATTGCTAATTGTTTGACAACAGAGAAATTCACACAATGAATGTCCAGTGAATGAAATCTCTCTCAGTAAACAAAATCAATTTAAGAAGGATGACACTTCCATTGACAAATCTCCTATCAACAAGGGGACATGACATGTCACTATCCAGCACACATGGGGCAGTCCAGTCAAGATTCCAAGAAATCTCTCAAGAAGTACAAAATAACTAGGGGCAGGTCTCCACCATTACTTGGGGCATTGAATTCAAATCCCAACAAAGGGTTACATACACTCAATTAGTTCCTGGCAGTGACACAAAACACTTTCTACTAGGGGCAGTGACAAATCTCCTCAAAATCCTTCTCATAGGATGATTCCCCAGACATATTTTCAATCTCTGAAAACCTCTTCCCAACTGAGTCGACTTCAAGAATCCTCGATGATTTCTGCCATTGAAGTCACCGCCTCTCCAACAGACCGACGACAGGGTTTATTTCCCCAACAACACCAGGATTCCCCAACTTAAGTTTTCCTCTCCAACTACTACAAATCATAGGACCACAACCCCTCTTCCCCAGTAGACTACTCTACAATCCCCAGCAAGTTACTGTGAAACCTAGACTCGACCAGATATCAGTTCAACTTCGATACCCCAGTAAGAGCAACAGACAATCGAGACTCCTGAACTCTTTCCCCAAGCAGGAATAAACATACTCCCCACAGAGTTTTCAATATTCCCCAGCGGAGTTCTCCTCAAACAACAAAACAGGAATCCCCGTTGGAAACATTCTAAGCAAAGTTTGAAGACACACCAACTCTTCAACAGCAGTCCAGGATTTAACGGTTCCCCTTTATCGAGGATTTATTTTCCCAGACAAAAATACATTCATAAGCATTTCACATTTCATACCTCCTATTTACATACATGATAAGTGCATACGACACCATCTCATTTATTTTGAGAACATCATGACATCACGCATTTCATACATCATGACATTGCATACAACTAACGTTCTACCTTTTTCAGGAAAGATCGATCAACAGATGGTTACCATCAACCTTTTCAAGTTCCAGATTAATACCTGTAGCAAGCCAGGAAAACTATATATGGACGACTGATTGTAGATTAATACCTGTAACAAGCCAGGAAAATTATCTACATGAAGAGATTGTAGATTAATACCTGTAACAAGCCAGGAAAAATATCTACATGAAGAGATTGAAGATTAATACCTGTAGCAAGCCAGGAAAACTATCTTTCTTTCTCAGGCCGGAGATTAATACCTGAAACCAGACAGGACAACTATCTCGTCGACCAACCTTTTCAAGTTCCAGATTAATACCTGTAGCAAGCCAGGAAAACTATCTGTGGACGATTGATTGTAGATTAATACCTGTAACAAGCCAGGAAAACTATCTACATGAAGAGATTGAAGATTAATACCTGTAGCAAGCTAGGAAAACTATCTTTCTTTCTCAGGTCAAAGATTAATACCTGAAACCAGACAGGACAACTATCTCATCGACCAACCTTTTCAAGTTCCAGATTAATATCTGTAGCAAGCCAGGAAAACTATCTATGGACGACTGATTGTAGATTAATACCTGTAACAAGCCAGGAAAACTATCTACATGAAGAGATTGAAGATTAATACCTGTAGCAAGCTAGGAAAACTATCTTTCTTTCTCAGGTCAGAGATTAATACCTGAAACCAGACAGGACAACTATCTCGTCGACCAACCTTTTCAAGTTCCAGATTAATACCTGTAGCAAGCCAGGAAAACTATTTGTGGACGACTGATTGTAGATTAATACCTGTAACAAGCCGGGAAAACTATCTACATGAAGAGATTGAAGATTAATACCTGTAGCAAGCCAGGAAAACTATCTTTCTTTCTCAGGTAAGAGATTAATGCCTGAAACCAGACAGGACAAATATCTACTTGACCAGCCCAAACAATTCAACCTCCTGACACAGTTCAGATACGCTCCGGATACGGATGCCATCCTGATACTCATTCAGATTCAGCTTTCAGATACAGTTCAGATACGCTCCAGATACGGATGCCATCCTGATACTCATTCAAATTCAGCTTTCAGATACAGTTCAGATACGCTTCAGATACGGATGCCATCCTGATACTCATTCAATTTCAACCTTTTGATACAGTTCAGATACGCTCCAGATATGGATGCCATCCTGATACTCATTCAATTTTATCCTTTTGATACAGTTAAGATATGCTCCAGATACGGATGCCATCCTGATACTCATTCAATTTCAACCTTTTAATACAGTTCAGATACGCTCCAGATATGGATGCCATCCTAATACTCATTCAATTTCATCCTTTTGATACAGTTCAGATACGCTCCAGATACGGATGCCATCCTGATACTCATTAAATTTCAACCTTTTGATACAGTTCAGATACGCTCCAGATATGGATGCCATCCTGATACTCATTCTTTCAACTTACAAATTACAATTCAACAAGCATTCTTGGATGGCATCTACAAGCCCATCTCCAACAAGATTCTATCAGCTCTCTAAATGGCATCTTTAAGCCCATTCCTCCTATCATCGCATCGCAGAGTGCAAATTTATGGGCACTCTAGTGTCCAATCATCTTCCACCTTCGAGCCACGAATGGCAGAACTCGCCAATCTAACTCTTCAGGTGTAAGAAGATTGAACAGGGGCAGCTGTTGTACCCCAAAATTTGCCCTCTCAATTCTCAAGGCTTTTCTTACAAGGATTTCAAGGTTCAAGCTTGAACAAGTGCATTGGGATTTTCCAGTACCAAAATTAAAAGGAAACTGTCAAAAAGGGAGAAAACAGATAAAAATAACATTTTGACAAATTTGGAGAAAATAGGCCTCCTTCGACTCAACCCTTCGATTGGACAAGTGTGCTGCCTACATGCTTGCAATCAAAGGCCATGACATGTTGGCCACACATGCCCCCTTCAAGGAAACCCCTTTCGACTCACCAAGCGTGCTGCCTGCAAGCCTACTTCGATTTGGACAAGTTTACTGCCTACAAGTCTGCTTCGACTGGACAAGTTTGCTGCCTACAAGTCTGCTTCGACTGGACAAGTTTGGTGCCTGCATGCAAGTCTTCGTTTGGGGACTCACCTTCTGCGTTCCCATGTGCAAACTTCAGTTGAGCAAGAGCCTCCTTCAAATGAAACTTGGGAATACCCTTCGACTCAGAAGCCAGGAACTTCCCTCACGCTAAAAGGCAATGACTCCCTTTATGTTTGTTTCGACCCAAGCTTCGATTGGGCAGTATGCTTCCTTCGAGCATGAGCTTTCGATTTGGCAATATGTTTTCTTTGATACAAGCTTCGACTGGGAATTAGCTTATTTCGACCACAAGCTTCGACTGAGGCAAAGGCTTCCTTCGAACAGGTGTGCTTCGATCTCACTCTTGCATTCGACTCAAGACCAAATCTCATTTTCCAGGCTATGTTGCTTCCAAATCTTTACATAATCAGAAGCTTGTACAAGGGTTTTAAACTTTGTATTTTAGATACTACTATTCTTGGTTAAAGGCTACATACTCTTTCTTTTCATAGAGAGTACTTTAGTCACAAAATCAGCTTTCAACCTGATTTTGGTCTGAGCACAAGCAAGGCCAGAAGCATAAGTCACATCTTCTGCACCCCAACTGCCAAGAGGCCCCCTGCATGTACTTTCACGTTACATTATTTTATCATTTCTTTGCAAGGCTGGCTTTGGACAACATGTCCATTCTTTCTCTATAAATAGAGGAATTTCTGCAAAGCTAGAAGAGGATCTTTGGACCAGAGGAACGAATCCCCCAAATTTTCTCAAACACAATAAAACTCTCAAAGTTCATCAACACTTGAGAAATCACAAAAAACCCAGAATCACATTCATCTCATTCAACTCTGAAGAACAACCACACTTCAGTCTCCTTCGAATCAAAGAAGCATCACACTTGCTTTTTCTTTTCCTTTGAATCCAGCGCTCCAAGCACAACTATTGACCCCTCTTTCGAATCCAGCATCCAGGGCCTCCACTCAAGGCCCCGCATCTATTCAAGGCCTGAAGTAAGGTAAGTTATTCTTACCTTTGAAATTTTCGTTTCATGGCATAGTAATTTTCCATTTTGTTTGAAACATTACATACCATTGTTCCTTTCGTTTCCACCCTTTTAACATATTTTTTAGAGCTAACCCTTTCGTTTTGCTTTCTGTTTACCTGAACTTGCTTTAACTATTAAACTGTTTACAAGAAAAATACTAGCATGGCCTCAAGCCATGTTGCCATTTAATTCTTTAAACGAAAGAAACAGGAAACAGGAAATAGGAAACAAATCTTCTGGCTTCTACCTTCTTTCTCCAGGTCAAACGAAAGAGACAACCAGAAGGAAAACCATGTTGACTTCCAGGCTCAGTCGAAAGGCATTCCCTCACTGATTTCGACCTCCAGTCGAAGAATACAACAAGGTAATAAGGCAGAACCAGAAGGCTTCGACATACACTGACTTCCAGGCCAATCGAAGGCCATGACCTCACTGGTGCTAGCCCCAATCGAAGGAGGCCAACAAAATGCAAATCGAAGGGTGCTACTACTTGGGTCGAAGGAGCTCTTTTTTTTTACTTCTTTTTATCTTATTTTTGTCTTTACATTTTCTTGCCCTTCAATATGGTTGTAATAGTGTAGGATTTATTTTTTGCACTTTTTATTACTTTTGTACAAATGCTAGTAATTAGGTGTGTATGGCAAGATAAAACCAACAAGTAGACAACCACTAATCAAGACAAAATGCATGCAACCAAACACACTTTGCACACATGCACCCTTAGGGTAATTCCACTTGTTGCCTATCGGAAAATAGTCATGTCCCTCGAACATGGGTGTTTTAGAAAAAGACCCTCGATAAAAGATCGTAGTCCCTCGATGACCCTCGATGTTGCCTTCGGTAAACGATCTAGTCCCTAAAACGACATTGCTAAAACATCCCATATGTTGCCTTCTATGACTATACAAACGTCCCAATGCCCGTCCCTTCACATCCAACGATGGGGCTTCTTACCAAATCAATGGTAAGATAGCCACATCTAAAGGAGGAGGAAAAGCACATTTAAGACCTTTCGAGTAGGTAGATTCACTCTTAGTTACTCGCTTGCTCACAACAAAAACATTTTTTACCCACACTCTCATCTTTGAACTATTTTCGAAACAAACACTTTGTAGGTGTTCTTATATAAACGAGAACCATTACGAAGTTCCATTTTCAAAATACTTTCAAAAACACATCTCACAAACACACCTTTGAACTATTTTCGAAACAAACACTTTGTAGGCGTTCTTATAGAAACGAGAACCATTAAGAAGTTCCATTTTCAAAATAATTTCAAAAATCACCCCCACAAGCACACATTCAAACAAAAGCAAGTGATCTAGCAAGTAACTAAGAGCCCATGGAAAACCATGGATGAAAAGGGTGCTATTACCTTCCCTTTTCATAATCTACCCCCCGAACTCAAAAAACATCTCTAAAGGTCTTTCCTGTGCTTTTTCACCTTTCCTTTTGGATAAAAGAAAAGTCGGTGGCGACTCTTGCTAAACCGCAACATTTGCGAACACAAACACAAAACCTTAACTCAGTTCTCCCACCGCATCACACTATAGAAGGTAGTTCGTTGCTGAAATTTGTTACTCCAATGAATGGTAGTCTCGTCATTATGGGAGATAGTTTGTTGTTGAGTTTGGTTGTACTTCAATGATAAATACAGTTCGTTGAAAGATTCCTACAACAGTGTTTTTACCCTTTCCAAGTGAAATATCTTGGTTAAAGAAGAAACTGAGACTAGTTCGTGGCTTATAGTCAGGATCTAGGGGAAGTTTATCTGATTTTCCATCAAATGGTATCTCTTCGAGGAAGTTCCGCAAGAGAAGTTTGTTGTGAAATCTTTACAAGTGGTAGTCTATTTATTTGAGACAAATTATATTTTTACTCGTTCTAGGAAGAACGCCAGGATTTTAGGAAGTTCGTTATTACTCTTTGAGACATCACCTTCAGTAAAAGTTGGTTCATTCTCTTTTCTCCACCTTCAGTAAACGTCAGTGTATATTTTGTTTCTTTACCTTCAATAAAAGTCAGTATTGTCCTATGTTTTTTTCTACCTTCATTCTTAAGTGGGTAGTTCATTACCATTCTTAGGCAAGATTGATTCCTTCCTCCTCGTTGGACCTTACTCCGATTGAGTTGAGTTGTTTCCAGCCATAAGTGCTAATTCCAGATCCTTGATTATAGACATAAGCACTGATATCGAGCATTCACTTACTAATCTAGATGTTGGTGGTTATCGTCGTCTTTGAGTCAGTATTCTCTTCATTGTTCCTGTTTTCACTTTTCTGGTTAGCGGTTGCTGATCTTGTATGTTGATGTTACTCTCTTTTTGCTATCTCCTTTATGAGGAGATAGTTCATAGCTATTGGTTAATTGTTGTCATCCATTAATTTTCCCTCAATTTTTGAGCTTATGTTATTTTGTCTCCTCTCTGGATCTTACCCCAGTAAAGTTGAGTCTTCTTTTCCCTAGCAGGGCCAATTTGTCTCCAATAGATTTAAATTTCTATCCCCGGAGTCGTGTTGTTCTCCAGAGATTTATTATCCTGGTTTAATTCTTTTTGTTAATTTGTAGATTCTACTTTTGCTTCTCCAGTGTGTGTCTTGCCCATCTGCATGAAGTTTATATGTTACATCCATAATCATAAGCATCACATGGTATCTTAGGGCCAAAAATAGGGCTTGTTTTATATTTAAGTATCTTCAATCGCGTTGAAACGAAGATTTTAATCTTCGTATCTCCGGATAGAAGACACTTAAATAAGGGCAGTTGTTATACCCCAATTTCCCCCCTAAGATCCCTCATCATACTCTGTACATCTCACACATAGCATTGGTCTCAGGGTTATAAGATCGAAGAGCTTTGGAATTAGGGTTTCTCTCTCTGAATTGAGGTTGTTGTCTTACTCAAAATTGATTCAACTGGTGCTCTCATTATTCATGGTATGAGATCAGGGTTTTGGATCTCAAGCAACATAGACGTCTTCGCTAGAAAAGTTCCTCAAGATACAAGGCCATTTCTTCAACAATGGTCGTCAAAGGTCAAGAACTAGGGTTTCTCCTATGTTATATTTGAGCTTGTTATTAGATCTTCAGCAAAGGTTTGTCATACTAGGTTTTGTCCTCAAGGCTACAAGGATCATCATTGTTTGCTTGTTGTGATTTCATCGACGTCATTTAGGGTTCCTCTTAATTGTTTACACCACAAGTCAACCCTTCTCAAGAGGCTTAAAAGATTGAATCAGGGTCTTCCTTCTATTATGATACTGGTCAGGTGATTAAGTATGGCCTTGGGTTTCAACATAATATTTGTTGACTAAAGAGAAAATATATGGCATGGTAGGAGTTTGGGGATTCGTTGTAATCAAGGCCTTGTTATCTCTTCAATTTCTTGATTGTTTGCCAGTTGACTTGAATTTAAAGAGTGAAGTAGAGAATGGATTCATTATTGTGAAATGCTTCTTTCAAGATCGATTAAATGGAATTCATGATTATGGTTTGTGTTGAATTCGAGGTCGTTAATTCAAACACATTTCGATTTTTTTCAATAGTTGATTCAAAAGAGTTTAGGCTCACTCATGGGAGTTGTTTGGAACTCAAGACTCATCAATCAAGTACAAGAATCTCAAAGTCTAAATGATTCAGGCGTTCATGTTTCTTGGAATTTAAGGTCTTATCCAAAGTTAAACTTCTACCAAAATTGTTCAGGATCTATTTGTACTTCAAGAGGTAATTCAAGATTGTCAAGAGTTCATATTCATATTCACAAGTCAACATTTGATCAAGAGCTTGTAATATTCGTATCATGTTCATCAAGAATCACGCAAGTTAAAATTCAAGTTTACAATTTAAAGTGTGTATCAAGCATTCAATTCATTACACATGAGTTCCCATTACAACATTATTCATTACCAAAATACATGATAAAATTACAAGGCTTTTACATCACAAATACCGAAACCCTAAGAATCTAAAATATATGTCATTCTTCATCTTTTTCATGTAATTGGATCAGCACCTTTCTTCGAGCCAATCTTCCAACCAAGCCCATGCTCTTCACGAAGGCAAACAAGATAAGTAAACATGCCCTGCAAAAGAATCAGCCATGCTGCAACTTTTTATACCCTATGCAGCCCTGCAACCATATTAAAACCATAGAGCTATTAGCGTTTCACAAAAAAAAAACCCTTTTAACAGAAGTCAGGACCCTATTTTAGCCCAAAAACAGACTGTAACCAACCGCTAACCAATTTCTCAACCTTCCTAACTAACATAATTTTTATAACAATTTTTGAACCCCTTTCTAACTAACTGCCAAAACAGTTATCAAAAAGAGAATCCCAACCTTTCCTAACGGACTAAAAAAAACTTCTTTAACAAACTTATAACAGAATCGTAACAGAAGAGCTGGGGTTGATAACAGAATGGAAACCGATTTGTAACAAAAAAAGAAGGAGGATTCATTTAGAGGAAAGGAAGAGAAAATGAGAGAACTAACTTTTCAACGATCTTCTGGGATTCCCTCTCGATAATTTTTCTTTTTTCTGCTGGAAAAAAACTCTTCAATCTAAAAGGGCTGAACCTTCAAGCATCTTCGTCCTCCTTCACCATTCTCTGAACCACATCCTCTCTACTACATCATTTACCCGCTTCAAAGCATTTTCTTCAATGATTCAATCATCGTAAACAATTCTACTTCTCTCCATTTTCCAAGATCTTCAATCTTCTCAACAATATCGCAAGACATGTCCTCATCATCAAATATTCATCCTCAACTTGATTCGCCATAGTCTCAGATCAATAGTAACAGAATTTCAGAGAATGCAAAAAGTAATGAGAAGGAGAAGAAATAGCGGAAAGCAGAGACTCAAAAGAAATCAGAAGGATATTCTTACCTGAACTCTTGAGGATCGATCTCTGGTTTATTGGTTCGTTTCACCGCCGTAAGAGAAAGATTGCTGGAATCATCTGGTAGGTAAGTCGTTCTTCTTCGTCTTTCTCCTTGTTTTGTATGTTGTGATATAGCTGGTAATATGTCGAACCATGACCCCAAGGTGCTGAAGTTCAATTGATAGAGAAGGCACATCAAATCGGCTTATAGTTTTTTAGGGTTTTCTGTTTGGGTTCGATTTAAGAAAATAGTCGCGACGATGTTTAAGCGGAGATGAGGATGCTGGCGTTAGAGCGCTAAAGACGAATCAATGAACGAAAGGCATGCAATGATCGAAGAAACGAAAGTTGGAGCGAGCGGCCACGCCGATTTGGGAGAGACGAGACGAAGAGGATATGTCCATTCAGGGGAAAGTGAAAGGCATAGCAACTACAAAATTCCCAAACGCTGCCGTTTTGCTTTTGTTCTTTTTATTTAATTTTTTTGTATTTAATTGATAATAGTCAAATAATGCTTAATAAAAAAAATGTTATTAAGGAGTCAATAAAATTTTTTTTGAAACTGCTGTTTGTATGGGTTCACGGACCGGAATTTTCACTCTTTAAGCCTATGTTTCTTTTTTTGGAGAGCCAAGTTCTTTAGGCCAAAAAACTGGGTTTGGATCACCTTACACTGGGCCTGATATCCTGGCATTTTTGCTGAAGTAATATCCCCCTGATTTCAGTTTTACCCCCTTTTTGACTCTTTCTAACTTCTTTAGTTTTAAAATTTTGTTTTCTTGTTTAATTTTCTTTTTGATACGAACGATAATAGAGTATATGATTAAAACAAAAAAAATTGGAGAATTTAGTTTTTTGTTATATGATAATAAACTAAATAAAAAAATATATATTTAGGCTTTGTATTTTATCGTTGGAAATTAAAGCCCAATTTTTTTTCCGATTACTTGAGACTTGTGATTCACCTTTGCTTGTCGAGTTGAATCATATGCAAGTTCATTGTTCGATATGCAGATGTATTTGGATTCTGTTTGTTATTTATTTTCACATCGAGGAAACTTTGACATCTATTCCGAATATTCGATTTATGACTGTTTATTTGTTGATGCCAGCTCGCGCGAAGTATTCAGAGTCTCTTTCCTTTGGTTGCGATTTTTGCGGACTTTACTGTTCGTTTGGTATTACACTGCTTCCAAGTTATACTTCCGCATTTATCGCTTTCTAGATATCATGAGAAGTAGGAAATAAAGAGCGTGCGCTCGAAGTCGCTATTTAAAGACCTGTAGCAGGCATTCCGCATTTCATTTCTTATTTGTGTTGTGCTTGTGTTTGTTCCCTTTCTTGTTGGTCGATGAGTCACTCAATTTAGCAATTGAGATCACGACTTCGCTCTCAGTGCATGCTTCCTATAGGATTTTATCGCTTTCCTTTATTTCTTGTTGATCGATGAGTCACTCAATTTAGAAATTGAGATCACGACTTCGCTCTCATTGTATGTTCCCTATAGGATAGTTTGTTAGATTTCTTTGGCATGCTAACTTAGATAGGTTCCCTCATTGTATGATAACATTAGGTTAGAGATAGGTTAGTCTCCCTTGGATGTTCTCTTCCCATTTTTGCATAATTTCCCTTAAAATTAAAACTTCTTTTTCTTGGCAAATGTATAAAAAATACTAATCATACAAAAATTCTTTTCATGGTAAAAAATACCAACCAATCAATTTCTTTTTGCCATTCGACTTTTCTCTTCTAAGAACATGTTAGCTCCTTTACACTACAGGTCATAAGTCTCCAAAGGTCGAGAAGCGGTGGAATTATCGAATGCAACATTGTTCATTTAAAAAATACAAACCAACAAAATATATGAGCCAAACTACGACGCTCTGATTCCTTAAAGGGGATACATATGCATCTGGTTACGGGGCTCAGCCGAGCGAAAATTTGTAAATATTTCCTTCTTTTTCCCGTGTTTTCTTTGCATGCATTCCCTCTTAGTTTATAACCCTTAAGCATTAGATTGAACACACCCTTTGATTAGAACAACGAGAGTGGATCCCGTAGAGTACTATGGACGTGTGGGGTGCTAATACCTTCCCCTCGCGTAATCGACTCCCTTACTCAATCTCTCGGTTGCAAGACATTGATTTCTCCATTTAGGTTTTTCTTCGATGATTTTCCTTTCCCTTTTATATGGGATAAATAAATACTCGATGGCGACTTCATTGATTTTACAGCTACACTAGGCATGGACCGCAGTCATAGTTTCCCTCTTTAAATTCAAACTATCCATGTAGCACCTCCTAAAGATTTATTGGTCCTCCAGGATATATCTAACTATCCTATCGGGAAACATGTACTTTATAAATAAACATAATATAGACATGGCATCTCCTAGATGGTTAAATGTAGGTCATCATATGATCATGTTATGTGAAGAGGGTGCATTCATAACAAGATACCTTACTTGATCATTCTTGTGATTTCCTCAACTCCAAACACAATCTTCAAGGTGATGAATCCTCTTACATGCCCTTGATCACCTATAAATACTACCAATGAGCCTTGGA
This sequence comes from Vicia faba, assembly GCA_948472305.1. NCBI lineage: Eukaryota > Viridiplantae > Streptophyta > Magnoliopsida > Fabales > Fabaceae > Vicia > Vicia faba. The sequence continues at coordinate 264,957,481 of OX451738.1, forward strand.
AGTCTTTGAGGTCGTCTAGGTCTAATTCAAGCCTTTCAAAAGCATCCTAGTTGAGAATGTCCGCAGAGCTTCCCTGATCAATAATCATGTCCAACTTGATTGCACAATAATCATGTCCAACTTCGTCTCTAGAGCCAACAGCAGACTCCACCTGATGGCCAACATCTCCGCCACACTAGGCTCCACAGACACCAATTCCTTCCTGCTAGCAGCAAGAATGATATCCTTATTCGGGTTCTTGATTATACATCCTAAAGCCACAAATCCCTCAGAAAATACACCAGCATCCACCTGTATAACATGAATATTCCGGAGGCTGTAATCCACCTGCAATGGAGCCTTCTCCTTGATGCCAATCTCAGGGTTCCATTTGTTAAATCCCATCACACAAGAGCTTCCTCTACCACCCTTATTGGATTCAAAGCTTTTTTTTATAGAGCTGCAGGTTGCGAGCCAACCAAACCTTATGGAGCAAAGTGCACAACAATTGGACATTTAACAAGTCATCACACGTGTATAATTTTTAACAATGTATCAATAAACCTTTCTATAATCTTTTATTATTTATTTATATTATTTATTAACAATGTATAATTTCTTAAATTTAACTTTCTAATATGTCTAGTGAACGATGAATTAACTATGTATAATTTTGTATACTTTTTTCATTCTGTAAATAAAAAATCTTATAATTCAAGTATCACACACATACATCATGATGCAGCTTCTTGAAAAGTTTGTTTATTGTGCATATGCCAATCTACAATATCCATACAAAAAATTGTTTTAAATGAGAATCTAGAAACAACTTTTTGTATTCACTTTGCATCTGGCAAAAGAGTGCCTATAGCATCAGATTCACCTAATTTCTTTCTCAAACTCACTAGAATCCAATACAAAAACCCTCCTATAAAGAAACTAATAAACCAAGCATTATTATAAATCACAAGAAAACCATCATGAATTGAACTCACAACTCCAACTTTCTGCAAAAAACCAGGAACAACAGGTAAAATTCCAACAACTAAAGCCACAATAGCATCCACATTAAACCCCTTAGAATAATAGTATTCTCCAAAAGCACTTCTTGTGTATAAATCACTTATCCTCAACTCCATTTTCTTCACAACATAATAATCAACCAAAACAATCCCTCCAATTGGACCCATCAAAGCTGAATAACCAACCAACCAAGTATAAACAAAACTCTCACTTGACTTCAGAAGTCTCCAAGGCTGAAAAGCAATTCCAAGTATTGCTGTCAAAAAAGCACCTCTTCTAAAAGTGAACCATGAAGGGTTAAGATTCATAAGAGCATTTGCAGGTGCAACAACATTAGCAGCAATGTTAGTTGTAATTGTTGCAAGACTTATACCAAGAATTGCAAGTACACTAGTTGAAAACCCACCAATTCTACCAAGAAGTTGAATTGGACTTGAAATCACTTCACCAAAAATCACTTTTGTTGATGAAGTAACTACTAAACCAACAAATGTGAACAATCCCATGAATATTGGTAACCCAATTTGACCAATAACTTGATCTTTTTGAGATTTTGCATATCTAGTAAAATCAGGTATGTTAAGTGCCACAGTAGCCCAGAAACTTATATTAGCAGTAAGTGAAGGGAAAAAAACTGCGAAAAACTCGGAATTTGTGAGCCTAGAAGATAAAGAAAATAAGTGATTAAATCCACCAGCTTTAACATAAGACCAAATCAAAAGACATGAAGTGAGAAAAATGAGAATTGGAGCTGAAAATTTCTCAAGCTGTCTAATTCCATCAACACCCCTCCAAACTATAGCCAATTGGGCCACCCAAAAGACCATAAAGCATAAAAATTCAAGAGGTGAAGTACCTAGCCAAGGTAGATTATTTGATAAAAAAGTGATTTTTTTAAAGGAGTTTGGTAGTAGGATGAAGATTGCTTCACCACCAATCCATGATTCAATTCCATACCAACCACAGCCAACGAAAGCTCTAAGAAGAGTTGGAATGTGAGCACCATGGATGCCAAAAGAGGATCTAGCTAGAACTGGGAAAGATATGCCATATTTTGTACCTGCATGGCCAGTTAAGATGAGAGGGAACAAGAGGATGATGTTGGCAAGAACAACTGTTGAGATTCCTTGCCACCATGACATGCCGAGATCGACTAAGGAGCCAGCTAGGTAGTAAGATGGGACACCAACAACTAGTCCTACCCAAAGGGAGGATATTTCTAGACCTGAGAATGTTCTTTGGGTTGGTGATGTTGGTTTTAGATCTTCATTTGTGAGTGATGGGTCTGGTTCAAATTCAATGCTTTTGAGTGGTTGCATGTTGGTGGAGTTCATAGAAGAGTTGGAGCATTTCATAGGTAAAGACATGTTTGAAGCATCGAAGGGCTTTGTGAGTTTTGATGGGAATGGAAGAATGGTGGAAGGGTAAAAGGGTCTTTGAATGGGAATGGTGGAGTGATGATGGAGAGTTAGAGATGGAGATTTGAGTAGCATGTTATTCATTGTAGAATGAAATGGTAGGTGATGGAGATGGATGATGAGTGATGTGGTGGACATTGTTATAACCTCAATTTCTATTTTATTTTTTGTGAACCAAGTTAGTAAAACAAAAAAATTTTAAGTTAAAAACTAATTATCATATATATGAGAAATTTATTTCTCTATTTAGTCATTCATTTGGTGATTTCATAGATTAAAAAGATAAAATTATTAGGATTAATGGCATATTTCTTCACTTTCTTGTCAATGTTCACCTCATTAAAAAAAAATAGAAGTTAAATATATTTGTGGTCTACATAAATATTTCCCAATTTAATATTTATCTATTTACATTTTTTTAATAGTCGTTTTGATAACTTTTTTGTCTTCAATTTTAGTTCTCTCATATATATTTTCCTTAATAAAAACTAATTTGGTATGCTATGTCACAAATTTTTAATGAAATAATGTTAAATGAATGGTGATTAAAACTCATACTCATCCTCCCTAGAAATCTTCATCTTTGTCATTCAAAGTTATGATGAAATTCAAAAAAATAATTTACATAAATATCGCCCTGAAGTTACATATTCTATATCTCTGTCTCATCATGATCTTGTCTATAGAGTTGATTTTTAAATTTGTTTGTCTATAAGATTGATTTTTAAATCCGTTTTTGTGCACACATAAACCTAAATATTTAGTTATAGTTTAAACAATGTGCTTCATGTCAATCTATTGAATTTTTGGATAAAGAACTATATTGGAGAATGACTCAAGTCATGACAATATTAAAATATAAAAAATCACTATAAAATTTGTAAAAATGAGATTCTGGAAATGTGATTCGAATCACATTATTCACATGACCCGAATCAGGATTGCAGGAAGCTCATGAACTTTTTTCATGTGTTCTTGATTCGAACAGACTTCTTGATTCAAATAAGAACACTTTGATTCGAATCACAAGACTGCTTGATTTGAATCACACTGAATTGATTTTTTTTGTTTTACTTCTAGAACTCTGATTCGAATCATCAAACTTCATGACTCAAATCATGTGATTCCAATCACAAAATGTGTGAATCCAATCACACAAATGGATTCTTATATGTTTTTCTTCTTGATTCAAATTACTTAATTTTCTGACTCGAATCATATACCATTTTCACTCATTTTTGTGCTAGATATTCTGATCATATAAACGATTTTCACTCAAAATCTTCATAATGTTGGAAAACATACACTTCCACTATTGATTTGAAAACTCAACTGACTTGCTCTCTCATTTTCAAAAGGATTTTTAAATCTTTCTTGAGTGTTTCCAACAATTTATTTCATCTTCTATATCATTCTAATTCCATTTTCGTGTGGATCTAAATCATATCTTTGGAGATTTGTGATTGTTGAGAAGATTATTATTGTGTTTAATGATTATTTGAAGATTTTATTGAGATTTCAAATATTTGCAAGGTGGGTGGTGTTGCGGCTATTTTGTACAAGTCCAACAAAAAAGAAGGAGGTTTTTCTCTTCAAAATCACTATGGTAGAGTTTTACGGAATTTTATGGACAAAGCGGGAGTTCTTCTCAATTTTTGGACATACTAACATTCGAGTTATAGGTATGATCGAGGAAATATCGTTGTAGAACAGAGACTTTGGAACATAATTGTTGGGGATCGCAGATTCAAGACAATTTCGAGTAAAGATTTTGCAAGGATCCAGTTTGACTACTATGTAGAATTCAAAGAGATCCAGATAGAAGATTTTTTTAATAAATATTTTCAGCATTATTTGGATATTGTGATTGTACTAAACATCGAGTTATTTGTCAAAAAATATAATGGAAAACTAAAATTTCCAATGAGAAACCATTTGAGGGTGGAATAGACAATACTACAAATAATAATTTTAATGTCGAACGTGAAATACATTTTACCTCGGCATTAGATGCGAGGTAAATAAGGTCGTCATAAAAAGTAAAGACTTATCACCTCGGTGTATAAAATACCGAGGTAAACTTTTATTAGTGCATGGCTTTGAACCCCAACAACATCAACTTTTATTATTTTCAAAACTAGCATATTTTTTTATCTCAATTTATCAAAATAGCCGAGGGACATGATTATTATTATTATTTTCAAAAAATTTTACATTGTTTATCCAAAATATTACATTGTTTATCCAAAATATTATATTATTTACTCAGAATATTAAAATTAAAATAAAAACTCAAATTCCCTAGGATCTAGATAAAAATCTAATTTCCTCAAGATGTAGACTTTAGATCTTCGAATAATTGAATGTAGGTGAAGATCAAATATTGGATGCAAGATTATTCTCTACGGATCTTGCATGTATTTGTTTCTGGTGAAAAAAAGGGTAAGATAATTAATATCAATAATCAAAAGTATTTTCGGTATAAATAAAAATTTAATAAAACAAACCTTGAACCTAGAGGATTTTCTGCTCTTGCAATCCATCGTAGATAACTTTTCCAAGCGTCCTTAGCTTTCAAGCGCTTAATATGTTTCATTTAGGTTAGATTTCCAATATCGTAAGAGAACTTATATAATGGATGTCCCTTAGATTTCATGTGGATCACTAATGACAGATTCTTGAGCGTTGACAATCTTTAAATAGACAACAAATATTTGTTTAAGACAGTTTAAAATAGGCAAAAATAACACTTAACTATCCTCTCTTGGAATAAAATCGATTGGTTAGATTATTTTATTTTTATTTTTTACAAAAATGATACATTGTTTACCCAGAATATTAAAAATACATTGTATATAACAAATATTCACAGGATATGAAGATTGTTTACCCATAATATTAAAAATATAGCATGATCAGGTCTCATACAAGATGCTAGAGATCTGTTTCGCTGATATCCATCTTCTGAAAAGTTAAGTTCCTTTCTTTGTTTAAACTTTTAAAGGTTGAGTTTCCTTCTTTGTTTAACTTGAAAAAAATGATTTTCTACACTTGAAATCTATCAAATGAGAAAAAATAATAACAACAACATTTCTAAAAAAAAAAATACAACACCATCTTGTGAGATCGATTACAAGAATAGAAAAAATATTTTTTTCTAGATAGAAGAAGACTGAAGATTTTTTTGTCTTGCAATCTATCCTAAATAATGATGCGGGTTGGGATTGCTTCATATTGGAATGGATTAGGATAAAATCTAATGATTACTTTTATAATAAAATCTGACTATTATACCCTTGAGTATATACCCCTGAGTTTATTTATAAAACTGAGGTAACGTTAATATTTTTTTTAACTATCACCTCGGTTAAGGTTATAAAACTGATGTGATAGTTATTATTATTTATTATTTTTTGAACTATCACATCAGTTAAGGTTAAAAATTGAGGTGAGGTATATATATATATATATATATATATATATATATATATATATATATAATATTACATTGTCTACACATCATAATATTAAAATAAATAATTTACAACAAATATTTTCAATGGTTTTTCTGCACTATTCATCATATATATGTTGATGCTTGAATGTCATAACTTTTCATCTAAGATTGATTGTTGATGCTATCATTATCACTGCCTTCACTAGCGTATACAATGTGCATGTGTTGAATGCATCCAACTTCTAAAAAGGTGTTTGTTCCAAAAATTGGAAAATGATTTTTTCTGCACTTGCAATCCATCAATAAAGACTTTTAGGAATAAATCATAGTTGTTCAAAACCTTCAACAACAACATCAACACCAACACCATTGTTTGAGATGGATTGCAAAAGCTGAAAAAATGTTTTGTTCAAGGTAGAAGAATTTTTTTTTTCCGTTTTGCAATCCAGCCTAAAAAATGATGTATTCGATGGTGGGGTGGCTACAAATAAGATAACATTAGGGTGAAATCTGTTCAACGAGTGTTTTATAGTAAAATCTAATTATTTTATCCCTCGGGTTTTGAAAGAAACTGAAGGGTTAGATCATTTGTTTTACACTTGTAAACAAATAAAAACATAAAGTGCAGTAGTTGGGAGTTGAAGCATGTCATGAATGGTATATCACCTCGGTTTTTAAAATAACTGAGGGAACAAGTTGTTTTTAAAAAATAAAACATGGCGCACCTTGGAATAAAACCTCAATTATTTTTCTGGATGACGTGAAAGCTTCATCATGAAAAGTGTTATTTGTTATAGTGAGGCTTAGGATGATGATATATGAACCACTATAAGTCCATGTACACTTCTCTCTCTTTCTCTCTCTCTCTCTCTCTCTCTCTCTCTCTCTCTATATATATATATATATATATATATATATATATATATATATATATATATATATATATATATATATCTGTGTGTGTGTGTGTGTGTGTGTGTGTGTGTGTGTGTGTGTGTGTGTGTGTGTGTGTGTGTGTGTGTGTGTGTAAGAACAAGATTTGGTTCTACATGTGGCCTTAAGTTTTGAGGATAACATTACATGGGTGATTAGATAACAATTTAGTATCCTAATGGTTTATTTAGTGTGTAAATTTTGGTAACTAGTTCTGACTCTGAAGAATTGACGTGTGACGTCATCAGATTCTGGACTCAACACACTAAGAGATACAAATGTGTGTATCATTTCTTAGAATTCTTCTAAACTAATGGTTATGATGAATGTTAATTTTATTGCTTTTAACAGTGACTCTATGTTTACCCCTGGCTTTGGTAAACAACACTGGTCTCTTAACATAAAGTTTACTGGTGAGATCGATTAGGGAATCTCAGTATAGTGCTTCCATTTTCGAGTTTTTTCACAAATTATGTTCAAAAGGGTCCGTTCGACTAAGGCAAAACAGATTTAAAAGCAATAAAGCAGTAACTGTAAAATAAAGCAAAGACGCTTTAAACTGTTAAAATAGATGACATAACATCAAAATAATTGAAAAAGGGTTGATTGAAACATACATCACCCTTGATTGACTCATTTCACTCATTCGCTTGAGTACTCTAAGTGACTAGCGTGTAGGAATGTGAAAGTTTGAACCCCTTATATCGTACCCCAAATTTGTCCTACCTTGATGAATTTATTTTCCAAGATTAAGATAGAAAAAATATTTAATTAAAGATGGTACAACAATATCTGATGGCCCATCTTAAAATTTAAGCCAATCGGGGGGTGCGTTTTAATTCAGGAAAATAGGACTTTCTAAAGACTCATAAACCCATTCGCAAAGAATGTTGGCCAAGGGCCCATGCGATTCGAAAATGGAAAATTATTTCAAAAGAATAATAATTATTAAGTCCTTAATTTGTTAATCCATTTAAGAATTGTTGTTGGTAATAAAAACAAGAGGTTGAATTTACAATATGCGAGCCAATTGCGTTTGGCCCATTTCTATTTTTCGTTGATAGCAAAAGAGGGGTATTGGTATTAAAGGTCCATCAAAGTTCTTGGACATTCTTATTTGAACATTTGTTTGATTGTCTTTTTATATAAGGCCCAACAATGTTTTTTTGTTGTTTTTAAGAGAGGGGTGTGATCATTAAATTAGAGGCCCATCAAGTCTTATTACTTAAAAGAAAATTGGTTATTATTATTACCGTTTTAATAAAAATGGGGTATATAAAGGAAATAATCAATATTAAAAAAAAAAGATTTGTTACTGTTATCTTAAATAAATAAAGAATGTATATTTCTAAAACGTTTTAAAAAAATGGATTGCTTAATTTTGTTTTGGGAAAAAGGCCAGGTTGGGCCGGTCCAAAAGGAGAAAAATGTTTGTTATGGACAAAAACATTTTTCCAGTACATCCAAAAACCTAATGCAAGATAACAACTACTGTTTAATCAAAGATATGCGCATGATTTGTCAAATAACATACATTATACCAATTAACAGCCACTGTAGAGATTATTGCATAGAAATAAATCAAATCTCAGATTATTTGTTTAACAGAAAATCTAGAAAAATCTAAATCTTATTAAAGTAAATCCAATCTTAGAAATTAAATCCAGCACAAACAAAATCCAAAATAATACAATAATCTCAATTACAGTTTTTTCAGAATCAATTACAATCAATTATAACAATCTCTAAATCCCTAATTGACCTAATCCCTAAATCTAAGCTAGCTGATTCGTAGCAAGAATCTTGTGAAAACCCTAAATCGTACCCTAAAAACTAAAAGCCTATAAATAAGAATAACAAATGAAGAAAAAAGGGAAGAGATAACAAAAAAAGGGAGAAAAGCAGAATCGCAAGGGAAAATACATTAGACAGAAGAGAAAGATATACAAAGACGGCGCCCAGTTGTTGTCGAAGAAGAGCAAGCGGCGATTGGGGTTTCGATATTTGAAACCCTAATCTCCATCCTCGCCGTTGATAGACATCTTCAATCTTTTCATCACCACCGCACCCCCTCAAGCTTCACAGTGCTGCCGAAAACCTGCGAAATCAAGAAGAACAAGAGGTTAGCGGAGATTCGGAACAATTAGAGAGGGTAACTCAACTTTTCATTTTCTTTTTGGCTGTTGGGTTGGTTTATAATAGAAGGGTAGAGATTGTTTACGGTGCTGATAGTTGGAAAGTTGTGGAAGAGAAAGAAATTAAGGGCTAGCGGCGAGAGAGAAGGAGGAAAGGGTTGAGAGAGAGGGAGAAAGAGGTTTTACTGTAAAAGAAATTGATTAACAAAAATGAGTAAAAATAATGTTTGTAATCCTTAATAATCCAGTGCGCGCTTCCATGTGCTAACTAATATGCACCTTCAATCTTATCCACACGATCTTGATCAGATGGCCAGAGGCCAAGTCTGCATGATAGCTAACGTACACCCTCATTCATATAATCGCGCCGCCCTCTCCCAAACATTTGGGCCTAAGCTCGTTTCTTCTTCGCGCACCCCCTTTCATTATTTTACTAAAACTCAAAACACTTAGCACCCCCCTGTTCTGAGCTGTTAATGGGCCTAGCCAATATTCCTTTAGACACCCCCAATTTTTACTGCATAACTAGAATTACACCCCCTTAATTTTAATTTAATTATTTCTTTTACATTATATATTATATATATTTTAATTATATTTTATTGTTATTATATTATATTATTATCATTTATAGTTATTATTGTTATTAATTATAATTCTTATTAATATTAATTTTTATAATCATATTAATTATTATTAGTAATATATTTTATATGTCATTATTATTTATTACATATAGATATTATTTATATTATCATAAATAAATTATTTTTAAAACTCATGTACATATATTATTTTCTTATATTATTTGCATCAAATATTTTTTAATCATGCATTAACAAGATTTTTTGCAGTTAATACGATTAAAAAGCACTCAACAAACAACAAATTATTTTTCACAATCAACTAAGCTAATTAATTGTTTTTGCAAAAGGGTTTCAAACAAATTTTGACTAACCGCGCATTTAGCCAAAATCTCCGCAATCACTACTCCCAATCAAAATGCGAGGTGATTCAAAGTACGTTTGTGACCCCTAAAAAATATCAACCCCATACGAACTACGAATCGGGACTCTGATTCCTCTTAAGAGGATACGTAGGCATACAATCAAAAATCGTAGCGAGTTCTCCTATTAAAAATTAAAACTCTTTCTCCTAATTAAAATTTAAAACCCCGTTTACCCCAACTCAAACCTAAAACCTAGTATATTTATGAACAAGGTAGATGAAAGGTGCCTAACACCTTCCTTTCGTCTAAAGAAGTTCGAAACCTAGAATCTCTGTCTACGAATTAGGGTTTTCTGTTAGATTCTCTTCCCTAGGATAAAAACTAATAGTGACGACTATGATTAAAAATCCAGTCGCTACACCTTACATTATGCACTAAGTGCTTTATTTATAATACATGAAAATAACTATTTTTCAGTGGGCTTCGCTTCTTTATGAGCCACGTGTCTCTTGTAACTTCCCTCCATGAACCCACGTTCTCCATCCCTGCTATCAAACCCACATTCTCCACTTCTGCTATCGAAACCATGTTCTCTACTCACAACATTTTGCTTTGCTAGTTATGCCCTCTTTTAGGATTTTTAACACTCTTTGGCCTAATACATTCCTCATGAGGCCTTTTTTCTGGTCGACTGCGTCCACAGGCCCAAATTGGTCTTTTATGAAAACCTCTTCCAGTCGACTACTTCTGTGGTCGATTTTCTCTAATTCAAAGTCTTCAAAAAACCTATTTTGCTTTTGGTTAGATTTTAACCCTTTGTAAAAATCCTAGCCAACAAATTGCCCCCAAAATGTCCTTTTCGACTGAAAGAACAAAAATGGACATTTTAATCCTTTTCTCTTAGCGTGAAGTGACTTTATTGTAATCATGACATTTTCCCTCAAACGTTACATCAGCGATCACATAACCACTTCCCTATTTTCTAGTTTCAACTTCCGAGGATAATCATGGCTTCTAACTCACCAACTTCTTCAACTCAATTTTCATCTGTTTGACACATGTCGGTCGTGTAGCCACAATTTTTTTTCGTTTTCTCCAATGTTTGGTCTCCTTGATGGTATAAATACCCCTTTCATCTCTCCAATTTCCTCTTTACATTTCTTTTCATACTCAAGCTCTTTGTCTTTGTACCCTACAGAAGATTTCATTTTCCTTCTTACCCAAATTTTTTTTCGTCATCTCCATGGCCACTTCAAGCCAAATCTCTGAACACATTCAAACTCCATATGAAATTGAACTGGTTTCGAACATGAGTGAGTTCTTCATTCATGATCAAAACACTTTTATTTTAGAACCAACTCCAACACGCAATCTCCAAACTTTTTTCTCCCATTTGTTTCTTCCCTTCATTTGTAACAAAACTGCTTACGCTCTATTGGGGCCTATTCCTGATGAGGTTTGGGTACCTAAACGCTTGGAAGGCTGCTTCCCTGCTCAAAAAACCACCAAAACCCCTATCAACAGAGATTGCCCTATATATTTTTCACACATCTACCAAACGTCTAAAGTCTTTCGTCCCGCCCCTGTTGTCAACCAAGATCACATTGCATGGTTGAATAAAGTTGAGAAGGTGAAGGGTGACGTTTGGAAGGCTCAAGGATTTTTTGACTTGATTCAGCTTTCTAGGGTTGGCCCTTGTTATTATAATCACATGCTAATTTCCACACTCTACTTCTGGTAAGGCTGTACAAACACTTTTTTGCAACTGGGATGCTTAATCCCACCCTATTTAATATTATAGCCATCATTGGTCTCCTCCCCCCAGGTGAAACGTTTCTTCCCACTGAAGTAGACAAAAACGTTATTCTTTTGAGAAGGACATTGCTGGCTTCACCAAATATATGAAGTGTTTTCATGCCAAAGGTGTCGACATTGTGTCTGATGAAGAACACATTGCCTTCTTAGCCTTGTGGCTTTCCAAGTATGTTTTCTGCAGTTGATCTCTGAAGGTAGCTAAATAATTCATTGCGTTAGTTCATCACCTCCATCTGGTTCGACACATATGCTTGAGCAAACTCATTTTGGGATCGCTCTATGAATCACTTAGCGTGAGGGTCGATCATGTGACCTCACTTTCATCTACTGCAAACTATCTACTTGCTGGGCCTTTATGGCTACTTCAATTGTGGTTAAATTCCACTTTTGCGAGCCAACTTAAACTGCACCTCTCTGAAGCACAGGAGATTGCATTCACTCACTGTGCCAACGAAATCCTCTGTCTTGCTGCAATGACGTCTTCTAACAACGACATGACTCAGGAGGAGCCACTAGAGAAATACTTGAAGTTTTTCTTTAGGTGCACTTTTTTCAGCCCAACATGGCACCCTTTGCCTCTAGACCACATGGTCCTGAGTGGTTCACTCGACCATTTCCTCTTGCCGATCCTATGCGGGTCCCTGAATCTAAAGCTATTTGGCAAGCTTTCTTAACCCCTAGGCTCATAGAATATAGGGTAAGAGCTAATGATGGCGTGACACTAAGGGTGCAAGTGTGCATTGTGTTTGTTTTTCATGCATGTTTATCTTGGATTAAGTCAAGCTATTTGTTGATTTAATTTGCATACAAACCCTAAGTCTAAACATGGCATAATTGAAAGCTTTTAAATGCGGAAATTTAAATGCTAAGCTATTACAACAAGATATAGGGAGGGGGGTACAAGTTTGCATTGGGGATATTTGACAAAGAAATAAAATCTAAGTTATTACAACCATATCGAATGTATAGGATACAAATATTTAATTGTACAATATTTAAATAAATACAATAAATAAATAAGAATGTATTATGCACAAAATGATTCTTTTTTTATGTATGCGAAAGTATTTTTCAATGTGAAATATAAACAAAAATAAAAAGGTCAAATTTGAATATTTTTTGTCATTTAGGGCAAAACCCTAGTTTTTAAATAAATAGTAATATTTATTAATTATGTACAATATTTATTAATTATATACAAAAAATAAAAAGTATATTGTAAAAAAAGTATTTTTAGTGTCATATATTAATAAAAATAAAAATGTATTATTTTCATATTTTTATCCTAAGTATTCTAATAAATATAATATACAAGTATTTATATATATATATATTTACTAAACCTATTAAATATAAAAGATAAAATTAATTATTTATGTATATGAAAAAAAATGTATATTTAAGAAAATATTTTCAAGAGATAAATAAAAATAATAACTAAAAAAATGTATATTTTTTATATTATTTTTTAGGGTTTTAATAAAAAAAAGGTTTGAATTATTTACATACATATACCTAATAAAACAAATAAATATCAAATAAATATAAAAAAATGTGGAAAAATATTTTTAGTGTTTTTTATGTTTGAGCAAAAAATAAAAAGTCAGAAATAAAAATGAAAACACAAAAAATGACAAGTATTCAACATTTGGGCCAGGGGGGTGCAAAACTAAAAAAAGGGTGCAAAAAGTAAGGATGACTCAGGCCCAGCCCAAGCCATCATCTTCAACCTCCAGCTTCTGTTTGAATAACAAAACGCGCGCGCCTCTTGGACCAAAGCTAACTCCTGATTCCTTGACTTTTATGCAAAACTCATAACACCAATATTATAGAGCATCAAAAGACGAATTCAAACATGTAAAAAACTTGACCTAACTCTAAGAAACCAGGGAGAATTTCATCACCCCCAATTTCTGACCTAATTTTTCTTCAATGTTCATGGCTAAAATTCTCACAGCACGCTTAACATAAATGAAAAGTAATCATATGTATGGCTTCAGGGCTATGAGTAGGACATGTTTCATTCACAAACCTAAGCCTAACTCTTCCTAGATTGAGAGATAGAAGTCTATGGATTACCTGTCTCAGCTTGAATCGTGTAGAGCAATGTGGCCAACTTCAATGGAGTTTGAGCTTCTGTATAGCTTGCCTGAGGTCCAAGGATGCTTCCCAAATGCCTAGCTTGCTTTGAAACCAACTGTATCGTGCTATGGAAGTCCACATGCACAACTTGAAAGTAAAAATGGCAAACGTGGTTAGGGGTGTTACAGCTTGAGTTTAAGGCTTGGGATAGTTTCAGTGGATGATATGGAATGTGTTTGAAAGGTTTTTAGCCAAAGTGCACGAGTGGATTGTTCTATAGAGGTCAAGTTGCAGAACTTGCCCTGTTTTGCAGCAAAACAAGGATTCTGAGTATGAGCAGGTCTTAGAGATGAATGAGTCGTGTTTCAGGCTTGGTTTGATGTTTGGAAAATGTTCACAAGGTTTGCTTAAGCTCTAGTTTGCAGGAAGTGAAAGTTCTCTATGTTTTGCAAAGTTTCTTCCCTTGTAAGTAAGAAAGTGTAAGTTGTCATATAGGCCTGTACAATCCTCTCAAGCATGCCGCAGCATTTGCTCTTGGTAACACAAATTTGTGGACTTGATTTTGTCTCTAAGATCTGGCCCCCATGTCCAAGGATTTTGAATTTGACATAAAGTGATACTTTATCAAAATGGCAAATTTGCTTTTTCCAATTAAGGGTTAATTTAACATGTATTGTCCAAATGGGTGAAATAATGTCTTAACACAATGGTTAGGCATTAAATTGTTGAGTGTAAAGAGGTTTAGAGGCCTGCAAGATAGCATAAACCATGCTGATTTGAAAAATGCCAATGTTATGAACATGCTTTGGCCATGAACAAAAGTGAGTTTTGGCCAACTTTGCAAATTCGATTCTCTCTAACCACAAGGGTGTTTGAGAAGTTCTTGGACAATTTGGAAAGCTTGGAATGTGTACTACAATCCATCTTTGTAATGCATCTTGAAACTCCAAGTGGAACCATGTGAAAAATGGCCAAGAAGTTGGACAAAAATACTGCCTAGAATAGGGCAAAATTTCTCTAAGTTATAAATGTTTTGCACCCTTGTTCCAAAAATCATAACTTGAGATACAAGCTTCTTTTGAGGAAACTTTGTGAATCAAAGTTGTAGATTTTGCAATGGAATACAACTTTCATGTTTCAAGTTTTGTTTGAATCCATTTGCATCTTGGTGAAACAATGGGACAAAGTTAGGAAAAAATAAAGAAATTTCATAACTTAGAAAAATTCTAAGTTATGAAATTTTTTCACTTTAAACCCTAATTTGCAATTTTGGGTTTCTTGATGAACAAGTTTCATAAATTGACATGTCTTGATGAAAAATGAACCTTGGCACTTGATTTTGAAAAAAAAGTCAAAGTTTGACTTTTCAGTATACAGTCAAATTTTGATCAGTTGACTGAAAAATTCATCTGCCAATCCTATGCATTTGAGATCTTTTGAACTTGTTGAATGTGTCAAGACAATGCCATTGAGTCCTTGAGTCTATATGTGAGCTTGGTTTGCCATTGGTTAGGTCAAACAGTCAAAAATTGCCTCTGTGCAGTCAAAACCCTAAAAATAACCATTTTGCCCTTTTGGTGATCTGATCAAATTTCTTGTGGAGTTGTGATCCAAAATTGACCAAATGGTTCATGTGAGTTCATAATGTTGATGTGGGTCAAAATTCATGAGGTTTGACTGTCAATTGGCCACATTTGACTTTTTCCCCAATACAACTGATTTCTAGGTCAGCTGTCCAATTGACTGGGAAAAGATTGGAATCAAGGCTTGAAACTTGGTATGGATAAACTTGTAAGTCCAACATGAAGCATGAAAGTCACTTTGGGCATTTTAGGTCAAAACATCCCTGTGCAAACTCAAACCCTAATTTGGGTCAACAGTGCAAGGAGGGACCTTGAGCAGAGCAAACCCTAACTTGATCTTGAGCTCCAAGAGTCTTGTGATGAGAAAATGTTGATGAAATGAGAGGGCAAATTTTGGGCTACAACAGTTGCCCCTGTTCAATCTTCTTGAACCTGAAGAGTTAGATTGGCAGGTTTGCCTTTCGCGGCTCGAGGGTAAAAGGAGATTGGACACTAGAGTGCCCAAAAAAATTTGCACTCGTCCAAGCGTAGTTGAGGGAATGGGCTTAAAGATGCCATTTGGAGATGGGCTTAAAGATGCCATCTGCAGATGTGACATAATCTTGTCAAGGGATGGGCTTAAAGATGTCGTCGGGAATGTATGTTGTAGGTGAAAGAAATGAGTATCAGAAAGGTGTCCAATGTTTTGGAACATCTCTGAGCTGGGGGTCTGAATAAGCAATAGATTGACATCCGTATCTGGAAGCATCCGTAAACTATTTTCAGAAGTCTTGAAGTTGAATAAGCAATAGATCAGCATCCGTGTTGGGAAGCATCCGTAAACTGTTTTCAAAAGTTGAGTCTGAATAAGTGATAGATTAACATCCGTGTCTGGAGAATCCGTGAACTGTTTTCAGAAGTCTTGAATCTGAACAAGCGATAGATTAACATCCGTGTCTGGAGAATCTGTAAACTGTTTTCAGAAGTTGAGTCTGAAGCTTATTAATCTTATCCTGAAAAGGGTAAAATATTAGCTAAAACACAAAGTTATGTTGCATGAAATGTATGATGCAATATATGTTATATCAATGTTTATGATATGAATGTAATGAATGCGCATGTAAGCTGATGAGTTGTCTTGCTGAGGACAGATGAATCCTGGATAATGAAATCTTTGACTGCTGCCGGGGAAAGTAAATCCTTGACTGCTGCAGGGGATTGCAAGAATCTTTTGATCGTTGAAAATGAGAAGTCCCGGGACCACTGTTGGGGACTCAGGAGCTTGGGTTGTATGCCAATATACTGGGGATTCAAGGACAAGAGTCTTCATTCTGTTAAGGGTCAGAAATTGGGAGCATACCAATCTTTTGAGGTTTCAAGGATGAGAATCTTCATTCCGTTAACGGTTAACTGTTATCTGGTCGATCTCCAGGCTTTCACAGAAACTTGTATTGCTCTTTGGTCGTAATCCAAGCTTCACAATAACTTGTTGAGCTGCTATCCGGTCAAATTCGGGCTTCACGGCTTGTGTTACAGATATACCATTATCTGGTCGACTCCAGGCTTCGTAGTATTCTTGGCTGCTATCTGGTCGTAATCCAAGCTTCACAATAACTTGTTGAGCTGCTATCCGGTCAAATCCGGGCTTCACGGCTTGTGTTAAAGATATACCACTATCTGGACGACTCCAGGCTTCGTAGTATTCTTGGCTGCTGTCTGGTCGTAATCCAGGCTTCACAGAAACTTGTATTGCCATCTGGTCGTAATCCAGGCTTCACAATAACTTATTGGGGATTAAACTACTATCCGATCGAATCCGGGCTTCATAGCTTGCTCTTAGGAGATACCACTATCTGGTCGTAGTCCAGGCTTCGCGGTAGTCTGACACTGTTATTCGGTCGTAATCCGGGCTTCACAATATGCTGTAGAGATCAAGATACTATCCGGTCAAATACGGGCTTCATAACTTGAATTTTGTGAGGATTTGATCTTTGACGACCGTAACTTCCAACAGGTGATGAAGGAACTTTTGAACGACCGATCAATTCGAAATGTAATTTATTTTGGAGAATAAATCCTTGACAAATGTTGGGCAAATAAACCCATAATCGAAGCTGGGGATTGAAAAATCCTTTGATTATTGAGGGTGAGAAATCCTTGTTGATTGTTGATTGCTTGGGGAACAAGATCTTCAATTGTTGAGGGATCTTAGGACCACTGCTGGGGATTGAAAATCCTTGGTGACTTGTGGGAAATGAGAATTCTGATGCTCTCTACTGGGGAGTTCAGAACCTGGGAGACTCATGCTGGAGGAGTGAGACTGAGAATCTTCAATCTGATGGGAAGTATCTCTGTGGGAGAATGTTCACTAATCTGGTTCCGCTGGGCATTGATAGTTGGAAGTTTTAGCTCCACTGGGGATTAACAGTTTTGGCTCCACTGGGGATCTTGAAACTTGACTCTGAGGGGAATTAAGTTCTGGAAGGCTCTCTTGGCTGGGGAAATCAACTTTGAGAAAGCTTTTGTTCTGCTGAGGATCCTGAAGTTTAACTCTGTTTGGGGAATTAAGTTCTGGATTTTAACTTTGTTGAGGAGTTTGGAGTTTAATTCCGCTGGGGATTTCCCCTGAAAGGGCATCAAGATATCTATTTGTACCTTCAACCTATCAGCAATCATCTTTCTTGATTTGTAAGAGAATGATTATGTTCAAATGCACATGCCTATTTAACATAACATTGGACGTTTCTCAAATAAAACATAAGTGTGAAAAAGAAAAAAGAAGACAAAGCAAATTTCTGTATTTGGAAAAGTATTTGTATTAACTTTTTATGAGTATCTTTGTACAAAGGAGACATGCATCCTAGTAAGAGGATGTTGTCGTAAAAAATTGAAAATTTTATACAAAAGAAAGATGGCTATGTGTAACAATTCCATGGGATTCCCATTCTGCTATAGCCTTCACAACTCTGAATATCTTGTCCATTCAATGCTTCGTCCGTCGATGATTGGATTGATCAGAAGCTCAGAGCTTGTTGATGAAGAGATTGTTATTTAAAGTGATCCGACGAGACATAGTCATACGCTTTAATTCCCTAACTTTTGCCTAGATCGCCCTTTCGGGTTTTCAATCCACCAGGAAACCCTTTTTTGCCCAAGCCGCCCTTTCGGGTTTTCAACTTGCCGGGTGTACATATTTTTTTTGTTTTATCCCTAATTTTTGCCTGAACCGCCCTTTCGGGTTTTTGGTTCACCGGGATGCCCATTTTTGCCCAAGTCGCCCTTTCGGGTTTTTAACTTGTCGGGTTGTTTCATGCGTAGTATTTTTTGACTATGTCTGCGTTCGCAGGGTGAGGCAAATCGTCGCCGTCCATGGTGGTCAGAATCATTGCACCACTGGAAAAGATGCTCTTGATCACAAACGGTCCTTCGTAAGTAGGAGTCCATTTTCCCCTGGGATCACTTTGCGGCAAGATGATCCGCTTGATTACAAGATCTCCGACTTGATATACTTGACGTCTGACTTTCTTATTGAAAGCCTTGATCATCCGTTTTTGGTACGTCTGACCATGGCAAACAGCAGTGAGTCGTTTCTCATCGATCAAATTGAGTTGATCAAGTTGGGTCTGAATCCAATCGTCTTCACTCAAACCAGAGTCCTTCATAATCCTTAAAGAAGGAATCTGAACTTCCATGGGTAGGACAGCTTCCATGCCATATACCAAAGAAAATGGGGTTGCCCCTGTTGAAGTACGCTCCGTGGTACGATATCCATGCAGAGCAAACGGTAACATCTCATGCCAGTCCTTGTAGGTGACTGTCATTTTCTGAATGATCTTCTTGATGTTTTTGTTCGCAGCTTCAACAACACCGTTCATCTTCGGCCGATAGGGAGATGAATTGTGATGATAAATCTTGAACTATTCGCATAGAGCGGTGATCATAGTATTGTTCAGATTTGTACCGTTGTCTGTGATGATCCTGTCGGGGACACCATACCCGGCATATGAGGTTCTGCTTGATGAAGCGGGCAACCACATTTTTTGTAACAGAGGCAAAGGAAGCTGCTTCAACCCACTTGGTAAAATAGTCAATAACGTCCAGGATGAAGCGATGTCCATTGGAGGCCGTGGGCTTGATCTCTCCAATCATGTCAATGCCCCACATTGCGAATGGCCAAGGAGATGTCAGAACGTTGAGGGGGACAGGAGGAATGTGAACCTTGTCGGCGTAGACTTGACATTTGTGGCAAGTACGGGAATGTTGATGGCAATCAACTTCCATGGTAGACCAGTAATAGCCTGCCCTTAGAATCTTTTTAGCCATCGTATGTCCGCTCAAGTGTGTGCCAAATGTGCCGCTGTGTATCTCAGTTATGATCAACTCTGCTTCAGCTTTGTCCACACAATGAAGTAAAACACAATCATGGTTGCGCTTATAAAGGATGTCATTGCTCAGGAAGAACTTGGCAGCAAATCTCCTTAAGAACTTCTTGTCATTTACGGAAGCTCCTTCGGGATACTCTCTAGTCTGGAGATACCTTTTGATTTCATGGAACCAGGGTTGTTCCACTACTTATTCGGTATTAATCTCATGACAATGCGCAGGTTCATCCATTCGATCGATGGTGATTTGGGGAGCCTCTTTATCCCAATTGAGTTTAAACATGGAAGACATTGTAGACAGAGCATCTGCTAGCTGATTTTCTTCTCGCGGGAAATGCTCGAACGTAACCTGCTCGAAATGAGGCAGCAATGTCAGGACATGTTCTTTGTATGGGATAAGATTAGGATGTTTGGTGTCCCATTCTCCTTTGACTTGACTGATAACCAAAGCCGAGTCTCCAAATACAACCAAAGATTTGATTCCCAAGTCTATAGCAGCCTTGAGACCAAAGATGCAAGCTTCATATTCGGCCATGTTGTTGGTACAGCTGAAACAAAGTCGGGCCGTGAAAGGTGTATGGCAACCTTCCGGGGAGATGAGTATCGCACCGATACCATTTCCAAGTGCATTTGAAGCACCATCAAAGTACAGGGTCCATCGGGATCCATTTTCAGGTCCGTCATACGGTCCGTTACCTTCAATGTTGTCCAAAGTCATGATGTCCTCGTCCGGGAAGTCGAATCTCATGGATTGATAATCTTCGATAGCTTGATGAGCTAGATGGTCAGCTAGTACACTCCCTTTTATAACTTTTTGGGTGGTATACTGGATGTCATACTCAGTCAGGATCATTTGCCATCTAGCGATTCTTCCAGATAAAGCAGGCTTCTCGAAGATATACTTGATAGGATCCATTTTGGAAATCAACAAAGTGGTATGAGTCAACATATACTGCCTTAGTCGGCGAGCAGCCCATACCAAAGCGCAACAAGTTTTCTCGAGCAGTGAGTAGCGGGTCTCACAGTCGGTAAACTTTTTGCTAAGGTAATAAATGGCATGCTCTTTTCGACCAGACTCGTCATGTTGGCCCAACACACACCCCATTGAGTTATCCAAAACAGTCAGATACATGATCAACGGTCTTCCTTCGACGGGTGGCATCAGAATAGGAGGTTCTAGCAAATACTCCTTGATCTTATCAAAAGCAATTTGGCAATCGTCGTTCCATTCGACTACCTGATCTTTCTTTAATAGTTTGAAAATTGGCTCACAGGTAGACGTCAGATGAGAGATGAACCTTGCAATATAGTTCAAGCGTCCCAAGAACCCTCTAACCTCCTTTTCAGTACGGGGGGCAGGAATTTCTTGTATAGCCTTTACTTTTGTTGGATCGACCTCAATTCCTTTGTTGCTGACAATAAATCCCAGAAGTTTACCAGACCTAACTCCAAAAGTGCACTTACTTGGATTCAGCCTGAGTTTGTATTCCTTCAACCTGGCAAACAACTTTTGCAAATGTTCAAGGTGTTCTTCTTCCGTTTGTGATCGAGCTATCATGTCATATACGTAAACTTCAATCTCATGATGTATCATATCATGAAACAAAGCTACCATGGTGCGTTGATAAGTTGCCCCTACGTTCTTCAGTCCGAACGACATCACCTTGTAGCAGAAGGTACCCCATTGTGTAACAAAGGTTGTTTTCTCCATGTCCTCGGGAGCCATTTTGATCTGGTTGTAGCCCGAGAATCCGTCCATGAAGGAAAATACCTTGTGTTGAGCTGTGTTGTCAATCAAGATGTCAATATGTGGTAGCGGAAAATCGTCTTTCGGGCTAGCCCTGTTCAAATCCCGGTAGTCCACACACATTCTGACCTTGCCGTCTTTTTTGGGAACAGGCACAATGTTAGCAACCCATTGCGGATAGGATGTAACAGCCAGAAAGCCAGCGTTGAATTGCTTCATTACTTCAGCCTTAATCTTCTCAGACATGTCGGGCCTCATTCGGCGGACTTTTTGCTTGATCGGTGGACAGTCTTCTCTTGTAGGGAGACGGTGAACCACGATATCTGTGTCTAACCCTGGCATGTCTTCATAAGACCAGGAGAAGATTTCCATGTTTTCATTCAACAGTTGTATTAAGCGTTCCTTGACACTTGGTTCGAGATTGGCACCCACTTTGACTTCTTTCCTGTCTTCCTCTGTTCCTAAGTTGACAGTTTCCAACAACTCTTCATGAGGTAAGATGGCCCTCTCTTCTTGTTGTAGAAGTCTGGCTAGCTCTCTCGGTACTTCACAATCTTCGTCATCTTCGTACTCAGCCTGATTGACCAAATCTTCAGAGTTATTGAAGGATACAACAGAATAGTCACCCATGGAATCCAGAGTGGATGGGTACCTGCATTTGTGAGTGTGGGTGTGTGTAAGGGATAGCCATCCTTAAACAAACAAAAATGCAAAAGGAAAGAAAATGAATACAACAGTTTATAAATGAAAAACGTCCAATGATTCATTAAACATGGCATATGATTATGAAGGAAAATCAAGCCCTTACAAATGGACCTACATGCCCCGGGCAAGGCATGAGGTGAAAAATAGTGTGCAGATTGTTTTAGTAATTATTACAGACCAACAGGAAATGTTCGAAAGATAAATTACTGATTGATGATAGTAATGGGAACGAAGTCTTTCGCCTCCCAGTTATGCAGTCCCCCTTCAATGGTTGGGAAGATCCAATCTTCAAAGTTGGCCTCTTCGTCTTCGTCTTCTAAAGCATTGATTCCATGAGGAGAAATCTTGATGGGTGTCCTTTCAATTTTTGAGCGACGCCTAGCCTTTTGCCCCGCAGCGGTAAACCCCAACCCAAACTTGTCTGTCTTGTGAGGAAAGTCAGGCAACTGTCCCCATGTTGAGCTTTTCCCCTCCTTCAATGCAGCCTTTGCGTCTTTCAGAGATGCCATCCTGGCCACCTGCTTGGGTACCTCAGCTACTGCCTTTTCTACTGCCACCTCGGGAGAAACCTCCTCAAAGTGTTGAAAGGGTGTTTCGATGAATTCGCCATCCACTTCCACATACCGAAAGGAATTCAGATGACTAATCATGTACTCCTCCTCACCGTGTACAATTATGATTTTTCCCTTAACATGGTATTTCAGCATCTGATGTAGAGAGGAAGTGACTGCCCCAACATTATGAATCCACGACCTTCCTAGTAAGCAAGAGTATGATGGGCGGATGTCCATCACATAGAATATGGAGTGGAACACTTCAGTGCCTACCTTGATGGGAATGTCGATCTCCCCATGCACCATTCTTTTAGACCCGTCAAAGGCCCTGACAATGATATTACTTGGTTTCAGCTCAAAGCCCTCACAATCCAACCGGTCCAGAGCTTTCTTAGGCAGCACATTTAGAGAAGAACCAGTGTCGACCAAGACATGGGCGAGAGTGGTTCCTCGGCATTCAACTGACACATGCAGTGCGTCATTGTGCTTCCTTCCCTTAGGAGTCAGGTCAGCATCAAAGAAACCTAGGCCGTTGTCGGCGGTAAGGCTGGCTACACAATCCTGGAATTGATCGGCTGAGGTTTCTTGGGGCACATGGGCTGTCTTCAAAAACCTTATCAAAGCTTTGGCATGAGCCTCCGAACAAAGCAGCAGGGCCAACATGGAGATCTTCGAGGGAGTTTGCCCCAGTTGCTCTACAACATCATAATCACTTTTCTTAATTATTTTCAGAATCTCCTCCATTTCTTTTTTAGAGGTTTCGGGGATGACCAATGGCTGAGCCCTCGTCCTGACGAGCTCTTCTTGGATCCCTTTCCCTTTATCAGCAGCAGCAGAAGGGACAACCACATGAGTAACAGCTTCTTCAATCATTGGAGTTTTTGCAGATAGTTTTACCGGTGCAGGGGTAACCTTGGGAGCAGCTGAGGATCCACAAATTGCATTTGGAGGGGCAATCTCTGGAGAGAAAATTCTTCCACTTTGGGTAATTTTGCTCGTACCGGTAATGTTTCCAATGTCGGTAGTTTCTTCGTCAGAGCTCTCTTTAGTTATCTCAATTTGCTTAACACCGTGGTAATAGATTTCTCCACCATAATTCCGCGGTATTGATTTGTCAGATTTGTATGGGACGAGCCCATGCATGGTTATCTTCAAGGGTACAATCTTAGGAGCGGATGTAATCTTAACAGGCCTTTTGGGGACCTTGGAAAGATTGGCAGAAATGGTTATTATTGAAACTTCATTGATTGGAGTTGGAGTAACAGGAGTCTTTTCGAAAAGAATTTGTTGGTTGTCCATTAGGCGTTGGATGCCTATCCTCAGCAATGGACAGTCAATTGGTAGGGAGGAACAAAGGTAGCAATCTTCTTTACAACCTGGGAAAATCCCAGCCTTCAACAGATTCAACTTGATTGTCAGTAGTGGGGTTATCAGATCATCAACAGTAGAAACAAACAGATCTTCTTCAACAGCATGGACATTGCGACCATGCTTTGGCATTGGAGCGGATATTACATTCGGCTTCTCAGGGGCGTCGAACTCAACCTCCTTAGCATCTATCAAATCCTGAATTTTATTCTTAAGCGCCCAACAATCGTTGGTGTCATGCCCGGCGCTGTCAGAATGATAGGCACATTTTGCGTTGGGATGATAATGTGGGGAAGTGGTATTCACAACCTTTGGCGCCTCTCTAATACTGGTGAGATTTAGCTTCAAAAAATGGGGAAGAACTTGTGCAGGCGTCATGTTGATGCGGGTGAACTGCCGTTGTGGCCGTTCTACCCGTTGCTGGTTAGGTCTAGACTGATTGTTACGAGGCTGATCATTTGACGAATTTTGAATCATCACGGCCCTTACAGTCGGCCGGCGCTCAGTTCTTCTCAATCCTTTCTGAGAGTATATAACAACTGCTTCCTTCTTAGCCGGGAATGGTTTTTTAACAGTTGTGGAGGCAGAGGCATCCCTTTGAATTTTCCCACTCTTAATACCAGCTTCCACCCGTTCGCCAGTCAGAATCAGTTCGGTAAACCCTGCAAAAGAGCTCCCGATCAAATGGTTGAAGAAAGGGCCAGATAGGGTCCCCAAGAACATATCAACTAGCTCCCTATCTGAAAGCGGTGGTTGCACTCTTCCGGCCAAGTCACGCCATTTCTGGGCGTATTCTTTGAATCCCTCATTTGAGGTCATCCCCATACTTTGTAATTGAGTACGGGTCGACGCCAAGTCAGCGTTATATTGATACTGGCGATAAAAGGCAGCTGCCAAATCCTCCCAACTATGCACTTCTGACCTCTCAAGCTGGTAAAACCAATCTAGCTGAGTGCCGAACAAGCTGTCCTGAAAGAAGTGTACCTAAAGGTTTCTATCGGATAAATGAGGTTGAATTCTTATGACATATGACCTCAGGTGCATCTTTGGGCAATACAGACCATCATATTTTGAAAAAGTTGGCACTTTGAACTTTGGAGGGATCACAATCCCAGCAATCAGTCCCAACTCTTCAAAATCTAACCCGGGAACCCTTTGCAGCTCCATAGTTACCAGTCTATCCTCCAGGTTTTGGTATTTGTCGTCCGTTGGAGGGTATTGCTGCTGTGAATAATCTTCATCTTCCTCAACCTCTTCCTCTTCAGCCTCAGATTCAGAAGGTAACGCAGCTCCTTTTCCTTTGCCGGTCCCCTCGTCAGATGTGGAGGGGAATTCAAGAACTCTCCTAGCTTCATTCTCAAATCTTCTTCCCAGTGTAGCTACCCCAACTCTTTTCTTTTTCTTTTTTCCTTTTTCTTGCTCTTAATTCCCTAATAGTGCTTTAAGATCCTCCTGACCCTTTGCCAAGGTCATAAGGAGCTGTTGAAACTGCGAGTTTTGTGCCTGCAGATCTCTGACCGTCTGCTCGATATCTATCTTACTAAAATAAACAGTAGAAAGATAAGGAAACCTGGTGTGAAGACCTGTTTATGCATATGATGAATGATATGTTTATTCATGTAATGCATTCAAGGATTTAGAAATTCAAAATTGTTGTAGACAAAAAGAACACACGTTATATTAATAAGAAGAAATTTTGTCAGTACATAAATGCCCCATGGGCCAAATATTACAAAAACTTCTTAAGGTAAAAAGACGTTGCGCATCCTCTTTGGTGCGATGTAAGTGTTGAGGGTCTCCTCCTCGTGAAGTCAGCAGGTAAGCTCCAAAACCTTCTTCTCACTGGCGTAGAAGCTGGCTTCAAAAGTATCCCTTTCTTCCTTGAGTTGGATCCAACTCTTCTGCATTTCCTCCCATGATGTTGGCATGTCACGATATAGGATGGTGTATGGAACCTCTCCTTCCTTAACAGGCTCTTTGATCAAAGGGAGAATGTTGTACCCCAAAATTTGCCCTCCCATTTCTCATTGATTTCTCACCACAAAGCCCTTGAAGCTCAAGATCCAGTTAGGGTTTCATCTGCTCAAGACCTCTCCTTGCACTGTTGACTCAAACTAGGGTTTGTGTTTGCACAAAGATGCTTTGACCTAAAGTGCCCAAGATGACTTTCATGCTTCATATTGGACTCCCAAGTTTATCCATATCAAGTTTCAAGTCTTGATTCCAGGTTTTGCCCAGTCAATTGGACAGTTGACCTAAAAATCAGCTGTATTGGGGAAAAAGTCAACTGTGGCCAATTGACAGTAAAACCTCATGAAAATTGACCCACATCAACATTATAAACTCCTATGAACCATTTGATCAAGTTTGGATCACAATTCCATAAGAAATTTGATCAGATCACCAAAAGGGCAAAATGGTCATTTTTAGGGTTTTGACTGCACAAAGGCAATTTTTGACTGTTTGACCTAGCCAATGGCAAACCAAGCTCACACATGGACTCAAGGACCCCATGGAATTATCTTGACATGCTCAACAAACTCAAAAGATCCCAAGTACACAAGATTGACAGTTGAATTTCCCAATCAATTGATCAATTTTGACTATATACTGAAAAGTCAAACTTTGACTTTTTGGTCAAAATCAAGAGTCAAGATTCATTTTTCATCAAAACATGCCAAATCATGAAACTTGTTCACCAAGAAACCAAGAAATGCAAATTAGGGTTTAAAATGGAATTTTTCATAACTTAGAATTTTTCTAAGTTATGGAAAACCCTAATTTTTTCCCAACTTTGCCCCACTTTTTCACCATGATCCATTTGGATTAAAACAAAAGTCAAAACATGAAAGTTGTAGCTTGTTGCATAATCTACAACTTTGATTCACAAAGTTTTCTCATTTGAAGCTTGTATCTCAAGTTACAAATTTTTGAATAAGGGCACTAAACCATTCTTAACTTAGTGAATTTTTGACCTATTTTGACAAGGTATTCTACCCCACTTCAAGGCCATTTTCCATACACTTCCACTTGGAATTTCAAATTGCATTTCAAAGATGGATTGTAGTACACATTCCAAGCTTTCCAAAATGTCCAAGAACTTCTCAAACAACCTCATGGTTAGGGAGAATCGAATTTCACAATATGGCAAAAACTCACTTTGTTCATGACCAAGTTACATGTCCATAACCTTGCAATTTGAACTCAGCATGCTTTAGGCTAGATTACAGGTCCTTAAACCAAGTTACACTCAATAATTTAATGCATACTCTTTGTGCCAAGACCATGTTCTTTATGTTCTAACATTACATGAAGGTTTAATCCATTTTTAGATAAAGCAAACTATCCATTTTTGCAAAAGTTCACTTTATATCCAATTACAAATCCAACAAGTACATTGCAAATCTGATTGGCACAAGATTATGGGCATAACACACTGATCAAGAGAAGCTTTGCAGCAGGATTAAGGGTCCTCTACTGGCCTAGAAACACAGGTTGCATTTGTTTTGCTTAAGAGTGAAGAAACATTGCATAACTAACACCAACTTCCATATCAGCTCAAGAGCACTTAGAAAAAGTTATCAAACACATTCCACACAACACAACCAAGCTAATACACGAGCCTTTAGCCTTCAAAACACCCTCCATCTCAGAATCACTCTAAAACTGCAAAAACAGGGCAGGCCCTGCAGTTTGAGTGCTATCTCTCATTTCTCTCGAGCTCTCTTGCCCAAACCAGTTCACACACCTTCCATACCATCTATGCAAGCTAACCAAAAGAAAAAGCACGACCTGTAATCACTCTAATCACTTCCACCATTTTCACATTTCTGACTTGCAGGTGAAGTTCTCTAGCTCGATTCAGAAGCTTTCAAGACAAAGTAAACATTGGAATAACATCCCTGGACCTCAAGGAAGCTTTTCCAATCATCACCTTGCACTGAAAGTTCCTACATTGCAGGATAGAACTTCAGCTGAACAGGTATTTTGGTGAACTCGTATCTCTCTTATTAGGCATCATTAGCTTTAAGTTTGTGAATAAACAATGTCCTACTCATACCACTGAACATGTACATTCTTTTACTTTTCATTTCTTTTGCTTGAGTTGAGAGAATTTAAGGTTTGAAAATGGCAGAAAACTTAGGTTAGGATTTGGGATTGTTAAAATTCTCTCTCATTTTTTAGAGTTAGGAGATGTTCTTTATATATTTGGAATCGTGGTTTCATGCTTAACATCTTTTGTGTTGGAAGTTTGTTCAAAAAATCAAAGAATCAGGATATTCAAATGAAGCTTGCAGGCGCGCGTTTTTTGTTCAGAGGTTGAAGAAGAAGTGATTTGGGCTGGGCTTGTGTTGCATTTTCTGTTCACACCACATAATTGCTTTTACACCCCCAAGGCCCTTTTGCTTATTTCTTTAACTTTTTGACTTTTTTCTTTTTTGACTGACTTTATTTATTTTTTCTCATGACATAAAAAATATAAAAATATTTTTTCTCACCATTTTTAATTTATTAGGTATTTATATGATTTTCTTTTGATTAATACTTAGATAAATAAATATATACATTTCATTAAAGTATTGAGAAATAGGTAAAAATACTTTTATTTTCACTTTTATTTTATTATACCCTCTGAAAATATTTTACATAAAAAATATACTTTTTTTGCAAACATTAAAAATTATTATTATTTATATATATAACACATATTTAAAATAATACATATATACATATATTTATTAATATATTTAGGATAAATACAAAATATATACCCTTTTATTTTTATAATTAATATTTAATATAAAAATGCATTTTTGACAAAATACTTCACTTTATTTTATTTTGTACATAATAAACAATACTTGCACATATTAAATAATTAATGCATTTCATTTAATGAAAATTAGGGTTTTGCCCTAAATTCAAAAATACTCCAAAAATAATTTTTTTTTTATTTTCTTTTTATTTTACATAAGTAATACTTTTTTTTCATACATATAAAAATTCCTTTTGCATTCTTGCATATTTGTTTTATTTACCATTTAAATTATACATTTATTTATCTTGTAAATATTCATAGAAAATGATGTAATAGCTTAGATTCAATTTCTTGTCTAAATATCCCCATTTGAAACATTGTACCCCCTCTCCATATTATTGTGTTGTAATAGCGTAGGATTTTAAATTTCGCACTTTATCGCTTTCTAAACATACTATGCTAGAATTAGGGTTTTGTATGCGAATAAATATGAACAAAATAGTTTGACCTAATACAAGATAAACAAGCATGAAAATGGACAACACATCTCACACTTGCACCCCTAGGGTATTCCACTTTGTTGCCTTCAAATAATTGGGCCATATTGCATGTTGAATTTCTTTGGGTAAAACAAACAATCAAATGATCATAGTCCCTCAAAATGTTGCCTAAATGAATGATCAAGTCCCTTTTAAAGAAAATTGCCCAAAGACATTTAACACTATTGCAATTATGGTCTAAACGATGACCCGCGCCCGTCCCTTTCATCTCCTAAAACAAGATTGTCCACCAAATGCAATGGTGGAACAAAATTGTCAAAAGGTTTAAAACATAACAAAAATCTTTGAGAAAACTTTAGGGTAGATGAACTCTTAAGTACTTGTCAACTTTCCAAGAAAACACTTGCCTTATTTCAAAACCCACTTCACAAACACTTTCAAAACAAACTTTCAAAAAAAAAACCTTGAAACATCTTTTCAAAAAGACAAACACCTTTTGTAAAATATTCGAGTAAAGAATTGTTACAAGGGCAGCCTATACAAGGCATCTTTTTCAAAACCTTTTCAAAACCACACACAAAGCACCATTTCAAACAATTGAAAACCAAGGCAAGTTGATCTAAGCAAGTACCTAAGAGCCCATGGATAACCATGGATAGAAGGGGTGCTAATACCTTCCCCTTCTATAATCTACTCCCCGAACCCAAGAAAAATCTCAAAGGTTTTTGCTGTGCTTTTTAAACCTTTCCTTAGGATAAAATAAAAAGTCGGTGGCGACTCTTGCTCAACCGAAACATTTGCGAAAACGAACGCAAAACACTAGTCAGTTCTCCCACCGTATCACAGAGAATATGAGGGTAAGGCATCATAAGACTCTGAGCGCGGGTTCGTACCCACTTGAGGTAAGGCTCAAGAGGGATGGAGTTCTTGTGCCCCAGTGTCTTACTATCTACCTTGTTAGGCATCCTCCAAGCTCTGATGAATCTTTGGCGAAGTCCTTGCGCATCGTTGTCAAAGTCAAAAACTAGGTCAGGAATCAGCATGTCATGAGGGCCATCCCTCCGTGCATATCCAAATTGTCTCAAATCTAGACAGGGGTTGTAGGTAATGCCTCCTCTAATGCCAAGTAATGGAACATTAGGGAACTCACCACAACGATCGATGATGATGACATTTTCTCTGGACCGAGAACACCAATGTACATCAGAATGTGTGAGGGTCATCAATCGTTGTAACCACCTTAAGCCTTGTTCATTCTTCAAAACTGATTGTGGAAGGTGAGAAATAAACCACCTTGCAAGGAGAGGAGTACAGCATATGAGAACACCTCTCTTCCTCATTGTTCGTGTGTAAAATGAGTGGAGGATGTCCCCAAGTAATGTAGGTATGGGATTCCCGGATAGGAAAATCTTGACAGTATTCACGTCTATAAGTTGGTCAGGATTTGGGAACAAGACCAACCCATAAATGAGGAGTGCCACAATCTCTTCAAAGGCTTGTAGATTCAAAGAATTCCAACACTCTTGTGCCTTCTCGAACAAGAATTTTGCCAAGAAGCCTTTGACACCACTTCTAGTTTCCCAATGCCCCTTGATGTCAGATGGTTGCAAGTGTAGTGCTTGAGCAACATCTTCAGGTTTTGGTTCTTTTTCCGTACCGTTGTAGGGTAGTTGATTAAGAATAGGAATTCTCAAGAGTTGAGAAAATTCCTCCAAAGTAGGCACCAATTGGTAGTAGGGGAATGTGAAACAGTGGTGAAGGAGGTCAAAGAATTGGAACAACACTTTCACCATGTCTTCTTCAATGTTGGTGTTGACTAGGATGAGCAGTCTACCATGTCTTTCACTGAAGAGAGAGCTTTCTGGAATTCTGGATGTAAGCTCCTTGAGTTGAGGAGGGATTCTCACAAGGTTGACTTGGATAGTTTTCCTACGAAGAATTTCCATGACCTATAAAACAAGAACAAAGATGAAGATCCAAACCCTTGAAATGGTTAGTGGATGCATATGATGCTTTATGATGTTCATGATGTATGCACAAACACATGTACAAGCAAGTCACACAAAACCCTAGTTTCAGGCTTGCATGGGGTTTCATAGGTAAGTACCCTCTTGAGTTTAGTTGGCTTAAAAAACTGTCCTATAAATAGTAACCGGGTTCTAAAGAGCTCAATATCATTGGATTGTTTTCCATGTTCATTGTTTTGGTTTAGCCACTTAACTAGCGACCAAAATATTTCAAGAAAACAACCCTCAATGAGTGTAGTATCGAGTATCTACCAACTTTGGACTGCACCAAAGCCGGTCATCTCACTACCCCTAATAAAAGGCCAAGATGGTCAAGTAAGGTTCTAGGTCATTAGTGCTTAGTGACATCACGCAGCGGCCCCGTACTCTCCTTGATTGAACTCAAGGGTTACCGGTACTCACAAATATGTCGCACTAATATAGCTATTACTTCGACCGTGTCGGTATACCCCGCACAGTTTCCACAACGTATTGCTATCTATGAATGTTTCCCAAATCCGGGTGTAGGGTTTCAAGCCCAAACAAGAGAACCAAATGTAAAGCAATCAAAGCAAACAATTAGTCATGCAAAAGGGTGATCTAGGCCCTAAGGTTACTCCACTTTTAAGTATTCTCCCCAGCAGAGTCGCCAGTTCTGTGATACGGTGGGAGAACTGACTTGAGGTTTTGTGTTTGTGTTCGCAAATGTTTCGGTTGAGCAAGAGTCGCCACCGACTTTTTATTTTATCCTAAGGAAAGGTTAAAAAGCACAGGAAAAACCTTTGAGATGTTTTCTTGGGTTCGGGGAGTAGATTATAGAAAGGGAAGGTATTAGCACCCTTTCTATCCATGGTTATCCATGGGCTCTTAGTTACTTGCTTAGATCACTTGCCTTTGCTTTTCAATTGTTTGAAATGGTACTTTGGGTGTGTGGTTTTGAAAATGTTTTGAAAAAGATGCCTTGTCTAGGCAACCATTGTAACAATTCTTGTTTGAATGTTTTACAAGGGTGTTTGTCTTTTTGAAAAGATGTTTCAATGTTTTTGAAAGTTTGTTTTGAAGTTGTGTTGTAATGTGTGTTTTGAAAAATGGCAAGGATTGTTTTGCAAGATTGGTCAAGTAACCAAGAGCTATCTACCCTAAATTTCTCAAAGATCTTTCTCATGTTTTAACCCTTTTAACAGTGTTGTTTCACCATTGTATTTGGTGAACAACCTTGTGTTAGGATGTTAACGGGACGGGCGCGGGTCATCGTTTGGACCATAGAGGCAATAGTGTCAAGTATCTTTGGCATTTTTCTTAAGGGACTTGATCATTTTTGTTTAGGCAACTTGATAGCGTCATCGAGGGACTATGATCATTTGATTTGTTTTTGTTTTGCCAAAGACACTTAACATGCAACCATGGCCCATTTTTGAAGGCAACAAGTGGAGTAACCCTAAGGGTGCAAGTGTGCATTGTGTTTGTTTTTCATGCATGTTTATCTTGGATTAAGTCAAGCTATTTGTTGATTTGATTTGCATACAAACCCTAAGTCTAAACATGGCATAATTGAAAGCTTTTAAATGCGGAAATTTAAATGCTAAGCTATTACAACAAGATATAGGGAGGGGGGGGGGTTACAAGTTTGCATTGGGGATATTTGACAAAGAAATAAAATCTAAGTTATTACAACCATATCGAATGTATAGGATACAAATATTTAATTGTATAATATTTAAATAAATACAATAAATAAATAAGAATGTATTATGCACAAAATGATTCTTTTTTTTATGTATGCGAAAGTATTTTTCAATGTGAAATATAAACAAAAATAAAAAGGTCAAATTTGAATATTTTTTGTCATTTAGGGCAAAACCCTAGTTTTTAAATAAATAGTAATATTTATTAATTATGTACAATATTTATTAATTATATACAAAAAATAAAAAGTATATTGTAAAAAAAGTATTTTTAGTGTCATATATTAATAAAAGTAAAAATGTATTATTTTCATATTTTTATCCTAAGTATTCTAATAAATATAATATACAAGTATTTATATATATATTTACTAAACCTATTTGTAAGTCTCAGAGTGCCTAAGAGGGGGGGGGGGGGGGGGGGGGGGGGGGGGGGTGAATTAGGTCTTATAAAATTTATTCGGTTTTATGAGAATATTTGTAGAACCTTTTTTTGTTAAGTGTTTGAAGGTTTTGATTGTATCTTTATCTTTTCCTGATTATGGTGATGAAAGCGATAAATGCGGAAAAGTAAAGAACACGGTGATATATCCTGGTTCCCCTCACAATCTGAGAGTACTCCAGTCCCCTTTCCAACACGAAAGAGATTTCACTATAGTTAGAATGATTGTACAGCCTATGCTTACTATCTAACCTATAGGGTGATCAAAGGTTCTTAACACCTTTAAGACCAAACAAACACTAATGTGAATAAAGAACAATCCTCTTCAAATCACAACACTTACTTCCAACAATCCTGGATAGTAAGGGAATAAATTCTTTAAGTAATACAATGATTGATTTGAAATATGTGGAGAGCTTTATCAATCTTCAATTGATCTTCTTCTTCAAGATAAAAACAATTCTCAAGCAATGTATATAAATGTTCACAATGTATGAAACTTGTAATGATTTAAAGAAAGTGTATATGGCAAGTTTCACAAAATTTTATGAACACATGAAAGTATGAATTCAAAAGTGAATGATGAAAAATTGTTTATTGAAGAAGTATATTTGTTAATTTGAAAATTGAAGCATTCTTTTAGAAATAAGAAAATCTGCAGCATTTTATAAAGTCACAAGAACCTCTTCATTCATGCCAATTCATATGAAAAGTTGCAATGCATTCATGACAAGATACCACTTGAAAAATGTTCAAAAACCAAAAGAAAAGCTGCACTGGTTCGCTAGGAACCGGTTCCGACACTGACAGAACCCGGTTCTTAGTGAACGTTATAAGTCAGATTTCAAAAAATATTACGCAGGAACCGGTTCCCCTATTGGTACAACCCGGTTCCTGGTACAAAAACCAGGGACATGTTTTTTGAGAAAGTTTGGAACCCGGTTCCCTGTTAGGGAGGAACCGGTTCCTAAAGGGTTATTTTCAAAAATACTTTTTGAAAAATATTTCAAACAAAGTTTTTCTTGATGTTAAAATTATGGGATATGTATATGTTGATGAATGCATATTTTTGTGAACATGTATATTTAAGATTAAGAATTATTTATACCATATTGACATTTGATGATTCTTCAATAATTCTTCTATAATCTTCAAGACTTTTATATGATGTTGACAAGCTTTTTGCACATCCTTTGAATGTTGATATCCATGTTGTCTTCATCAAAACAAATGCTTTAAATATGACTTGAGAAGCTTGCAATTACATTCTCCCCCTTTTTGATGATGACAACCAAGTCTTGAAAACGATTCTTGAATTGTTTATGTTGTTTTGAGTAGCAAATATGTTGAGCACATTTGAGCAAATGCAAGGCTCCCCCTAAATTGTATGCTCCCTCTAAGTCCATGATTCCTTGAATTTTGGAGTGAGTATAATAGATATTTATTTGGGCCTGCAATTTCTTTGAAACAAAACAACACATATGCATATCCTTCTCCCCCTTTGTTAACATCAAAAAGGATGGGGAAAAAGAGTGAAACAAAATATTTAAAAATAAGACGATAAAAACATATAAAAGAAGGAGTAGAAGCAGAGTGTACTGAAACATAAAAATTCTTGTTGAAGAATTAAGACGTGCACCTTATGAGAAACCTTTAGATATCACCTTCATCCAAAATACCAAGTTCTCTTCGGATTTTGAAGAAGGGTTCTCGAGCAAGCGGTTTTGTGAAGATATCTACGAGTTGGTTATGAGTATCCACAAAAGTGACTTCGACATCTCCTTTAAGAACATGATCACGGAGAAAATGATGTCGAATATCTATATGTTTGGTTCTTGAATGCATGACCGGATTCTTTGTAATATTGATAGCACTTGTATTGTCGCATCGAAGAGGAATGCATCTGAGATCAAGTTCGTAATCACGGAGTTGTTGCTTGAGCCAAAAAATTTGTGCACAACAACTACCTGCTGCTATGTATTCTGCTTCGGGCGTGCTAAGAGCAACACATGCTTGCTTTTTACAAGCCCATGATACTAATGCATTTCCAATAATGTGACAAGTGCCACTTGTGCTTTTACGATCAGTTTTACAACCTGCATAATCCGCGTCAGAATAACCAATTAAAGTGCAAATACTACCTTTCGGATACCATAAGCCGACATTGGTTGTTCCTCTTAGATACTTCATGATCCTTTTAACTGCCATGAGGTGTGATTCCTTTGGATTTGCTTGAAAGCGAGCGCAAAGACAAACACTAAACATGATGTCAGGATGGCTTGCCGTCAAATACAATAAAGAGCCAATCATACCTCTGTATTTTGTAATATCAATTGGAGTACCGGATTCATCTTGTTCAATATATGTACCGGATCCCATTGGAGTATTCATTGCTTTACAAAGTTCCATATCAAACTTTTTCAATAGTTCTTTGCAATACTTAGATTGATTGATGAAGATTCCATCTTCTAGTTGCTTAATTTGTAGTCCAAGAAAGTAGTTCATCTTTCCCATCATAGACATCTCGAATTCTCCTTGCATCATCAATGAGAATTCCTCACACATTTCTTTGTTAGTTGATCCAAAAATGATATCATCAACATAGACTTGAACCAATAAAGTGTTACTTTGGATTTTCTTAATGAACAAAGTTTTATCAACCTTACCCTTTTCGAAACCTTTTTCACACAAAAAATTGCTAAGTCTATCATACCATGCTCTTGGTGCTTGCTTTAAGCCATAAAGAGCCTTTCTCAACTTAAATACATGTGTAGGATGTTTGAAGTCTTCAAATCCCGGAGGTTGTTTGACATAGACTTCTTCATTGATGTATCCATTCAAGAATGCGCTTTTGACGTCCATTTGAAAAAGCTGAAAATTTAATGAACAAGCATAAGCAAGTAAAAGACGTATAGCTTCTAACCTTGCAACTGGAGAAAATGTTTCTTCAAAGTCGATTCCTTCCTCTTGATTGTAACCTTGGGCAACCAACCTTTCTTTGTTTCGAACAATTAGACCATTCTCATCAAGTTTGTTCTTAAACACCCATCGGGTACCTATGATGTGTTTGCCACTTGGTCTAGGAACAAGCTCCCAAACTTGATTTCTCTCGAATTGATTCAATTCTTCTTGCATAGCAATAATCCATTGATCATCTCCTAAGGCTTCATCAACTTTGGTAGGTTCAATTTGAGAAACAAACGCCATGTTTAAGCAAGCATCTTTTAGATTCAATCTTGTTGATACTCCTTGGCTAATGTCACCAATAATTTTGTCAATAGGATGGTCTCTATGAGTTCTCCATTCTTTTGGTAGATCATTGATGTTTGAATCTTGTTGAACAATGTTTTCTGAATTTTCCGGTGATTTCTCAATTTGATCAATTGAAAGATCTTCCGGGGGTAAATCTATAGGATCGTCATCATCACAAACAACTACTTCCTCTTTAGAGGGGTTGGTTTCATCAAAAGATACATGCATAGATTCTTCAATAGTTAAAGTTCTTTTATTATAAACTCTATATGCTTTACTAGAAAGCGAATAACCAAGAAATATACATTCGTCGGATTTCTCGTCAAACTTACCGAGATTGTCTTTGTCATTATTAAGAACAAAGCACTTGCATCCAAAAATGTGAAAGTGAGCAATGTTTGGCTTTCTTCCTTTGAAGAGTTCATATGGAGTCTTCTTTATTATAGGTCTAATGATAACTCGATTTCCAACATAACAATCCGTACTAACTGCATCCGCCCAAAAATATTTAGGAAGATTTGCATCACTAAGCGTTGTTCTTGCAAGTTCCACTAGAAACCTATTCTTTCTTTCAACTACTCCATTTTGTTGTGGAGTTCTTGGTGCTGAAAAATTATGAGAGATACCATGTTCTTCACAAAATTCTTCAAATTGTGCATTTTGGAATTCTCCACCATGATCACTTCTTATGGATACAATCTTTAGTGATTTTTCATTTTGGATTTGCTTAGCATACTTCTTAAAAGCTTTAAAAGCATCACTTTTCTGCACAAGAAACAAAGTCCAAGAATATCTAGAAAAATCATCAATAATAACCAATGCGTATACATTACCTCCGAAGCTTTTTGTTCTTGATGGACCAAAGAGGTCCATGTGTAACAATTGTAGTGGCCTTGTAGTAGACACCACATTCTTAGATTTGAAAGTTGTTTTGGTCTGTTTGCCCTTTTGGCAAGCGCTACATAATTTGTCTTTGATGAGCTTCATCTTTGGTAGACCAATAACTAAGTCATGCTTAATCAATTTGTTCAAGTGCTCCATGTGAATGTGAGCAATCCTCTTGTGCCATAATCAAGCGTCATTGTTGTTTACCATAAGACATTGTACCTTCATAGACAAATCATCTAAAGTAATCATAAAAATATTGTTAGTTCTTATACCTTTGAGTTTTACCTCATTGGTTGCCTCATCCATAATAAGGCATTCATCTTTGTTGAATTTGATCTTGAACCCTCTATCGCAAAGTTGACTTATGCTAAGAAGATTGTGCTTTAATCCTTCAACATAGAGAACATCCTAAATTTGAATGGATGGAGGTGTGCCAACTATTTCAACGCCAAGAATCTTTCCTTTGGTGTTGTCTCCATAGGTGACATACCCTTTGGCTTTATGTACTAGATATGAAAATTGGTGTACATCTCCTGTCATATGCTTTGAACATCCACTATCAAGATACCAAACATTTGATGTGGATTTCAAGCATACCTACAAACACAAATTATTCTTTGTTAGGTACCAAAGTTGCCTTAGGTCCTTCATAGTTAGTTCCCTTTTTCACCCACACATAATGCCCACTTGCTATACTAAAGTTTCTAACATAGCAAGCATTAGGTGTATGACCTTTAATACCACAATAAAAACAAGTAGGTTCAAAGTTACTTCTATATCTAGAAGGATAAGATTTCTTTTTAGGAAATGTTTTCTTTTTCGATACATTAGCCTTTTTCTTTTGATGATTATGAACAACCTGCTTCTTTTCTACTTTCTTGGGATTGGAACTATTACTAGCCTTTACAAAAACAGTGGGATTGTTACTTGGTTTCTTAGTATTCACATAACCAATACCTCTTTTATCATTTGGATAACATTGTTGGCTTAGTAATCCTTCCAATCCTATTTGTCCTTTTCCATATCGTTCAATGACTCTTTTCAATTGAACAATTTGAAAGACATTTGATTCACACTTGGAGCATGCAAAGTTTTCCTTTTCTTTAATAAAATTTTGTTTTTGAAGATCAAAATATTTAGTCATGGTGTCAATTTTTTCTAGACAAATTAAAAGTTCTTTTTCTTGATTTGACACCTTTTTGTATAAACTTTTGCATTCTCCCAAGAGTTCATCAATAACACCTTGAACATCGTCATCAAAAAGATTAAATTCATTACTAACCTCTTCTTCATCGTCGGAGTGATGTGAAGCCATCAATGCTAGATTTACACATTCGTCGCTTTCCGAATCGGATGAAGAACTTATCTCATTATCTTCCCATGCAACATAAGCCTTTTTGTTCTTGAACTCCTTTTTACCTTTGAATCCATTTTTCTTGGAGAGTTTTGGACAATCCGACTTTATGTGACCTTGCTTTCCACATTCATAGCATGTGACATCTTGTGTTGATGTGGAGGCTTCTTTGTCTTTATGCTTATAGAATTTCTTTCTTTTGACAAAGTTAGCATTATGAAGATTATTTTTATGACCAAAAAATTTTCCTAACCTTTTTACAAGAAGCAAGAGATTTTCATCTTCCTCCGATGCATCTTTATCTTGACTTTCTTTTGAATCAACTTCCAAAGCAATGCCTTTGGATTTCTTCTCATTATTCTCATGTTTTTCAAGTCTTCCAAGTTCCGTCTCATATTCTTGAAGCTTTCCGAAAAGTGTTGCGGAAGTCATAGTTGCTAGGCTTTTCTTTTCGGATATTTCCGTCACTTTTGGTTGCCATTCCCTTGTTAAAGATCTAAGCACTTTAAGATTTAATTCATCGTTTGTTAAAGTTTTACCAAGTGCCTTCAAATGGTTTGTCAAGTGAACGAATCTCTTTTACAAGTCAAGGATGGATTCTCCGGGAAACATTATGAATAATTCA
Source organism: Vicia faba (assembly GCA_948472305.1). Taxonomy (NCBI): domain Eukaryota; kingdom Viridiplantae; phylum Streptophyta; class Magnoliopsida; order Fabales; family Fabaceae; genus Vicia; species Vicia faba. Next base: position 264,997,101 of record OX451738.1, read on the forward strand.
TATTCTTGACTCAAAGTGTTCAATCTAGACCTTTTTACTTTGGCGGTTCCTTCATGAGTTTCTACAAGAGTGTCCCAAATTTCCTTTGCCGTTGTACATGCCGATACTCAGAAAAATTCATCCATACTAAGAGCACTTTGGAGAATATTGATTGCCTTTTTGTCAAAGAGAACTTTTTTCTTGTCATCGTCATCCCATGATGCTTTAGGCTTTGATGACCTAACACCATTGACAACACATACCGGAGTAAATGGACCATTCTCAACAGCATTCCATATTTCTTCTCCTTGCGCTTCAAGATGAGCCTTCATGCGAATTTTCCAAAAGTCGAAGTATTCACCACAAAACAGTGGAGGCTTGTTGTTACTACCACCATCTTTGAAAACCGAATTTTGATTTGGATTTGCGGAAGCCATTCTGGATCTTTAGGAACAAGTTACCTATAACTTGCTCTGATACCAATTGTAAGTCTCAGAGTGCCTAAGAGGGGGGAGGGGGTGAATTAGGTCTTATGAGAATATTTGTAGAACCTTTTTTTGTTAAGTGTTTGAAGGTTTTGATTGTATCTTTATCTTTTCCTGATTATGGTGATGAAAGCGATAAATGCGGAAAAGTAAAGAACACGGTGATATATCCTGGTTCCCCTCACAATCCGAGAGTACTCCAGTCCCCTTTCCAACACGAAAGAGATTTCACTATAGTTAGAATGATTGTACAGCCTATGCTTACTATCTAACCTATAGGGTGATCAAAGGTTCTTAACACCTTTAAGACCAAACAAACACTAATGTGAATGAAGAACAATCCTCTTCAAATCACAACACTTACTTCCAACAATCCTGGATAGTAAGGGAATAAATTCTTTAAGTAATACAATGATTGATTTGAAATATGTGGAGAGCTTTATCAATCTTCAATTGATCTTCTTCTTCAAGATAAAAACAATTCTCAAGAAATGTATATAAATGTTCACAATGTATGAAACTTGTAATGATTTAAAGAAAGTGTATATGGCAAGTTTCACAAAATTTTATGAACACATGAAAGTATGAATTCAAAAGTGAATGATGAAAAATTGTTTATTGAAGAAGTATATTTGTTAATTTGAAAATTGAAGCATTCTTTTAGAAATAAGAAAATCTGCAGCATTTTATAAAGTCACAAGAACCTCTTCATTCATGCCAATTCATATGAAAAGTTGCAATGCATTCATGACAAGATACCACTTGAAAAATGTTCAAAAACCAAAAGAAAAGCTGCACTGGTTCGCTAGGAACCAGTTCCGACACTGACAGAACCCGGTTCTTAGTGAACATTATAAGTCAGATTTCAAAAAATATTACGCAGGAACCGGTTCCCCTATTGGTACAACCCGGTTCCTGGTACAAAAACCAGGGACATGTTTTTTGAGAAAGTCTGGAACCCGGTTCCCTTTTAGGGAGGAACCGGTTCCTAAAGGGTTATTTTCAAAAATACTTTTTGAAAAATATTTCAAACAAAGTTTTTCTTGATGTTAAAATTATGGGATATGTATATGTTGATGAATGCATATTTTTGTGAACATGTATATTCAAGATTAAGAATTATTTATACCATATTGACATTTGATGATTCTTCAATAATTCTTCTATAATCTTCAAGACTTTTATATGATGTTGACAAGCTTTTTGCACATCCTTTGAATGTTGATATCCATGTTGTCTTCATCAAAACAAATGCTTTAAATATGACTTGAGAAGCTTGCAATTACACTATTAAATATAAAAGATAAAATTAATTATTTATGTATATGAAAAAAAATGTATATTTAAGAAAATATTTTCAAGAGATAAATAAAAATAATAACTAAAAAAATGTATATTTTTTATATTATTTTTTAGGGTTTTAATAAAAAAAAGGTTTGTATTATTTACATACATATACCTAATAAAACAAATAAATATCAAATAAATATAAAAAAATGTGGAAAAATATTTTTAGTGTTTTTTATGTTTGAGCAAAAAATAAAAAGTCAGAAATAAAAATGAAAACACAAAAAATGACAAGTATTCAACATTTGGGCCAGGGGGTGAAAAACTAAAAAAAGGGTGCAAAAAGTAAGGATGACTCAGGCCCAGCCCAAGCCATCATCTTCAACCTCCAGCTTCTGTTTGAATAACAAAACGCACACGCCTCTTGGACTAAAGCTAACTCCTGATTCCTTGACTTTTATGCAAAACTCATAACACCAATATTATAGAGCATCAAAAGACGAATTCAAACATGTAAAAAACTTGACCTAACTCTAAGAAAACAGGGAGAATTTCATCACCCCCAATTTCTGACCTAATTTTTCTTCAATGTTCATGTCTATAATTCTCACAGCACGCTTAACATAAATGAAAAGTAATCATATGTATGGCTTCAGGGCTATGAGTAGGACATGTTTCATTCACAAACCTAAGCCTAACTCTTCCTAGATTGAGAGATAGAAGTCCATGGATTACCTGTCTCAGCTTGAATCGTGCAGAGCAATGTGGCCAACTTCAATGGAGTTTGAGCTTCTGTATAGCTTGTCTGAGGTCCAAGGATGCTTCCCAAATGCCTAGCTTGCTTTGAAACCAACTGTATCGTGCTATGGAAGTCCACCTGCACAGCTTGAAAGTAAAAATGGAAAACATGGTTAGGGGTGTTACAGCTTGAGTTCAAGGCTTGGGATAGTTTCAGTGGATGATATGGAATGTGTTTGAAAGGTTTTTAGCCAAAGTGCACAAGTGGATTGTTCTATAGAGGTTAAGTTGCAGAACTTGCCCTGTTTTGCAGCAAAACAGGGATTCTGAGTATGAGCAGGTCTTAGAGATGAATGAGTCGTGTTTCAGGCTTGGTTTGATGTTTGGAAAATGTTCACAAGGTTTGCTTAAGCTCTAGTTTGCAGGAAGTGAAAGTTCTCTATGTTTTGCAAAGTTTCTTCCCTTGTAAGTAAGAAAGTGTAAGTTGTCATATAGGCCTGTACAATCCTCTCAAGCATGCTGCAGCATTTGCTCTTGGTAACACAAATTTGTGGACTTGATTTTGTCTCTAAGATCTGGCCCCCATGTCCAAGGATTTTGAATTTGACATAAAGTGATACTTTATCAAAATGGCAAATTTCCTTTTTCCAATTAAGGGTTAATTTAACATGTATTGTCCAAATGGGTGAAATAATGTCTTAACACAATGGTTAGGCATTAAATTGTTGAGTGTAAAGAGGTTTAGAGGCCTGCAAGATAGCATAAACCATGCTGATTTGAAAAATGCCAATGTTATGAACATGCTTTGGCCATGAACAAAAGTGAGTTTTGGCCAACTTTGCAAATTCGATTCTCTCTAACCACAAGGGTGTTTGAGAAGTTCTTAGACAATTTGGAAAGCTTGGAATGTGTAATACAATCCATCTTTGTAATGCATCTTGAAACTCCAAGTGGAACCATGTGAAAAATGGCCAAGAAGTTGGACAAAAATCCTGCCTAGAATAGGGCAAAATTTCTCTAAGTTATAAATGTTTTGCACCCTTGTTCCAAAAATCATAACTTGAGATACAAGCTTCTTTTAAGGAAACTTTGTGAATTAAAGTTTTAGATTTTGCAATGGACTACAACTTTCATGTTTCAAGTTTTGTTTGAATCCATTTGCATCTTGGTGAAAAAATGGGACAAAGTTAGGAAAAAATAAAGAAATTTCATAACTTAGAAAAATTCTAAGTTATGAAATTTTTTCACTTTAAACCCTAATTTGCAATTTTGGGTTTCTTGATGAACAAGTTTCATAAATTGACATGTCTTGATGAAAAATGAACCTTGGCACTTGATTTTGAAAAAAAAGTCAAAGTTTGACTTTTCAGTATACAATCAAATTTTGATCAGTTGACTGAAAAATTCATCTGTCAATCCTATGCATTTGAGATCTTTTGAACTTGTTGAATGTGTCAAGACAATGCCATTGAGTCCTTGAGTCTATATGTGAGCTTGGTTTGCCATTGGTTAGGTCAAAGAGTCAAAAATTGCCTTTGTGCAGTCAAAACCCTAAAAATGACCATTTTGCCCTTTTGGTGATCTGATCAAATTTCTTGTGGAGTTGTGATCCAAACTTGACCAAATGGTTCATGTGAGTTCATAATGTTGATGTGGGTCAAAATTCACGAGGTTTGACTGTCAATTGGCCATAGTTGACTTTTTCCCCAATACAGCTGATTTCTAGGTCAGTTGTCCAATTGACTGGGCAAAGATTGGAATCAAGGCTTGAAACTTGGTATGGATAAACTTGTAAGTCTAACATGAAGCATGAAAGTCACTTTGGGCATTTTAGGTCAAAACATCCCTGTGCAAACTCAAACCCTAATTTGGGTCAACAGTGCAAGGAGGGGCCTTGAGCAGAGCAACCCTAACTTGATCTTGAGCTCCAAGAGTCTTGTAATGAGAAAATGTTGATGAAATGAGAGGGCAAATTTTGGGGTACAACAGTACTACACTAACTTCTCTAGGGAAAAAGTATGAAACCTCATGGGGATAACAACTTGAGGAGTTAAGAAGTCAAACATTACAGCAAGAAATCGATCTTATGGGGATTTTAAATCGAACCCAGCACTTGGCGGGTGAAAACCCAAAAAGTTGATAACCATTTCAACACTTCTTAAATAAAACATTGCCCTTTCCTGATTATCAGGCAATCAAACAAAATGCAAGTACTATCGAAAGGGAGATACTTCACAAATGAGTCAAATCTCAGCATGCACAGGGAGAAAAGACTTTTATCAAATAAGTGAAGCCTTCAATGGGGAATCTTGGATTGAGTCTTCATATCATGCAAACTTATTCCAACAAAAGATGCCCTGGGATAGCCTTCCCGAGGAATCAAGAAATCAACATTATAGAAAGAGGTCAAACTCATGGGGATTTTAAATCAAACCCAGCACTTGGAGGGTGAAAACCCAGAGGGTTGACAAATGTCTCAACACTTCTTAGAAAATATACTGCCCTGGTTTAGTTGCCTAGGAAATAAATACCAACAATAATGCCAATACTGCAGAAAGAGCGACATTTTGCAAATAGTTCCATCTCAGCACACCAAGGGAACAAGACCTTTCGCCATATGAGGGAAGACTTTGCTGGGGAATCTGGGATAAAGGCCTCAGACCATGCAAACCCAAAAATCAACACAAATGAACCAAGACTTGACTAGGGACACTAGGATCACAAACCTAATACTGCACCTTATGCCAATTGGTATTGTCTTCAATATACAAAAATCACGCGCATATCAGCAAAAACAACCTGAGAAAACCTTCCCGGGGAAAACAAAACTTCCCAAAATTATTGGAGTTCGTCCATTCCTGGAATCACCACTTTTGTTTTCCTCTTGAATCACAAAATCTAAAGTAAAAGTAAGTTGTAAATTCCTTTTGAAAAAATAATTTTGTTATTTAATCTTTTTGCTTTGAAAATTATTATCAATAATAAATGGAGTCTTTGTAAGCTGAATAAAAATAAGAAATACAAAGAATTATGTAAAAGCTCAAATTTTATTGATAGAATAGTAATCTGCGAATGGCGAGACTCCACAGATGATTACAAAGTTCAGAAAATGGTAATATATAATGGAAAAGATACATTGAGATACAATGACCACTATTCCCTCTAACAACTTTGAAATTATGAGTAGCAGCTTCTGTTGAAGTATGGTGAGGATCCAAGAAGATTGTTGCTTCAATGATCAAGTCTTGTCTGATGCAGTTACTTGCCAAGAAAGTCCCTAACGTTTGCCTAAGCTACCCTTGCGGGTTTTCAACTTAGCGGGAAATTTTATTCTGTTTATGTCTCTAATTTTTGCCTAGACCGCCCTTTCGAGCTTTCGGCCTACCGAGACGCTCCTTTTTGCCTAAGCCACCCTTTCGGATTTTCAACTTAGCGAGTTATTATTTTATTTCTTTATGCGAAGTATTTCTTGACTGCATAAGCATTCATGGGACATGGGAACTCCTCACCATCCATAGTTTCAAGAATTAATGCACCGCCAAAGAAGGCTTTCTTGACAACATATGGGCCTTCAAAATTGGGAGTCCACTTGCCCCTAGAATCAGCATTAAAAGACATGATCTTCCTGAGCACGAGGTCGCCTTCTCTGAATTCACGAGGTTTGACCTTCTTATCAAAAGCTTTCTTCATTCTCTTCTGATACAACTTCCCATGACACAAAGCCGTCATTCTCTTCTCTTCGATCAAATTCAATTGGTCAAACCTGTTCTGGACCCATTCAGCCTTTGACAACTTAATTTCCTTTATCACACGCAAAGAGGGAATCTCAACCTCGATTGGGAGCACTGCTTCCATTCCATACACAAGGGAGAACGAGGTTGCTCCTGTTGAAGTGAGGACAGATGTCTGATATCCATGTAAAGCAAAAGGGAGCATTTCATGCCAATCTTTATAAGTAACAACCATCTTCTGGATGATCTTCATGATATTCTTATTAGCAACTTCAACAGCCCCATTCATCTTCGGCATGTACGGAGATGAATTGTGATGGACAATCTTGAATTCTTCACAAAGTTCTGTCATCATCTTATTATTCAGATTGGAGCCATTGTCAGTGATGATTCTGCTCGGCACACCATACCGACATATGAGATTATTCTTAAAGAAGCGCACAACCACCTGCTTAGTAACATTAGCATATGAAGCAGATTCCACCCATTTGGTGAAGCAATCAATTGCTACCAAGATAAAACGGTGTCCATTCGAAGCTTTGGGTTTTATCATTCCAATCATGTCAATACCCCAAATAGAGAAAGGCCACATGGAAGAAATAACATTTAGAAGTGTCGGATTCACATGAATCTTGTCTGCATAAATCTAGAATTTATGGCACTTCTTTGCAAATTTGTAACAATCAGATTCCATTATCAGCCAATAGTAACCTGCCCTTAGCATCTTTTTAGCCATCGAATGTCCATTGGCATGAGTGCCAAATGAACCTTCATGGATCTCATGCATTAACATGTATGCTTCATGTCTATCAACACATCTGAGCAAGACCATGTCATAATTTCTCTTGTACAACACATTTTCACTGAGGAAGAAGCTGTTGGCCAATCTTCTCAATGTCTTCCTATCTTTATTCGAAGCACCAATTGGGTATTCGTGAGTCTGGAGAAAATGTTTGATATCATAATACCAATGTCTCTCATCTTCTACCTCTTCTGTTGTAAACACATGAGCGGGCCTATCCAGTCTCCGAACTATAATTTGAGGTATACCATTCCAAGTATTCACTTGATACATAGAAGCCAGAGTTGCCAGAGCATCCACCATTTGATTTTCGTCTCTAGGGATGTGATGTAATTCAACTTTATTAAAGAAGGGTAACAATCTTCTAGCATAATATTTGTAAGGGATCAAGACGGGGTGACGAGTATCCCACTCTCCTTTAACCTGATTTATTACCAAAGCTGAATCGCCATACACATCTAAAATTTTAATTCTGAGATCAATAGCTTCCTCGAGACCCATGATGCAAGCCTCGTCTTCTGCCATATTATTAGTACAATCAAATGTCAACCTTGCAGTAAAAGGAATGTGTGATCCATGTGGAGTGACAATCACAACACCAATTCCTTTACCATAAGAATTCACAGCTCCATCAAATATCATACTCCAGCGAGATTCAGGATCAGGACCTTCCTCAAGCAATGGTTCATCACAATCTTTCACTTTCAGAAACATCACATCCTCATTGGGGAAATCATACTTCACTGACTGATAATTATCAACTGGTTGGTGAGCAAGATAATCTGCCAACACAATGCTTTTAATAGATTTTTGAGTGCGGTATTCGATGTCATATTCAGATAACAACATCTGCCAAGGGGTAATTCTCCCAGTAAGACCAGGCTTTTCAAAAATGTACTTGATTGGATCCATTTTGGAGATCAACCAAGTAGTGTGATTCAACATATACTGTCGCAAACGTTTTGCTTCCCAGGCCAAAGCACAACACGTCTTTTCCTGCACGGAGTACCGCGATTCACAATAAGTAAACTTTTTACTGAGATAATAAATGGCATACTCTTTCTTCCCTGTTTCATCTTGTTGTCCCAAAATACAACTCAATGGTCTTCCTTCAACATGAGGGAGCAAGATAGGAGGTTCAAGCAAATATTCTTTAATACTTTAAAATTCCCTTTGGCAGTCATCTGTCCACACACAACCTTGATCTTTCTTTAACAACTTAAATATCGGTTCACACGTTGCAGCCATGTGGGAAACGAATCTGGAAATATAATTCAAACGCCCGAGGAACCCTCTGACTTGCTTTTCAGTTCTCGGCGCTGGTATTTCTTGAATTGCTTTGACTTTATCAGGGTCAACTTCAATTCCTCTCTGGATAACAATGAAACCCAATAATTTCCCTGATCGAACACCGAAGGTACATTTATTTGGATTCAAGCAGACACGATACTTCCTCAAACACTGAAATAACTTCAATAAATCTTCTACATGCCCTTCTTCAGTATGGGATTTAGCAATCATATCATCAACATATACCTCAATTTCCTTGTGAATCAGATCATGGACTAGGGTTGTCATAGCCCTCTGGTACGTTGCACCAACGTTCTTCAACCCAAAGGGCATCACTCTGTAACAGAAAGTTCCCCAGGGTGTGATAAACATTGTTTTTTCCATGTCCTCGGGAGCCATCCTTATTTGATTATACCTGGAAAATCCGTCCATGAACGAGAAAACTTTGAATTTTGCTGTTCTATCCACTAACATATCAATGTATGGCAATGGAAAATCATCTTTTGGACTAGCTTTATTTAGATCTCTGTAATCTATGCACATGCAAACTTTTCTGTCTTTCTTCGGTACTGGGACAATATTGGAAATCCACTGAGGGTACACTGATTTCACAAGAAAACCGACATTAATCTGCTTTAGAACTTCCTCTTTGATATTCACTGCCATATCTGGGTGAGTTCTTCGCAACTTCTGTTTGATTGGCGGGCACTCTGGCTTTAGCGGCAAACGATGCTCTACAATATCTGTATCTAGACCAGGCATATCTTGATAAGACCAAGCAAAAATGTCCACATACTCTTTCAACATCTCAATCAACCTGCTCTTCACATCAGGATGCAATAATGCTCCAATCTTGACTTCCTTCGGATCTTCTTTTGAAACCAAATTGATTACTTTCAATGGCTCTTTATATGGCTGAATGGAATTCTCCTCGCACTCAAGCAACCGTGAGACCTCTTCCTAAATATCATCATAGTATTCTTCTTCGGCCCTTTACACAGGACATTCAAAGTTGGGAGAGGGTGCAAGGTCATTTTATTCAACGGGTTTTTTAATTAATCTACACATATGATTTATGATTGCTTTTAGAAACTGACACATATAACAAGTGATCATGCAAATTGAATTTCAGTTATTATTTATTTTGAAAAGTTTTTTTTTTCTTCTGATTACCATTTTCCAAGAAAAAAGCAAAAAATAAAAACACAATTAGAGAAACAAAGACAACTTTTATTATTAATTTTAAAAATCAAAGCCAACAGATAAGCCCATACAATATCAATACTTTCACCTTGGGCAGAGTGAAAGATTTTCAAAAATATTAACAAAAACAAATTACTTTGAAACATGTATGCAAGAGGGAATATCAATGGTGATCAATTTCTGAACCCTAGCTCCATGCGTCACATAATTTGGCATTTCTGGCTCTGCTTCATCTTCCATAATGGCATTAATCTCGGAAACAGTTGGATGAAGATAACCCCCTCTATGAAAGATGTCTTGATACTTGCCTGCAGTATACTTCGGCTTCATGCTCTTACCTTTATCATTCTTCACAGAGAACCCCAAGCCAGCTCTATTCTTGTTTACAGGTGGATCAACAATCTGTCCCCATACTTCACTATAGCCATTACGCACAACCTGCTGAGCATCCTTAAACGAAGCCATAGAGTTCTAATTTCCTCTTATATTATCAATGGATAAAGCTTGGAACTGGGTTCCAACAGCAGCTTCATCCGCCTCCACAATGCTGAAAGAGGACAAATGAGATATCAATAATGCATGTTCTCTACTTATAATCACCACTTTTCCTTCACGCACAAAACTTCAACTTCTGGTGTAAAGTTTAAGTGACAGATCATGCCTCATGTATCCACGGCCGTCCCATCAAGCAGCTATAAGCGGGTACAATATCCATGACCTGGAAAGTAATCTGAAACAAATGTGGGCCTATATGAATGGGCAAGTCTACTTCACCAATAACAGATTTCCTTGATCCATCAAATGCTTTCACAATAATGCCACTTGGGCGCATGGGAGTTCCTTGATATTTAAATTTCATAAGTGTGCTCCTCGGTATAATGTTCAATGCAGATCCATTATCAACTAGCACAATAGATAATGCATCATTCTTGCAGTTCATAGAGATGTGGAGGGCCATATTGTGATTCCTTCCTTCATCGGGCAGTTCATCATCGCATAAACTCAGGTTATTACATGATGTAATGTTCCATACCACACTGCTTAATTGGTCTACAGGCATATCACTTTCCACAAAAGCTTGGTCCAATACCCTCATCAAAGATTCTCTGCGAGCAGAGGAGTTCATCAATAAAGCCAAGATAGATATTTTTGAAGGAGTCTGCAGTAGTTGATCTACAATCCTGTAGTCGCTCATCTTGACTATCTTCAAAATATCATCCACTTATTTTTCTATCATAGCTTTACTTGATTCACTCGCTGCCTTCGTGGGTTCAACATTTTCAACAACTTTCTTTCCAGTACTGACATCTCCACGAACAACTGGTGCAAATACACGACCACTGTGGGTCACTCTGCTAGTCTCAGCAATATTTCCAACATTAGGCTTTGGCTGGATGGGAACTTCCACACCATCCTCTAAGATTGTAGCATTATATTTGTAGGGTACAACCTTGTCTGACTTGTAGGGGACAGGACCCGGAAAACTAATTACTAAGGGAGCAATAGCTGGCTTGCCATGATATTCAACTTCAAAATGGGTAGGTGCACCAAAACAAGGCACAATAACATTTACTCCATCTTTAACACATTCAATCATTGAAGAGTCATCTCTGGAAAACATATCTTCATCTAAGGAGAAGAACTCATCCGCAGAGGCATACTCATCATCTGACTCATCTTCAGCCAAACGAACCTCAATCTCATTAACCTTATGATAATCATCCCTTTGGCCTGTAACCTTGATAGTTACATTATCCAATAACAACTGAATACCTTTCTTTACAATTTAACATCCTCGGGAGTCCCGACAACAAATTCAGCAAGATCCATACCGATGTTCTACCTGGCCAACCATGTGGCAGAAAGTAGCATGCAATTGTACAAGATCCTCATTCATATATTCCATATCAAAGATTCTGAACTCTCCAGGACATCCAGAAACCATGTTTACTTCCTTTTCATACTCTTCCCTAGGCCTGATTATGTAGATGAGGCCCTCATCCATCATCTCCTGCAAATCAGCCTTTATCTTGTCACAACCCTGTATATCCGTACTGCAAATAGCACAACCAGCATGGTCATGCGTATAATAACTAAATTCACAGAGGTCTTCATGCATTTTTACCAAATCTCCTCTAACCAGATTAATATCAAAAATCTGGAAGTCGCCTGGACAACCGGCCACCATGTTCACAACATTTGCTCCTCCATGCTTTGGTAAATGGTTATATTTCACATTAGGGCCAACATCCTTGAAAGACAAGATACCAGACTTCACCAATTTTTGTACTTCAGTTTTCAAAGGATAGCAGTTCTCAACATTGTGCCCTGGTGCTCCCTGATGAAAAGCACATGTTTGGTCTGCCTTGTAATACCATGGCAATGGTGATGGTACAACGGGAGGTGGTCTGGTCTGAACCAACTTCTTCTGAATTAGCGCTGGGAGTAATTCTGTATAGCTAATATGGATAGGGTCATAACTCTCCCTTCTCTGATTATACCCTTGATTCCCCTGATGGGATGATCTCTGATAAGCAAAGCTGGTTGGAGCTACACCAACAACTGGAGTTATTGAGGCGACTTGTTGATGACGCTGATAATTTCTTCTAGAAGGATTAACCCTCCTCTCTTGCATAACAACATTTGTATCTCCTTCTTTATTTTTGGCAAACCCATAGGATGGCTTCTCCGTACTTCTGAAACTTTCACTTTTTGTTAAACGACCCTCTCAACATCCTATAGGACATCTGATTTCTGACCTACCCAAATTTTAAATACTTCATAGAAGCTTCATCATACTTCATCGTTCATAATTCTTAATTCAAATAACTCAAATACCATGAAAGGTAGTTCAAATATCGATATAAATATAACAACATAATTATTCCAATCAAACGATCCCAACCCCGATGTTACATATGAGAGCAAGACCCACTTTATTCAATAGGAAATAAATAACTCACTCTGAAGCTATCCTCTAAGCTTCAACAAACTATTCCTTATTGCCTGCAAGTTACCCATCTATAGAGGCAACATTCCAAACAGAAAGGGTGAGTAATCACAAATTATTATAAAAGATATATGAATAGATATAGTAGTTGTTGCACCCCAAAATTTTCTATCTTCATTTTAACCCAAATTGATTTATACTTTATCATCTTATTCATACATACATGTCATAGGGTCTACACTCATGGGATCAAGACTTTTCTTCGCAAGAAATAATTGCGAAAGATGATTGTTCCATTAGGTAGAACAACAAAGCAGAAACTCAGAGTTTTCAGGTTTTTAATCTACCCCACATAGTTTCCTAGCTATCCAATCAACAACCAAGTAAGTCATCCTCATATCCAGCCCTTGTGAGTTCCAACAAGCTCCAAATTATGCAGAAATTCGAGTGCTTCAATTGATTTGAGACATTGCAGACAGAAATTAAATATTGTGCGTTTCTAGCTCAGAAATTCATAACTTGACATCAAAAAATGATTTTTGAATAATTCTCCAGTCATTAGAATCATCTTGAGGTCTTCTTCATTTCATATGTTCATGTCTAAGGATAACTTTGTGGGGAAGATTTTCAAAAGCGCAAAATACCTGAAAGGCGTTATACACTAGATTTACCATTTCACTGGTTTACAGATGCTTAAAAATTTCTTAACTTCTGACTGGAAAATCATCTTTGAGTGCCTATGGGAGCATTTGAACCATCTTGTTATTTACTTCAAGTTTCATGTTTGGCTCAAAATCCAATTCATTGAGGAAGATCTTCGAATGTGTGAGTACTTTGAGGTTATATGGTGCAAAAATAGTGAAAATAGTGTGCTGAACCGCTATTCTTTGGATATTTAAAAATTCATAACTTTCGCTCAGTTCAATATTTTCAGATGGTTCATTGGGCGAAAAAACCGTCTTGATTTTATCTTTGATCCGTATGTTCGTTCATTGCAGAAGATTTCCAAAAGTGAGAGTTACCAGAGAAAATTGCACTCAGAATTGGTTTTCTATGAGATTGTTCCTCGATATTATAAAAATTGTAACTCTCTCGATTTTTATTATATCAGGACGATTCTTGAAGTGTGAGATCACAAATTTTGTAAGCTTCAACTTTGCGTTAGGGCTCGAGTTCAAATAATGCTCTGAAGAATTCGGTTTATGGCTCGCATTTGAAAATGCGCACGGAAATAAGATGAAATTATTCACCACGGTGAAACAAGTCCGCTATTTCTCGCCATTCTAAAAATCATAACTTGTTCAATTTTTATCGTATCAGGGTTATTCTTTTGGCATGATGTCACAAATTTCGTCACCGAAGATTTTGCTTTAGGGTTCGCATCTGGATTTTGCACTGAACATCATGAGCTTGTGGTTTTTTTGCGCATCGTACACCCAAAAAGTTGTAAAATTTTGCACAGTGAAAATTTACACTGTGTTTGTCATTTTTCAAGGCAACGTAAATTGCTCGATTTTTATCGTATCAAGACGATTCTTTCAGCGCCACATCAAAAATTTCATCATCAAGAGCTTTATTTCAAGTCCTGCGTCGATATTTTGCACCGATTATGATGAGTTTAGGGTTTGATCTCGCACTGTGCATGAAATAAGTTGAAATTTTCAGTTTTGGAGCCAAACTATATATTTCAAATTTCAAATTTTCAAACACAATTCCACTCACAATTTCAAATCTCACCAAATCAAAAACTATTTTCTCAATTTTCTCTCATCTTCATCAAGAACACAATCACAAAATCAACCAAAAAAACTTCAATCTTCATCTCTCTTAACTCCAATTCTACAAGCATACTCTCTCTGTCTAATCTCCACCGCACGAAGATCTCTGGCAGCCAGCAACCACCGCCTTATCCAATTCCCGACGGCCTACAATCCCTTTGGAAAAACCGTTGCTGCTCACAGTACAAACTCCCTCCTCCGCCAAGATTTCTAAGTTCTAGCTCTCCCTCCATTTTCCGATCACCATTCTTGCGAGTCACTCCCTCTGCCTACCGTGTTCTTACTTCCAATCGCATTTTCCGGCAACATTCATCTTCTCTTATTCAATTTCGGTAAATTCTTGAATCTATTTGCATTTAATCACTTATTTGCATATTGATTTTGTGAATTGTGTAGATGTAAAATTAATTGACTATTATATGAATTGAATTCTTAAATTTAATTTGAGATAATTGATTCTTGTATTGTGGTAATGTTGAGATGTGGAATTGGTTGAACAATGACATAATTGATATGGATCTTGATTTTATTTGGTAAAATTATTGATAATTTTTGGATACCCAATTTGAGATCTATATGTTGATTATAGAATTTTGTTGAGATCTAATTGTGTTTCCATGAGTAAATGCAATCTCCGTTCAAGTTTTCGACATAAAAAAACTAAAATCTGGAAATTGCATTAACTCTTGAATTTTTTTATTTGTGGTTTGAAATCATTGTTTGAATTTGGATTTGATTATTACAAAGTGTTTGTAATTTCCAAGCGGATATACTTGAACCGATAAGTATTTTTGTGCATCTGCGTGCGATTATTGAAATCAATTTTCATCGATATTGGTTCAAGTGAGCAACGCTGTCCGAAAACTATAAACGCCTTGTAATCGGATTTTAAAAAGTGGTTTGATGCTTGTTCATGCATAATTGTGCGTTTGTGGACTATTGCGGTTGAATTATACTGTTTTTGATTCGATTTTTAGAGTAATTCTTTGTTACAGTGCAATGCTACCCGGTTATGGTAAGTTGAGCATAAGGCGACTTTTCTTTTAGGGTTAATGCTTAAGGTACTTGGTTTCGGTACTTGGATGATATTTGTGTTGAGTTTTCTCGATTTCGGATTTAATTTTCATGTGATTCATGTGTTAATGATGTTTCTGCCCGGAATGGTAAGTAGCACTTGCAAGGTGATTTAATTCACGGTTATGGCTTATTTGAGCTTCTTGGTGGGTTTGGTGGCTACCAGTACTGTTTTGAATCGTTTTTATTCCGACTTTTCTCACACTTTCATTTGTAATAAGTTGCTTCCCAGAGTTTATGTTTGTGCTTCCATTGTGCATTTAATTTCTTTTTCTTCATGATTTAATTCTAAATTGAATTGTGATGAGAATGCATAACTCCAATTTTGCTTCCTCGTTATTTCTAACATGTTTAGTGACTTATGCAAGGAACTTTGAGAGCGCTTTCAATAGATTACCTAATCTTTGGTTATTCGACTAAAGCATACTATGCCACTTTATTTATGGATTTATGGATACGCTTCCGACGCAATTTACTTTGATTCTCATTACATGAGATATATTCATTGTCTGTATTTTTGTTTGGATGTGATTTTTCATGCAGATGTTTTGTTTGATGCGGATGTGTATGAAACGCATTCTCATAGTTCTTTATTGATTCTTAGACGCATATTATGACTATTGTGTTGTTGATACTAGCTTGCGCGAAGCTTTCTGGAGTTATTTTGCTTTTGCTTGCTTGTTACAAACTCTTGTTCGTTTGGTATTATACTTATTTTGGTTTATGTTTCCGCATCATTTACCAATTTCCTTGCCATGAGAAGTAAAAATATAGATGCATGATTGGGAGTCCCTACTTTAGGTGGGAAATCTGTTTAAAGTCCTCAAGTGAGGTGATGTTTATTTTGTTAAAGTTCTCGAAATAAGGCGATGTTTTAGTTTGCAAAAGACTCCAAAAGGAGGCATCTTTGCTAAAGTCCTCGAAGAAGGCATTTCCCCTCCCATTTTCTCATTGTGCTTTCCATTGAGTCAATAAGTGGAACAAAAGTTCTGCAATTGACCCCCACAAATTCTAGTATGTATCGTTCCTAGCTCGCGTTATGCGTTGACGCTTTGAACCGTGCATACTCTTGTTATTGAGTCAAATAAAGTGGAATACAGGGGTCCGAAACCAAACCCCCATGCTTTGTAATTCATTTTGAAGATGTTAGCTCACGTCACTTGACATTTATGCTCCGAGTTGTTACTTGATGTCGGTGCTCGAGCAAATCAAGTGGAAAAAGTTCCTTACTCCCACTTTGAGATCCATTGGACTCATTTGTTTGTTTCTAGCTCACACTTGATGTTTATTTTGGATTCGGCTTGTCTTTGTTTGTTCTCACTTGTGCTTATGCCTTTCTTTAGGTTGTAACCTTTATATGCTTGCTTAATATTTGCTTGTTTTGTTTCTGATGCAAGTTAGACATTAGGATCGTAACCATGCATGCTAACATAGGTAGAGATTTCCCTTTCAAAAGTAAATCTTAAGACCATCATTGTATCATAACATTAGGGATAGAGCTAGATAGTTTCCCTTAGATGTTTTCTTTTCCTTTTGCATCCTTAAGACTAAAACCTTTTTTCTTGGCTAATGCATTAAACATTATAACATTTTCAAATCCTTTTTCAAGGTAAAAAACATCAACCAATGCAAACCTCTTTTTTATCTTCAGACCTTTTTTCTCTTTAAAACCTTTTCAATAAGGATGTGTTGTTTCAAATTCGAACAACTTGGAAATGCTAAGTGTGAGAGGGGTCGAGGATGAGTCTCTTTACGAGCTGCAACCTCAATCATGAATTGCAATCCTGACTGTAAGGATGCGAATGCAGCATTATCCATTAAAAACACAAAACAAACATAAAATTTTGAGTCGAACCACTCTGATTCCTTAAAAGGGATACGTAGGCATTTGGTCCCGGGGCCCAGGAGAGTGAAACTTTGTAAATATTCCTTCTTTTCCCCGGGTTTTATTTTGCATGCATTACCTCTTTGCATTTTTTCCTTATCTTGTAAGCTTTAGATTAGAACACACCCTTTGATTATAACAACAAGAGTGAATCCCGTGGAGTACGATGGAGTGAGGGGTGATAATACCTTTTGTTGTACCCCAAAATTTGCCCTCCCATATTTCTCAAGACATTGCAAGAAAAATCTCCAAGTGGCTCAAGATAGCTCAAGAGTTGGTCAGACAAGCTATCTCCTAAGGCAGAGTACCCCAAATTAGGGTTTTGTGTTGCATTAAGATCCCTGAGTCCAAATAACCTCAAGTTCTCACCAATGTCCTAATATGTTCTCAAGATCATCCATGTCAAGTTTCAAGCCTTGCAGAGGAAGTTTGCTCAGTCAATTGCTCAAAAGGTCCAAAAGTCGACTGTGCTAGGGCAAAAGTCAACTGTGACCTACATACAGTCAAAATTCAAGATTTTTTGTCAACATTCTCATTTTGAAGTATATTTAATCATTTGATCAAGGGTTGATCATGATTCATCAAGGATTTCTCAAGATTCATCAAGATTCAAAAGTTGCTAAATTAGGGTTTTGTAGGAAAAGTCAACTCAACTTTGACCAAGCATAACTTTCTCATACTTTATGATAAATGACCCATCCAAAGCTCATTTTGAATAGGATGCAATTCCCTACAATCCATATTCATACCCCAAGTTCAAAAAATGCACTCACAAGAAGTTATGAATTTGGACATTATAGGTCATTTTGAAAAGTCAACAAAAACACCTTTTTTCCCAAAGCTTATAACTTGAGCATGGTATATCAAAATTCGATGAGACCAAACGGGTGGGTTAGAGGACATCTCAAGCTTTCTAAAAAGTCCAAGAACACTTCCAAAAGTTCAAAATTGAAGAAGTTATGCATTGTTGAAGTTGGACCTTTTTGCAAAATTGCCAAAAGTCAACTATCCCCAAAACTTCAAATTTTGCCAAATAGGCCCATTCTTTTTCACTTGATTTGAGTTTGCATTATTTCCCACGTGCCCTAGCTTCAGCCATGTGTCCATATCTTATTTTTACTATTTAATTTGATTTTTATTTGAATTAATTCATTTTAAATCAAATAAAATCATATAAAATCTAAAGCTTTGCTAACACATGATTTATTGGTTATTTCAGGTTCCTACTACAGCTAGCATTACAATCAAATTCGTATCAAGGCTTGTATGCACAAAAAGATCCAAATCAAATCAAATTTGGAAGGTTTTAATGGAAGGATCAAATCAAATTCATGAGCATTGATAGGGCATGATTTGGACCAAGTTTGTTACCCTAATACAATGCATATTACATAAGCAAGCTATAGGCACGAAAATAGGGGTTGGCAATCACTTGTAGAGGCAGAACAACTTTGCAAAAAATCACAAAAAAGTGGGAGATCGAAATCAACCCTAGAGGCATTTTCAGAGCTTGATATTGGTCCCAATCGATTCCTCGCAACACACACAAGCTATCCCAATCAAAACCAGGAATTCTCAGGCCCTTATACGCACTGTAAGTCCTTCGTGAAACCGTCCTATTCTTGTTTTCGATTCGCATGATTCTGGCATCCATAGAGTGAAATAATTGTATATTTATGATCAAAAGAACATTTGCAGGCTTTTGGCATCATTTAATTTCATTTATCTGATCTGTATTGCAATCCACCATAGTTAGGGTTTGCTTGGAATTTTTGGGAGTTTTTGTTTCAGGTAAAATTGAGACACATGATGGACATGGTTGTATCCAGGAGGATGAGACGAACATGACCATGTCCTTAGAAATCGTTTTCATGGCCTAGAGGAGATTTTAGAACAAGGTTGCGCTTTTAGCTACGGATACAAATCTGCAGGTAAATTTACAGTGTTTAAGAGGACATGGACGATGAGGTGTCCTCCGTCCATTGGGCTATTCAAAAGTTGCGCGCGTTTTTTTGTTGTTCTGGCCATTGACTTGTTTTTTTATATTATTATTTCTTTGTATTATTAATAACAAAACAATAACATGCTTCAGTGGTTGCCACATGGGCCATAAAGGACCCAAAGGCTGGAGGTCAGGGGTTCGAGCCCTGCCTCCAGCAATTTGTGTTTTCTCATTGTTTTTCAGGTTATCACATGCGCGCTCAGGCTTGATCCATACCATGCTCCCTCATCAATCCAAGCGCCAGATGGCTAATGGCCAGATCTGATGGCCAGTGATTGGAGGTCCACCAAAGAGCAAGTCAATGCACCCACACTGGATCCCAAAGGGTCAAACGAGCCAGCTATTAATGGGCCAAGGAATTGCTTTCCACACCCTTCAAAATAAGGCCCATTTCTTCCCTTTTATCATATTTTCTATTTTTTTATTTAGTTATTTTATTTTATTTTAATTAATTACTAACTAATCATTTTTTTTCCTTTTTATCAAAAATCATAAAAAATATTTTTTTATCCAATAAAATTTTAGAATTCATTTTTTTAATAAACACTAATTAATTAATTAGGTTTTTAATTCTAGTAAATTCTAACCTATTTTGTAAATAAATAAAATTAATTAGACTTAATTAGGTCTTAACTACTAATTTAATTATTTTTAACTTCTTTCTTAAATAATCAAAAACTCCAAAAATAATTTATTTTTTCATTTAATTAATTTATTAATTTAATTTATTTATTTAATTTAGGATTAATTTCTTTACTTAAAATAAAAACAACAAAAAAAGCAATTTTCTTTCAAAAGGGTCAAAACCCTAAATTTCGCACTTGATTCCATCTCTCGCGCGCTTTATTTATTTTTATCCAATTATGTATCTGCTTACGGATTGTAATAGTTAAATAGGACATTTAATTATTTTTATCGCATTATTTTATTTTCAAAGGGTTGCTTTTGGCGATGTAAATACCTGACGCCTTGTAATTTAATTTCTGCATTTTTAATTCCGCCAATTATAACTGCTAGATGTTTGATAATAGGGTTTGCATGATAAGACTGAATGCTTAATCTTAAAATCAAATTAGATCACCCTTAACATGTGCAAAGATAAAATAAACTGAAAACAACACACTCGCACATGCGCACTTCTAGGGTACATCCCACTTGGTTGCCTTCGCACACGGTCATTGAGTATAGGGTATTTTAGAGGCCGCCCTCTTGTCTAAAAGATCATAGTTGCCTCGAAATGGTTGCCTCGGATATTGTTGCCTCAAACAAATGATCTAAGACATTAGGGTTACCGCTAAGGTGTCCTAACATTGCTTTAGTGACTGTATGTCCCTCATTCGAATTGACCCTCAAACTCCAACGACGGTGCTACCTACTCATTAATAGTGGGATAGCATTGTCTAAAGGAAAATAGCATAGAACGATTCTTTTTTCGAGTAGGTAGATGGTTCTTAGATACTTTCTCATTTGAAACAAAACAAGCTTTTCACACTTTCACTCTTTTTCGAACAAAGTTTTCAAAAACACTTCATTACACTTTTGAGGACAAAAGCAAGAGTTAAATCGAAGTTAAAAACAAAAAATTTTCAAAACCCACAAGCATAAAGAAAACATTTTGAAAATGATGAGCAAGTACCTAAGAGCCCGTGGATAACCACAGATAGAAAGGGTGCTAATACCTTCCCTTTCTATAATCTACCCCCCGAACCCGAGAAATATCTCGAAAAAGGAATTTTTCTGTGCTGTTTTCCTTTCCTTGTTGGATAAAATAAAATTCGGTGGCGACTCTTGCTTACCGCGACATTTTGCGAATACAAAACGCAAACCAGCATTCCAAAAAACAGTCAGTTCTTCCCACCGTATCACAGAACTGGCGACCCTGCTGGGGACGAAATTTATAAGTGGGGTGTACCTTAGGAATAGTTCATAATATTTTCAATTGTTTGACTTGTATGCTTTATCTTTGTGGGTTTGAATCGGAGTTACTATAGATCCTAACCCGGATCTGGGGGACACCCTTTAGGTAAGTAGCAATAAACTGTGAGGGAACTGTACGACGTAGACTGATATGGTTGAAGCAGTAGCTACGTTGGTGTGACAGTTTAGTTTGTACCGATATCCCTTGTGGCGCAACAAGGATAATATGGGTATTCTAAGGGGTCATTAAGCACCAACTGACCTTAGCACCTATAATTGACCAACTTGGCCATAGAACAGTAGCAGTATGCTACACTCATTGAGACTAAACTCTCGTGATGATTCCGGCCGCAAGAAAAGGTTGCCAAACTGGAATTATGACCGATCGAGGGTAGTCAGTGATATTGAGATCCTCTAGAACCCAGTTACTATTACTAGGACAGGTTTGAACCAACTAAACTGAAAGAGGGTAATACCTAAACTCCTTGCCAACCTGAAATCTAAGGGCTATCTGTGTGACTTGTTTGCCCTTACCATGTTTGCTATCTGTGAATACTTGTGGTGTGTTTCTATCATAACATCATGCATCATTACATTGAATGCATCTTGCATTAGACTAACCCATTTCAAAGACAGAGGGGATTCATCTTTGTTCTGTTTTGTAGGTCATGGCACCCATGCGTAGAAACACTATTCGGATCAACTTTGTCCAGATTCCTACTCAGCTTAAGGAATTGGTTGCAAAGGTTCCAGATACTTCCTCTTTTATCAGAAGACATGGTCACCTCCTGGGTTTGGTCACCTTCAAGATGGATGAACAGATGATGAGTGTATTAGTCCAGTTCTTTGATCCACTATACCACTGCTTTACTTTTCCGGACTACCAGTTGGTCTCTACCCTAGAGGAGTTCTCTGATCTGCTTGACATCTCTATTCTAGAGCAGACCCCGTTTACCGGTTGGGAGAAATTCCTTAGGCCGGAAGAGATTGTTTCAGCCCTCCATCTGACAAAGGCTGAGGTAATGTCAAACTGGGAGACTAGAAGTGGGACAAAAGGCTTCTTGGCTAAATTCTTGGTTGATCGGGCTAATCAGTTCTGGGACAGTCTAGACTTCCAGGAATTTGAAGACATTCTGGCTCTTCTCATATATGGTTTGGTGTTGTTTCCTAACTCAGATTCTTTCGTCGACGTGAACGCAATAAAGATTTTCATATCCCGTAATCATGTGCCCACTCTCTTGGGTGACATTTTGCACTCTCTTTATGCTCGTACTGCTCGGAAACGGGGAACCCTTATGTGTTGTGCACCATTGCTGGAGAGGTGGTTTATTTCTCACCTCCCCAAATCAGTTTTGAAGAACAAGGAAGGCATGGGTTGGGCCCATAGGATTATGTCTCTTTCTCACATGGACATCATTTGGACTAATAAGGACATGGAAGACGTAGCTATTATTGATCGCTGTGGGGAATACCCCAATGTTCCACTGCTAGGAATCAACGGAGGGATCACCTATAATCCGTGTTTAGCCTTACGTCAGTTTGGGTGAGCTAGGAGGGAGGGACCTCATGAGTTGCTGATGCCAAGCATTGTCTTTGACTTTCAAGGGGATAGTGACGAGCATCGCCGCAGATTCATACGAGCCTGGGATAGGGTGCACCGGCCTGATCCACATGAGTTAGGGATGAAGACCTCTCTTCCGATGGAACCATATCTCTGATGGGTTTGAATCCGTGCCCAAAAGCTGGGAATGCCGTACGAAGCTGTCTTGCTTGTGATTGTTGAGGTTGTTGATGAAGAAGGGATTCCACCTACCATCCTCCACCCATACATGCCTACTGACATTGAGGCATTAAAGAGGTCTTGGATGCAGCTAAGAGAGGAACGGGATACTTACAGAGAAAAGTATCACGAACAAGAACGAAAGATCCTGAAGTTGACAAGGCAACTGGAGAATGAGCAAATCCTCAATGACTATGTTAGCACCAAAGGCAAACGACCATGGGAGCGCTGATGTCTTTTGATTATTTATAGCTTTGATTTATTTTTCAGTATTTCTTTCTTGTAACGCCTTAAAGGCATTTATCAGACATTATTTCAAGTTTATCTAATAAAAGTGTGTTTCATTTTGGTTTACGAATTTGAATCTCCAAAGTATTTGAAATCATATCATACGCATTTCATTCCATGCACCTCATAACAGGTACCCTTACAGGTTTTCTCATCTTCCTCGCTATTTATTTCAGCATATCATGTCTGCTGAAACATCAACTGATCAAGCTATCAAGGCTCTACAAGCTCAAAACGCTCAATTTCAGGAAATGTTCATGAATTTGGCTAAGGGTCAGCAATATCTGAAGACTCTTATCTTGAAGGATAAGAAGAAGAAGAAGACAGTCCTCCTGAACATGGGTCACAGGTTTGGAAACAGGCTGCGGGATGAAGTCAATCTATCCCACTCATCTGGAGGGGGAGAAAACCAAGAAGAAAGGAGGGTTCCTAGCCCTGTGGTATCTGACCACAAGACTGACTTTGACGAAGACCAGTATCCTCCTGCCGAGGATAGATATAAACAGCTTGAAGACCGGTTAAGTGCGATGGAGATTCAGAAGGTCCCTGGGTTGGACTTTGGTGACCTAGGTTTGTCATCTGGGGTGGTGATTCCCCACAAGTTTAAAGCACCAACTTTTGCTAAATACGACGGGGTTTCTTGCCCAAAGCTGCACCTCCGTTCGTATGTTAGAAAAATTCAGCCATACACTGCTGATAAGAACCTCTGGATCCACTTCTTTCAAGATAGTCTCTCAGGGACTCAACTTGAATGGTTTTACCAGCTGGAAGGAGCTAGTATCTGTAACTGGGAAGATCTTGCTGCTGCCTTTTACAAGCAGAACCAATACAATGCCGACCTCGCTCCCATGCGTACCCAACTTCAAGGTATGTCTATGAGTGCGAGTGAAGGTTTCAAAGACTACGCTCACAAATGGAGGGACCTTGCTGGAAGAGTACAACCCCCACTGGCTGACAGGGAGTTAGTAGATATGTTTCTGGGGACCTTGTCTGGTCCGTATTTCAACCATCTGATTGGAAGTTCATCGTCCGAGTTTACTGAACTGATTATGTCCGGGGAAAGAATTGAGGCTGGTATCAAGAGAGGTAAAATACAGAAGGGTGATTCATCAGGCACCAAGAAGAAGCCTTTTAAGAAGGAGTCCAACGCTGTTTACAGTTGAAAGAGCCATAATAAACGTGAACGCCGCCAAGCTGTTAATGCAGTTGTTATTTCAAGACCAATTGTTGCCGCACAACGCAACAATCAGCCAAGGGCCAAGAGGCCACGAAGACAATCCACTCAGCTCAACATGACTTTGTCTCAGATTCTGCCACAGTTATTGAAGACCAACTTGGTGATTCCGAAGGAGGCCCCGAAGAATCCCAATACAACATCACCAATGTACAACCCGAACGCCCGCTGCGCTTTTCATTCTGATAGCCCGGGGCATGATACAAATGATTGATGGGTCTTGAAGAATAAGGTACATGATCTGATTGAGGCTAAGGAAATTGAGTTTGAAGCGCCTGGAAAGCCTAATGTCATAACGACACCTATGCCCAGACATGACGCGAGAGTGAATGCTATTGGGGAAGACGATGGTGAATAGTTTGATATTGATAGCTGGATTTACCCAACTACCGATGGTGGCCTGAGCAATTGGACAACAAAGGATTCCATTCCAGTTTCTTATATTACCCAGTAATGAGACTTTTGTTTTGAATTTGTAACAGACAATTTTTAAACTTTACGGCTCGGTGCCTTACCCGAGACACTGTGGCTTTGTTTGTGAGGGCTTTATGTGTGTC
The DNA here is from genome assembly GCA_948472305.1 of Vicia faba. Classification (NCBI taxonomy): domain Eukaryota; kingdom Viridiplantae; phylum Streptophyta; class Magnoliopsida; order Fabales; family Fabaceae; genus Vicia; species Vicia faba. The sequence goes on from OX451738.1 coordinate 265,022,081, forward strand.
ATTTCCATATATATTAATAAAAGCATTGGACGTTTCTTGCATTTCAAATTTTGCGCTCCTTGTTTTTCTTTTTATATATTGCAAAACAGTTATTTTACACATACTCACATATACAGGTCTATATCCACTCTGGATCCCACTGATAGCGACTCTGCTACTGCCGGTTATGACTTCGAAAGTCCGATCAACTTAGCCGAAGAAGAAGGTGAAGATGATTGCGAAGTTCCTGGTGAACTTGCTAGACTCTTACTTCAGGAAGAGAGGGCTATACAGCCACATGAAGAGCCAGTGGAAACAGTGAATTTGGGTACATAGGTAGACAAGAAAGAGGTCAAGATCGGTGCAAATCTGGAAGCTAGTGTTAAGCAACGGTTGATTCAGATGCTGCGAGACTATGTTGAGATCTTTTCCTGGTCTTATAAAGATATGCATGGGTTAGATACCGATATTGTGGTTCACCGATTGCCTACCAGGGAAGACTGTCCTCCAATAAAACAGAAAGTCCGCCGAATGCGCCCAGAGATGTCCGAGAAAATCAAGGCTGAAGTGATAAAGCAGTTTGATGCCGGTTTTCTAGAAGTTACTTCTTACCCACAGTGGATGGCACACGTGGTTCCTGTGCCGAAGAAGGATGGTAAAGTTCGAATGTGTGTTGACTATAGGGATCTGAACAGGGCGAGTCCCAAGGATGATTTCCCTCTGCCTCATATCGACATTCTGGTTGACAACACCACACATTATAAGGTCTTCTCCTTTATGGATGGTTTCTCCGGTTATAATCAGATTAAAATGGCTCCCGAGGATATGGAGAAGACAACCTTTGTTACTTAATGGGGTACCTTTTTCTACAAGGTCATGCCTTTTGGATTGAAGAATGTTGGGGCAACGTATCAGCGCGCCATGGTCGCTTTGTTCCACGACATGATTCACCATGAGATTGAAGTATACATTGACGACATGATTGCAAGATCCCAGACTGAGGAAGAACACCTTGACCATCTTCATAAGCTATTTGACAGGTTGAAGTTGTACAAGCTGAGGTTAAACCCGAACAAGTGCACCTTCGGGGTGAGATCTGGTAAGTTGTTGGGTTTCGTCGTAAGTGATAAAGGTATTCAAGTGGATCCTCCAAAGGTGAAGGCTATACAGGAAATGCCAGCACCCCGAACTGAAAAATAAGTCAGAGGATTTTTGGGACGTCTGAACTACATTGCCCGATTCATCTCACACCTGAGTGCTACTTGTGAGCCAATCTTCAAGTTACTGAAGAAAGATCAAGTGGTAAGATGGAACGATGAATGTCAGGCCGCTTTCGAAAGGATCAAAGAGTATCTCCAAGAGCCACCTGTTCTGATGCCTCCAGTTGAAGGGAGACCTCTGATCTTATACTTGACAGTACTCGACAATTCAATGGGGTGTGTGTTGGGTCAGCATGACGAGTCTGGCCGAAAAGAGCATGCTATTTACTACCTTAGCAAAAAGTTTACCGACTGCGAGACCCAATACTCGTTGCTTGAGAAAACTTGTTGCGCTTTGGCATGGGCTGCTCGCCGGCTGAGACAGTATATGCTGACTCACACTACTCTATTGATATCAAAGATGGACCTAATCAAGTATATCTTCGAGAAGCCTGCCTTGTCCGGAAGAATAGCAAGATGGCAGATGATCTTGACTGAGTATGACATCCAGTACACGACCCAAAAGGCAATAAAGGGAAGTGTGTTGGCAGATCATTTGGCACATCAGGCAGTGGACGATTACCAGTATATGATCTTTGAATTTCCGGATGAGAATATCATGATAGTGACTGACTGTGAAGAACCTGGACCAGATGAAGGACCTGAGGAGGGATCCCGATGGTCTATGTACTTTGATGGAGCTTCAAACGCTTTGGGTAATGGCATTGGCGTCGTGATCATATCTCCTGAAGGCTCTCATACTCCGCTCACCGCCCGACTATATTTTAACTGCACCAACAACATGACGGAGTATGAAGCGTGCATCATGGGTCTTCGAGCAACTATTGACCTAAGGATTAAGTATCTAAGTGTTTTTGGAGATTCCGCTCTCGTGATCAGTCAGATCAAAGGCGAGTGGGATACGAAACACCCAAATCTTATTCCTTACAAGGAGTATGTGTTGACGTTGCTTCCACACTTCGAAGAGATAACCTTTGAACACTTCCCTAGAGAGGAGAATCAGTTGGCGGACGCACTAGCTACGATGTCTTCTATGTTTAAAGTTAGATGGGACAATGAAGCTCCCCGGATTACCATTGAGAGGCTGGACGAACCTGCACATTGCTGTGACATTGAGACTGAAGAGGCAACGGATAAACCCTGGTTTTATAAGGTGAAGAGGTATCTTGAAGCTCAAGAATACCCTGAGGGTGCATATGTTAATGACAAGAAGTTTCTAAGAAGGTTCGCAGCAAAGTTCTTCATCAGCAATGGCATTCTTTACAAGCGTAACCATGATTCAACCTTACTGCGATGTGTAGATAAGAACGAGGCAGAAAGGATCATGGCAGAGTTACATAAGGGTACTTTTGGAACCCATTCCAGTGGATACACCATGGCAAAGAAAATCCTTCGGGCAGGATATTACTGGTCCACAATGGAAGCTGACTGTTATCAGCATTCTCGAACCTGTCACAAGTGCCAAGTCTATGTTGATAAGGTGCACATACCTCTAGTACCTTTGAACGTCTTGACAGCTCCGTGGCCTTTTGCAATGTGGGGCATCGACATGATCGGCGAGATCAGACCTACGGCATCTAACGGGCATGGTTTCATTCTGGTAGCTATTAATTACTTTACGAAGTGGGTTGAAGCGGCTTCCTTTGCTACTGTAACCAAGAACGTCGTGGCACGGTTTATTCGGCACAATCTGATTTGTCGATATGGTGTACCAGAGAGGATCATTACGGACAATGGTACAAATCTCAACAATAAAATGATCACCTAGCTCTGTAAGCAGTTCAAGATACAGCATCATAACTCTTCTCCCTACCGGCCGAAGATGAATGGGGCTGTAGAAGCGGATAATAAGAACATTAAGAAGATTATGCAGAAGATGATGGTGACCTACAAAGATTGGCATGAGATGTTACCATTTTCTCTTCATGGGTACCGTACCTCAGCACGGACGTCAACAAGGGCAACACCCTATTCCTTGGTTTATAGCATGGAGGCCGTCTTGCCCATTGAAGTTCAGATACCCTCTCTTCGGATTATGAAGGATGCAGGTTTGAGCGAAGATGACTGGATTCAGACCCAGCTTGATCAGCTGAACTTAATCAACGAAAAGAGACTTACTGCTATTTGTCATGGTCAGACCTATCAAAAACGGATGATCAAGGCATTCAACAAGAAAGTCAGACGACAAGAGTATCAAGTTGGGGACCTGGTCATCAAGCGCATCATATTACCTCAAGGTGATCCCATGGGCAAATGGACCTCTACTTACGAAGGGCCATTTGTGGTTAAGAACATTTTCTCAGGTGGACGACCTTCCTCACCCCATCAATGCAGACATAATGAAAAAATACTATGCATAAACAAAGACCCGCTAGGTTGACTGGCCTAGGCAAAAATAAGGGATTCTCGGCGAACCAAAAGGGTTCGGGCAAAAATAAGGGATGAAAATAAAAAAATATGTACGCCCGGCAAGTCGAAAACCTGAAAAGGCGGCTTGGGCAAAAAAGGGTATCCTGGTGGACTGAAAACCCGAAAGGGAGGTCTAGGCAAAAGTTAGGGATTAAAGAGTAACACTATGTCTCATTGGATCACTTCGCAGCCAGACTTCGGTATCGACTATCAAGCTCGGACGACACTAAACAATCTGATCTACCTACAACCAAGTAGCAAAGTGATGAGATACTCGAGGACATAAGAGCAGTAGCAGAGTTGGAACCCAGTGGGATTATTCACATAGCTGTTTTTCCTTGTTTTCACAAATTGTATAAATTCTATTTGTTCGGCGGCATTCTCTTACTAGAACGTCAGCCTCTTGTACAAAAACCCCTATTTACAGGCCAAACTTCAAAATCAATACAACTCATTTTCAGAAATTTCAAACTGTTTTTCCTTTATCTGTTTTGTTTTGCAAAGAATGTCCAATGTTCATTTTTGATATATGCATTTGACATTAATTGCTGCTCATGAATATTTACATGCGAAATAAAAGACGATTACTTGTAATATCAGAAACAGGGGCAAATAAGAATTATCCAAGCTTTACAGTTGCTCTATCCACCAGGTACAAGGTAGATTCAGCTGAAGAATATGACCAAGATACTTTCACTCCCCGCAGTGTAAGAAAAGGACAATAATGTTAACTCTCCCCGGCTGAGACTTGCAACTGTAAATGAATCGGTAATATTCTCCCCAAGCAGAGCTTATTTACCGTCAGCACTGAAAGGTCTTAATATTCCCCAACGGAGTATAAGAATATTCCCCAGCAGAATACAAGATATCCCTAGTGGAGTTTGAAATTTTTCCCAGCGCAGCCTGAAAAAGCTTCCCCAATGAAGTTTGGAGAATCATCCCCAATAGACTTTGGAAGATTGTCCCCAGCAGAGCTCAAAAGGTTATCCCCATTAGAGTCTCAAGGGTTATCCCCAGTGAAGTCGCAACTGAAAGATCATCCCCAACGAAGTTCTCTCCTTTCACAAACAAGAATTCAATCCCCAATAGGATTCAGTATCACCAGCAACAATAATTCATCCCCAACTGAATTTATCAGTAGAATCCTCTACAAAACATCTCTTCCCCACAGGGTAATCTCCTTGTCAGTTTACTCCCCAACGGAGTTATCCTCTCCTGCAGGTCTACTCTCACAATCATCTTCGTTCGCCATCCCCAGCAGAAACGAAGAATTCTACTCTTTTCTCCAGCAACTATCCGAGATTTATATTCCCCAACTAAGAACATTACATTTCCATACATCATGATGCATGCATATATGCATCATACAACACAATCTCATTTATTTTGAGAACATCATTGCTCGATACGTATCATGCATTACATACAGCTAACCTTTACCTTTCAGGAAGGATGCGGTTAATTTCTCATAAAGTTCAAAGCTATGAAGCTTTTATCTTAGTCGAATTACTGACCAGTTCTTAAATCTCAACAGAATTATCCTCAGTTGAATTACAGACAAGGTCCTAAATCTCTACAATTATCCTCCGTCGAATTACAGACGAGTTCCTAAATCTCAGCAGAGTTTTCTCAGTTGAATTACGGGCGAGTTCTTAAATATTGATGAAGATGTTTCCCTCAGTCGAATTGCTGACCAGTTCGTAAATCTCAATCGAATTATCCTCAGTTGAATTACAGACAAGGTCCTAAATCTCGATAATTTTCCTCCGTCGAATTACAGACGAGTTCCTAAATATCAGCAGAGTTTTCTCAGTTGAATTACGGGCGAGTTCTTAAATCTCGATGAAGATGTTTCCCAACACTCAAATTACTGACCAGGTCCTAAATCTCAACATAATTATCCTTAGTTGAATTACAGACAAGGTCCTAAATCTCGACAAAGTTCCTCCGTCGAATTACAGACAGTTCCTAAATCTCAGCAGAGTTTTCTCAGTTGAATTACGGGCGAGTTCTTAAATCTCGATGAAGATGTTTCCCTCTAGTCGAATTACTGTCCAGTTCTTAAACCTCAACCGAATTACCCTCAGTTGAATTACAGACAAGGTCCTAAATCTCGACAAATTTCCTCCGTCGAATTACAGACGAGTTCCTAAATCTCAGCAAAGTTTTCTCAGTTGAATTATGGGCGAGTTCTTAGATCTATATGAAGATGTTTCCCTCAGTCGAATTACTGACCAGTTCTTAAATCTCAACCGAATTATCCTCAGTTGAATTACAGACAAGGTCCTAAATCTCGACAATTTTCCTTCAGAGAATTACAGACGAGTTCCTAAATCTCAGCAGAGTTTTCTCAGTTGAATTATGGGCGAGTTCTTAAATCTCGATGAAGATGTTTCCCTACAGTCGAATTACTAACCAGGTCCTAAATCTCAACAGAATTATCCTCAGTTGAATTACAGACAAGGTCCTAAATCTCGACAAATTTCCTCCGTCGAATTACAGACAGTTCCTAAATCTCAGCAGAGTTTTCTCAGTTGAATTACGGGCAAGTTCTTAAATCTCGATGAAGATGTTTCCCTCCAGTCGAATTACTGACCAGTTCTTAAACCTCAACCGAATTATCCTCAGTTGAATTACAGACAAGGTCCTAAATCTCGACAAAGTTCCTCCATCGAATTATAGACGAGTTCCTAAATCTTAGCAGAGTTTTCTCAGTTGAATTACGGGCGAGTTCTTAAATCTCGATGAAGATGTTTCCCTAAGTCGAATTACTGACAAGTTCTTAAATCTCAACAAAATTATCCTTAGTTGAATTACAGACAAGGTCCTAAATCTCGACAATTTTCCTCCGTCGAATTACAGACGAGTTCCTAAATCTCAGCAGAGTTTTCTCAGTTGAATTATGGGCGAGTTCTTAAATCTTGATGAAGATGTTTCCCTCAGTCGAATTACTGACAAGTTCTTAAATCTTAACAGAATTATCCTCGGTTGAATTACAAACAAGGTCCTAAATCTCGACAAAATTCCTCCATTGAATGACAGTTCCTAAATCTCAGCAGAGAATTTTTCTCGGTTGAATTACAGGCAAGTTCTTAAATCTCGGTGAAGATGTTTCCCTATAGTCGAATTATAGACCAGTTCTTAAATCTCAACAGAATTATTCTCGGTTGAATTACAGACAAGGTCCTAAATCTCGACAAAGTTCCTCGTCGAATTACAGGCGATTTCTTAAATCTCGATGAAGATGTTTCCCCCCAGTTGAATTACGGACAAGTTCTTAAAACTCAACAGAGATGTTCTCTCAATTGAAGTACAGGCAAGTTCCTAAATCTCAACAAAAATCAGACTTCCCCAGCGGAATCTTCCATAACAACAGGTATGCAAGCTCTCACTAAGGAATCTCTTATGCGATTGACTATCTCCAAATGGAATCTGTAAGCCCATTTCCGACATCACAAGGCCGATACCACTTCATGCGAGTGCAAATTTCTGGGCACTCTAGTGTTCAATCATCTTCCACCTTCGGATCACGAAAGGCATGAAAGCCAATCTAAATCCTCAGGTTTAAGAAGATTGAACAGGGGCAGCTGTTGTACCCCAAAATTTGCCCTCCCATATTTCTCAAGACATTGCAAGAAAAATCTCCAAGTGGCTCAAGATAGCTCAAGAGTTGGTCAGACAAGCTATCTCCTAAGGCAGTCTACCCCAAATTAGGGTTTTGTGTTGCATTAAGATCCTTGAGTCCAAATGACCTAAAGTGCTCACCAATGTCCTTATACATTCTCAAGATCATCCATGTCAAGTTTCAAGCCTTGCAGAGGAAGTTTGCTCAGTCAATTGCTCAAAAGGTCCAAAAGTCGACTGTGTTAGGGCAAAAGTCAATTGTGACCTACATACAGTCAAACTTTAAGATTTTTTGTCAACATTCTCATTTTGAAGTATATTTCATCATTTGATCAAGGGTTGATCATGATTCATCAAGGATTGCTCAAGATTCATCAAGATTCAAAAGTTGCTAAATTAGGGTTTTATAGGAAAAGTCAACTCAACTTTGACCAAGCATAACTTTCTCATACTTTATGAGAAATGACCCATCCAAATATCATTTTTAAGAGTATGCAATTCCCTACAATCCATCTTCATACCCCAAGTTCAAAAAATGCACTCACAAGAAGTTATGAATTTGGACATTATAGATCATTTTGAAAAGTCAACAAAAACACCTTTTTTTACAAAGCTTATAACTTGAGCATGGAATATCAAAATGAGATGAGACCAAAAGGGTTTGTTAGAGGACATCTCAATATTTCTAAAAAGTCAAAGAAAACTTCAAAAAGTTCAAAATTTAAGAAGTTATGCATTGTTGAAGTTGGACCTTTTTGCAAAATTGCTAAAAGTCAACTATCCCCAAAACTTCAAATTTTGCCAAATGGGCCCATTCTTTTTCACTTGATTTGAGTTTTCATTATTGCCCACGTGCCCTAGCTTCAGCCATGTGTCCATATCTTATTTTTACTATTTAATTTGATTTTTATTTGAGTTAATTCATTTTAAATCAAATAAAATCATATAAAATCTAAAGCTTTGATAACACATGATTTGTTGGTTATTTCAGGTTCATACTACAGCTAGCATTACAATCAAATTCGAATCATGGCTTGTATGCACAAAAAGATCCAAATCAAATTAAATTTGGAAGGTTTTAATGGAAGGATCAAATCAAATTCATGATCATTGATAGGGCAGGATTTGGACCAAGTTTGTTACTCTAATACAATTCACATTACATAAGCAAGCTATAGGAACAAAAATAAGGGTTGGCAATCACTTGTAGAGGCAGAACAACTTTGCAAAAAATCACAAAAAAGTGGGAGATCGAAATCAACCCTAGAGGCATTTTCAGAGCTTGATATTGGTCCCAATCGATTCCTGGAAACACACACAAGCTATCCCAATCAAAACCAGGCATTCTCAGGCCCTTATACGCACTGTAAGTCCTTCGTAAAACCGTCCTGTTCTTATTTTCGATTCGCATGATTCTGGCATCCATTGAGTGAAATAATTGTATATTTGTGATCACAAGAACATTTTCAGGCTTTTGGCATCATTTAATTTCATTTATCTGATCTGTATTGCAATCCACCATAGTTAGGGTTTGCTTGGAATTTTTGGGAGTTTTTGTTTCAGGTAAAATTGAGACACATGATGGACATGGTTGTATCCAGGAGGATGAGACGAACATGACCATGTCCTTAGAAATCGTTTTCATGGCCTGGAGGAGATTTTAGAACAAGGTTGCGCTTTTAGCTGCAGATACAAATCCGCAGGTAAGTTTACAGTATTTAAGAGGACAGGGACGATGAGGTGTCCTCCGTCCATTGGGCTATTCAAAAGTTGCGCGCGTTTTTTTGTTGTTCTGGCCATTGACTTGTTTTTTTATATTATTATTTCTTTCTATTATTAATAACAAAACAACAACAAGCTTCAGTGGTTGCCACATAGGCCATAAAATACCCAAAGGCTGGAGGTCAGGGGTTCGAGCCCTGCCTCCAGCAATTTGTGTTTTCTCATTGTTTTTCAGGTTATCACATGCGCGCTCAAGCTTGATCCATACCATGCTCCCTCATCAATCCAAGCGCCAGATGGCCAATGGCCAAATCTGATGGCTAGTGATTGGAGGTCCACCAAAGAGTAAGTCAATGCACCCACACTGGATCCCAAAGGGTCAAACGAGCCAGTTGTTAATGGGCCAAGGAATTGCTTTCCACACCCTTCAAAATAAGGCCCATTTCTTCCCTTTTATCATATTTTCTATTTTTTTTATTTAGTTATTTTATTTTATTTTAATTAATTACTAACCAATCATTTTTTTTCCTTTTTATCAAAAATCATTAAAAATATTTTTTTATCCAATAAAATTTTAGAATTCATTTTTTTTAATAAACACTAATTATTAATTAGGTTTTTAATTCTAGTAAATTTTAACCTATTTTGTAAATAAATAAAATTAATTAGACTTAATTAGGTCTTAACTACTAATTTAATTATTTTTAATTTCTTTCTTAAATAATCAAAAACTCCAAAAATAATTTATTTTTTCATTTAATTAATTAATTAATTTAATTTAGTTATTTAATTTAGGATTAATTTCTTTACTTAAAATAAAAACAACAAAAAAAGCAATTTTCTTTCAAAAGGGTCAAAACCCTAAATTTCGCACTCGATTCTATCTCTCGCGCGCTTTATTTATTTTTATCCAATTATGTATTTGCTTACGGATTGTAATAGTTAAATAGGAAATTTAATTATTTTTATCGCATTATTTTATTTTCAAAGGGTTGCTTTTGGCGATGTAAATACCCGACGCCTTGTAATTTAATTTCCGCACTTTTAATTCCGCCAATTATAACTGCTAGATGTTTGATAATAGGGTTTGCATGACAAGACTGAATGCTTAATCTTAAAATCAAATTAGATCACCCTTAACATGTGCAAAGATAAAATAAACTGAAAACAACACACTCGCACATGCGCACTTCTAGGGTACATCCCACTTGGTTGCCTCCGCACACGGTCATTGAGTATAGGGTATTTTAGAGGTCGCCCTCTTGTCTAAAAGATCATATTTGCCTCGAAACGGTTGCCTCGGATATTGTTGCCTCAAACAAATGATCTAAGACATTAGGGTTTCTGCTAAGGTGTCCTAACATTGCTTTAGTGACCGTGTGCCCCTCATTCGAATTGACCCTCAAACTCCAACGACGGTGCTACCTACTCATTAATAGTGGGATATCATTGTCTAAAGGAAAATAACATAGAACGATTCATTTTTCGAGTAGGTAGATGGTTCTTAGATACTTGCTCATTTGAAACAAAATAAGCTTTTCACACTTATACTCCTTTTCGAACAAAGTTTTCAAAAACACTTCATTACACTTTTGAGGACAGAAGCAAGAGTTAAATCGAAGTTAAAAACAAAAACTTTTTCAAAACCCACAAGCATAAAGAAAACATTTTGAAAATGATGAGCAAGTACCTAAGAGCCCGTGGATAACCACGGATAGAAAGGGTGCTAATACATTCCCTTTCCATAATCTACCCCCCGAACCCGAGAAATATCTCGAAAAAGAAATTTTTCTGTGCTTTTTTCCTTTCCTTGTTGGATAAAATAAAATTCAGTGGCGACTCTTGCTTACCGCGACATTTTGCGAATATTAAACGCAAAATGCAAACCAGCATTCCAAAAAATAGTCAGTTCTTCCCACCGTATCACACCTTCCTCTTGCGTAATCGACTTCCTTACTCGTATCTCTCGGTCGTTTGACCTTAATTTCATCCTTCTCAGGTTTAGTAAATGTTTACCTTTCCCTTACCGTGGGATAAAAAATGTTTGATGGAGACTTCATTGATTTCATCTCGATGATTTATTTCACCGGTTATTTCAGCTGGTGACTTCACTGGGGACAGATTGACCAATTACTGGTCCATCTCAGAGTCGCTCCTAGCTCTTGTTTTCTTTTCATTGGGTGTTTATTTTTATGATTTACAGTTATTCATTTGTACATGCTTATTTTAGCATATATTTGCATTGCATCTTTATTGCTTTCCATATACCGGTGTTATGCTGGATTATGTGTTTCTTTGTTGGGTGGGTGATACTATTGAGGTAAAAGGCCCAATACCCAAGCCATAGTTGTAAACTCTTAGGAACACATAGGGATAGAGTGGCACATGACGGCTAGGGGTGTAAATCTTTCTAGTGTGGTCATGTCGTCCACCCTCAGATGAGGTTTTAATGAGGTACTATCATTATCACGTAGGTGTACGATGATAGTATTTTTTGGCAGACCCGGGATTCTGAGTTACCATTGACCTTACCCAGACTTAGTCTTGACCTGTGATTGGGGATGGAATAATATTAAAAAGTATAGATAGTGACATTCTTCTGATGGTGACCATATGTTCTGTTGGTGGCTATGGTTTTCTAGTTATGTTCTGGATTTATGGTTTTGGTATTCTTGGCATATTCAGAAATAATACAACACATCAGCCAGTATTGCATAAACCTTGATTACATGATTATTGCACTTGCATCAAAGCATGTTTATTTTTACAAAAGAAATGTAAAAAAAATGTATATCAAAGAAGAGCTAATCTGCATATGCATACCATTTCCAGGTTAATCTGAGATTGTCATTTTCATCAGGGATGAATACCAACACAGAGATAGGCAAAGAGCTTCTTAGGAAGACATCTTGTTACCATTTTCATGGCTCTGTTCTAGCTCTGCTGAGAGAAGTGGGGATTCTTGTGACGAGTCCTAATGAGAATATTTTCAGATACAATTGTGGGAATTTGTTGCCATTGCTGAATGGTGAGTATGAGAAGTGGGCTATGGTGTCACTTTTGCAATTCTATGATTCACAACTACATTATTTCACTTTCCAGAACTATCAGCTAACACCAAATCTTGAGGAATATGATTATCTCTTGATGTTAAGTTCACGAGTCGCACGCCTTTTGTCTGTGTACCCGAGGTTCCTGATTATATGGTTATCGCTAAGGCTCTTTATTTGAAACTTAGCGATGTAAAAGGAAATTGGACCGAGAAAAGAAACACATACAGTTTTCATATGAAGTTTCTGATAACCAAAGCTAAAGAGTCTGCAGAGAATAAGGATTAGGTCACGTTCAACACACTGTTGACTCCATGATTTATGTTATTTTCATATTTCCAAGTGTAGAGAGTTTTGTGGACTTCTCAGCAATTTATGTTTTCATGAATGGAAACCTGGTGCCGACGATTCTTGCCAACACTTATTATGCCATTCACTTCCGTCATGGCAAGAAGGGAAGTGTTGTCTATTGCATTCCTCTTTTGTATAAGTGGTTTATGATGCATATGCTCACGAGAGGACCATTTGTCAACTTCACGAATACTCTGCTTTGGTCTCGACGAATCATGGCTCTTACTTCTTAGGACATTGTCTGGAACAACATAAGAGGTGTAAGAGAAATCATTGCAAGCTGTGGAGCATTTTTCAACATTCCACTCATGGGGACGAAAGGTTGTATCGATTATAATCTTATCTTAGCATGGCGTCAGCTAGGAAACATTATGACTGATTAACCCATCGATCATGAAGTAGAAGAAACCATTTATTTTGGAAATGGTGAAGTTCCTATCTTGTTAGAAAGGATAAGAATGGCTTGGAGTCATGTTCACAGAAAAGGAAAAACTTTCTTTGGTCAAAGAGGATGTCTATCTCTCGATCTATATGTGCAATGGGTCAAGAATCAGGTAAAGGTGTAGTTGATGCCTTTCAAAAAGGAAGCATTGTTGTATCTGCAACCTACTTTTGATCCGTCAGCAGATGTTCAGGCAGCACCAGATGTAGCTGTTAATCAATAACTTCCTCCTTGATCTTCTAGTCAACGGTATGTTCAGGATTTATCCAAGTTTGTGCCATTGGAATTCTACAAGCAGGCTAAAGCTGATAGTCTCAAGTCAGAATTGGAAAAGCAGAAGTAGAGTATGGAGCTTTCTTTTGTTGTGCAAGAGAGAAAGAAGATGCTTCATGAAGCTAGACTAAAAGACAAAGTGTTGGAAGAGCATGGTTTGCTTGAAAAACTGAAGAGGCCAAGTGTTGAAGGTTCTCGCACTTCTAAGCAGACATAAGCGGTAGGAAAAGTCCAGGCCAATCTTGTAAAAAGTTAGCAAAAGCTTGAAAGCCTTCGGGTGTCCAGAGACAAAATGCAAGCAAATCATAGAAAAGAAGTCAAAGCTTTGAAGAAATGGCTTCGAGAAGAGGAATATAAATCTCAGGAAGTTTGCAAACAGTGAGAGAGTTTGGAAAAGAAGGTCCAAAGTCAGCAAGTGCAGATTGACTAATTGACTAATCAAGTTGGTGAGCTCACGATTCAGCTCAAAGTGAAAGATGACCAGAAGCTAGAAGCCGAAGCCCAGTTGAAGGGGAGAGGTTCCCAGTTGGCTCAAGTGATCGAAGAATTGGAAAAGCTCAAAGCTAGGTTTAGAGTTTGATATCCATTCTTGGTTTTGTTGATCTCTTTGTACTTGTTAGGTTCACCGCCAGATTTGTTAGACAGGTTCCTTTTGACTTTATCTATATGAACTTGTTTTGAGAAAGCCTTGTATGGATAATTATTTGATGATATGAGCAGTCTCTTTCTTTAACGATGATTTCTTTATATCTTGTTGCCTTTTGTTCTTGATGAAAAATCTAGGATTTTCTTGGAAATGGTGAAACATTACTTGCATAATCATGCATTCATTCATATCATATCATAATAGATGGTTCCAGCTGGTTTTCTTATGTCTGATACGGGTTTCCTTTTCAGAAGATTGCTACTGCAAACTCTCACCTTTATAACACTCGAAGTAATTCCAGAAGACAAATGGAATAGATCCAAGTCGTGTTACTGCCATGGGTGTCAAGATGGACACTCGTGTCGAACATCTGATGGAGATTATCCAGAATATGGCTTGTCAGCAAGAAGAGATGAGAGTTTTGATTGTAAGGCCCGCTGCAACTACGGATAACAGGAATAAGACTCTGATCGTCAATCCTCAAGGGGTCATTGTTAACAACCCGAATGGAAATCCGGGTGGTTCGACTCTGAATGGTACTCCAGGAGGGTCTACTCTGAACGTTAATCCAGGTGGTCAGAATCTGAATGCAAATGTTGGTTTGAATCAGAATGGTCCTACTATGAACCTTGGTAATCCTGCTGGTAATAATCAATGTGTTTCTTTGATCCAAGTGGTGGTAAATAATCAGCCTCCGCCTACTCCTACTCGATAGAATAATGAGCAACCTTTTGTTAAACCAAGGCTTGTTCGTATTCCTGTTAAACAGCATGAAGAGGATAACTATGCGGACTGGACGTCTAATGCTGATGAACCAACAGAGGCTGAAAAAAATTTGTGTATGCTCGAGGAGCATATGCAAATGTTTGAGAATCAGGGCGCCATGGGCCTTGATATGTCTGATCTTGGCTTAGTCCCTGGAGTGAAGATTACTCCAAATTTTAAAGTTCCGAACTTTATGAAATACAAAGGCACCTCCTATCCAAAGACACATGTCAAGTCTTACTACAGGAGGATGTCAGCGTACTCCGACGATGAGAAACTTCTTATTCACTTCTTTCAGGACAATTTAACTGGTGAGTTGTTATAATGGTACATGCAACTTGAGGGTACTCACATTCGCACTTGGAGAAAGCTAGTTGAAGCTTTCGTGCACCATTACCAATACAACACTGACATGGCGCATACAAGAACTCAATTGCAGAATCTGTCGCAGAAGCAGAATGAGCCCTTTAAGGAATATGCACAAAGGTTGCGTGAAATGGAGGCCAGGGTCCAACCTCCCATGATGGAACGGGAAATTGTAGATATGTTCACAAGCACCTTGCAGGGGAACTACTACACTGCTTGCAGTACCTCTGATACATTCACTGAGTTGGTAACCTATGGGGAAAGAATTGAAGTTGGAATTAAGATTGGAAATATTCAGAAGGATGTCTCTGGAACTAATACTGGAAATGCAAAGAAGTCTTTTAGTGGTTACTAGAAAAAGAAATAAGTCGAATCCAATGCGCTCTATGCGCGAAAGGGTAGAGGAAGGGCCTGTCAGGAGCCTGATAATCAGATTACTGCTGTGATAATCCCAATTGCTACACCTTAATGGCAAGTGTGATACGGTGGGAGATCTGACTTGAGTTTTGCGTTTTGTATTCGCACTTGTTCGGTTTAGCAAGATTCGCCACCGGATTTTTATTTTATCCTAAAGGAAAGGTTAAAAAGCACAGGAAAAACCTTTTGAGATGTTTCGTGGGTTCGGGGGGTAGATTATGAAAAGGGAAGGTATTAGCACCCTTTTCATCCATGGTTATCCATGGGCTCTTAGTTACTTGTTTAGATCACTTGCCTTTGATTTTCAATTGTTTGAAATGGTGTGTGTGTGTGTTTGAAAATGTTTTTTGAAATAGATGCCTTGTTTTAGGCAACCAATGCAATGACTCGTGTTTGAGTGTTTTACAAAGGTGTGTATCTTTTCGAAAAGATGTTTCAAATGTTTTTGGAAGTTTGTTTTTGAAAGTGTTTTTGGAGTGTGGTTTTGAAAAGTAGGCAAGTGTTTTTTTGCAAGTTGATCAAGTAACTAAGAGTTTGTCTACCCTATTGTACTCAAAGGTTTTTCTCATGTTTTAACCCTTTTAAAAATTTTGTTCCACCATTGTATTTGGTGGACAATCTTGCATTAGGATGTTTAACGGGACAGGCGCGGGTCATCGTATGGACCATGAATGCAATGGTGCCAAGTGTCTTTGGCAATTTTGCTTGAAGGGACTATGATCATTTTGATAGGCAACTTTCGAAAGCGTCATCGAGGGACTATGATCATTTGAATTGTTTTGTTTTACCAAAGATACTCAACGTGCAAGCATGGCCCATTTTGGAAGGCAACATGTGGGATTACCCTAGGGGTGCAAGTGTGATTGTGTATTGATTTCATGTATTTGTCTTTGTATTAGGTTATCTAGCGTTTGACTTTATGTACATACAAACCCTAGGTCTAACCATGGTATATTTGAAAGCGGTAAATTGCGGGAATTTAAAGTCCTAAACTATTACAAATGAGTATCCGGGGATGGGGGTACAATTATTTACAAATGGGGGATGAGACTTATAGGAGAGTAGTATCCAAATAATTTACAACCAAATCGAATCAATCGCAATCTCAAATGTAAAGTAATAGCAATGTAAAAAAGGGACAAGCAAATGTATCAATGTATAAAAAGATAAAATACGTATTGTAAATGTGTCAAGGTATAAAAAGATAAAATGTGTATTGTAAATGTATTTGTGTAAGTGTATGATTATTTACAAGTGTGGAATATTTAACTTAATGAAAAATTAAGTGTTTGTTATATATTTTGTATTTTTGTATTTTTGTTAATTATGTACAAATGTTTAAAAAAAAGAGATATTCAACCTAAAAGTCTATTTTTTATGTATCAAAATTAATATATTCTAATTAGTATTTTTATGTACAAATAGATTTATATATACAAAAAAGAGAGAAATTTAAGATAAAATTCTATTAATCTAATTAAACCTAATGGTCATGTAAATAAAGAAAGTTTTATAAAAAAAAGAATTAAGGCATTTTAATTTATAAAAAAAAAGACTATGTTAGTTTAAATTATAAAATAAAATGATAAAAAGGTTAGTTTATGTTAAAACAAAAGAAAATGGGCTAAGGGAAATTCAAAGGCCCAAATAAACACATATTGATTGGAACAAGAGGGGGGGGGGGTGCATCCGGATTTGGAAATGGGCTTAAGTCTGATTAGGAAAGGGCAAGGCCCAAGTGGTTCACACGTTTTGGTTTAGGGTTACTTTTGTTTGTTTCATTTGGATTCTAGGGTTTGCAGAGAACACAGAGACACGCCGTTCGTTCTCTTCATCGCTTCTTTGTCTTCTTCATCTCTCAAGCCATAGTTGCTGAACACAGCTCAACCTTGTTTTGTTTATTGATTCTGATTAAGTGTTATTATCGTTGTTTCTGTTGAGGTGTATGAAAGGGAGAGAAATTATACCTTTTGGATACGGCGGCCTTTAGAGACGGAGGAGGGATGAATCGGAGATGCTTCAGGCGGCCAAGGCGGAGGCTTGGTGATGATGAGGCTAGCTTACTCTTGCTAATCTGGTACCTTTGTTTCACTTTTTTGGTTTGATGATGAAACTTGAAAACCTAGCTTTAATCACTTCTCTCCTCTTCTGGTTGCCTATTTTTGTTGCCTATTTCTGTTGCCTTTGATGCTTGCCACGCTTGATATGCTTGATGATGATTATCTGAGAGCTTTGTATGTTGATATTGCTGAGTATTGCTTTTGCTTATTGTTCACCTCTTTTCCTCTTCCACTATAAGCTTGCTGAGATGCTTAGAATGTTCGTGTGCTGATTTTGTTGTGTTGTTGGCCCAGTGATGAAGATATTCTGAGGGTTTGGATTGCCTTGAAATGCTTGTCTGCTGAGTTGCCTTGAATGTTCCTTCTGTATGCTATGGCTTTTTTAGGCTTTTGTTGGATTTTGAGGTTTTTACTGCAAGCTTCAGGCTTGAGAGCTTAGACAGGTTTAGCTTACAGTTTAACAGATTTGTGTTTATCAATTGGCTTCAGAGTTTTGGCTTGCTGTGCTTGGTAAGGCTTGGGCTTTGAGGCTTAACCTGTTGTTTGTATATTTGTTTGTAGTTATGCAGGTTGGTTCAGGCTTGTATGGTTTGTATTTACTGAGTTCGAAACAGGTCTTAGGCTTTGGGTCTATGTGGCTTGATGTTATGTGAGTTTAAGGCCATGGTGTTTTGGTTGAGGGCAGTTACAGGTTGAGCTGGTTATGGGCCTTTTTTCTGGTTCATGATTTTACTGGTTTTGGCTTGGACTCAGGTTTGTATGGCCTTGAAGCTTTAGGCTTCAGGCTTGTCTGTGCTTGGTAAGGCTTGACAGGTTGGGACAAAGGCTTTGTTATTCCATAGGCTTCAGGCTTCTGGTTTAAGGCTTGGCAGGTTTAGGATAAAGGCTTTGTGTTACTCAACAGGCTTCAGGCTTCTGGCTTCTGGTTTAAGGCTTGTGGAGGCAGCCTGCTTTTTGGTTCTCTACAGTTTGTGGTATTTTCTTTTGTGATATCTCTGCCTCTTCCTCTACTGTGTTGACAATAGTTTGTTTTATATATTTGTCCTTATGCCTAAAGCCTGTAAGCCCTTTCTTTTTTCTCTTCTCTCTCTCCAGTACAGATTAAAGCATAAAATATTGTTTAAAATCTGTTCTTTTACTGAAAAAGCACTGCTGGAAAATGATGACTTTTGAAGAGTTTGCTTGCAATAGTTGTTTTACACTGCATACTTTTATCTCTTTTTCCATATTTTCTGCTTCTTTGTGACAACATTTTGTACTTGTTTTGAATAGCTTTTTGATAGCTCTTTGGCAGCTTGTGGAAAGTTTGAAATTGGAACTCAGTTTGGACTTTGTTGGCCTAGTTCAGTTTGCCCTTTATCCTTGGTTTAGAACTTTTGGAATTATGCAGCTTTTGACAAACTTGAACCATGAACTATGCAGTTTGTTTGACCATTTTGAAATTGTGCAATTACAACTTTTGTGCATTTCATGTCTTTTTCTTTTGCAAGCATCTTTCATCCCTCTTTGTGAACCGGGAGAAATCTCGTGATTTGCAGAGAGGGCAAACTGATTCCGGCCAGTTGCTTTTAATGATGAATTTTAAATTAACTGTTTACCTTTAATTATTTTATCTGTTTTGACTTTTCTTTTGTTTCTTTGTTTTGCAGATGAAAAATAATTGAGCAACAAGGGAGCATTGGATAGAAGAATGAAGATTAGGAAATTTAGGACATAGTTTATTTCAATTTTAATCATTGTAACCATTATTATTATAAATACTTTGTAAATAAATACTGTATTTAAATAATAATTGTAACGAATAATTAAAGATGAATAAAAATCCATTTTGATCAGTTAATTCTTTTTCCAGCTGTTTATTTAATTACTTATAAATTCTTAAATTATAACAAATGGAAATAAATTCCAATTATCCTAACTTAGAATAAATAAACAATTAATAAATACTGTGGTCAATCAATAATAAACCCGGCGTTTCAAAAATCCAAAGCAATGCACAGTCAATCACAACAACTGCCCAAATGTCTTTTCTCTTAATGATTCAATCAAACACTGCAAGCTCCCAGTCAGAAACCTTAGTCCATATTCCAGAGTAAATTGAAAAGCACTGTAGACTTAATTCTTTCTGCGCGCATAAAAACCCTAATTCTTGACTTAATGTTAGAGAAGCGTCCGCCTGATCCAAACCTGAGCCAATTCAAACAAACCCTAAGCAATCTGCTTGAACTGTTTTAAAAATCAATGACAACCCTAAAATTTGTCTGACTGACAAGAAAAGTCTGTTTGACCGATTCTTGAGCCAGTCTGAAAAAATCAGGAAAAGCCCGAAGCTGTGATTTCTTGTGGAGAGATACGAGGGCAAATTTTAGGGTACAACAGTTGCCCCTGTTCAATCTTCTTGAACCTGAAGAGTTAGATTGGCAAGTTTGCCTTTCACGACTCGAGGGTAAAAGGAGATTGGGCACTAGAGTGCCCAGAAAATTTGCACTCGGTGATGTGATGGTAGAGGGAATGGGCTTACAGATGCCATTTGGTGATGGGCTTAAAGATGCCATCTGGTGACTGCTGGTAGGAGGATGGGCTTATAGATGCCATCTGGAAATGGGCTTAAAGATGCCATTTGGTGACTGCTGGTAGGAGGATGGGCTTATAGATGCCATCTGGAAATGGGTTTAAAGATGCCATTTGGAAGTGTTTGTTGAGGAGGATAGGCTTATAGATTCCATCTGGAAATGGGTTTAAAGATGCCATTTGGAAGTGTTTGTTGAGGAGGCTGGGCTTATAGATGCCATCTGGAAATGTTGAACTGTATGTCCTTGGTGAGTGGACGAGTATCAGAAAGGTATCCATGTTTTGGAACATCTCTGAACTGGGGGTCTGAACAAGCAATAGATTGACATCCATGTTTGGAGAATCCGTAAACTATTTTCAGGAGTTGGAGTTGAATAAGCAATAGAGTAGCATCCGTTGTTGGGAAGCGTCCGTAAACTGTTTTCAAAAGTTGCATCTGAACAAGTGATAGATTAACATCCGTTGTTGGGAAGAATCCGTAAACTGTTTTCAGAAGTCTTGAAGTGGAGAAGGAACCGGTGTAGGGTTTCCTGATGATGAGTCCGCGTAAAACTGCATCTGGATGAATCTGGAATAAGTATCAGAATGTCGCCGTGTTTGGGTCACATCTGAACTATTTCTGGATGAATCTCGGAAGATGATGATTTTTGTCTGTTGACTGATCTTTCCTGAAAAGGTAAAGAGTTAGTTGTATGCAATGTCATGATGCATGATGCAATGTATGTTATATCAATGTTTATGACATGAATGTGATGAATGCGCATGTAAGCTGATGAGTTGTCTTGCTGAGGATAGATGAATCCTGGATGGATGGAGATAAAAGAATCTTGACTGCTGCTGGGGAGGGCAAGAATCTTTTGATTGCTGCAGATGAGAAGTCCTGGGACCACTATTGGGGAATTCAGGAGTTTGGACTGTATGCCAATCTACTGGGGGATTCCTGTCTTGAGGAGATCTTCTCTAGAGAATATTCAAATATTCTGTGAGAGTCTTCACTCTGCTTGGGGATTGATAGTTGGAAGTTTTAGCTCCGCTGGGGATTGACAGTTTTGGCTCCACTGGGGATTTTGAAACTTGACTCTGAGGGGAGTTAGATTCTGGAAGGCTCTCTGGTTGGGGATTACAAGAATCTTTTGAGTTTGAGAAGGAACCGGTGTAGGGTTTCCTGATGATGAGTCCGTGTAAAACTGCATCTGGGTTTGAAGAGGAACCGGTGTAGGGTTTCCTGATGATGAGTCCATGTAAAACTGCGTCTTCCAACAGGTGATGAAGGAATTGTTGAACACTTTTGACATTCGAATGCCCCAAGTGGTGGTGACAGAGACTTGCCCCAGGTTAATCTGCAATTGAGAGATTTTGTGGAAATCTTGACTGGACTGCCCCAGGTTAACTGAACTTTGAAAGATCTGTTGAAACCTTGACTGGACTGCCCCAGGTTAACTGAACTTTGAAAGATCTGTTGAAACCTTGACTGGACTGCCCCAGGCGTGCTGGATGGTGACATGTCATGCCCCTTGTTGATAGGAGATTTTTGTAATGGAAGTGTCATCCTTCTTGAAGTGATTTTGTTCACTGAGAGAGTTTTCGTTCCTCCGAACATTCGCTGTATGAATTTCTTCGCTGTCAAACAAATAGTCAAATGCAAACAGTGATATTCAAGCAATGCAAAGTTTATGTTTGCCTCGAAGTTTTGAAAAATGCGTTTTTTAGCAGAAAACTTTTCATAAGACAAATTCAACACCAGATTTTAGGGCAAAGCCTTACAGGAGTCAGGATACCTTTTGTAACAGTATGCTTTCGAACTAACCCATGCTTCAATTAGGACTTTTGAAGGGTTGTAAAGTGGCTTGGTTCACGGTTTAAGAAACAAAGGATAAAGGCTCAAAGTATATTTGTACCCACCCGCTCTTCGTGATGTTCTTCAAACCTAAGCTCAGTTAATTGTGCGTCGCACTCTATTCGAGTTTGGAACGACTTTTTGGGTGATGGTTCACCAGTTGAATTTAGGAAGACAGTCATCATCTCCTTTTTCTTTTGCGACATTTTTCATGTTGTTGAGGATTTGTAATGACCTCTCTATTTTGATTTTGATTTGTTATCCTTAATTTTTGCCTGACTGTTCCCGTTTTCGAGATCACAGTCAGCGGGATGCCCCAGCTTTCTTAAGCCTCCTTTACAGGTTTTGGCTCAGCGTGCTTTTCTCTTTTGAGAGATTGACTGTCTATGTGATAGGGAACCACCCTTGTCTTTTGATTCCAAAGGAATGCTTTTGATTTCATTCATTGTGTTACGAACTGAGAGTTTGCGACTTCAATGCGCATTTTCTTTGAATTAACTGAGAGACTACCCTGCCCCAGGTTTATATCAAAGGTTTTGATTGTTTAGAACAGAAAACTCCTACTTCTTTGGCTCGAAGGGGTTGACTAGGGATTATCTTCCTTATAACTCCAGTGTTTGGGAATTGAAAGAAATGCCTGTACATCATCAGCGAGGTCTGTTCAAAAGCATACTGTATGAGATTATGGTATTGTTTCGTCATCCTCCCTCTAAAGGCTTGCAGCTTTTTTATCAAGAGTTAAACATCATAAAGAAAGCACAAGAGTAGTGAAAACGAATGGATGAATTCAAGACAAACATATGCAATGCATTAATGAAACAGAGTTTAACATCAATAGTTAATTGTTTGAAAGCAAAAGAAATTACAACTTTGAAAATTCAAATGAAACAAAAGTCTTTCAGTTTGAGCTTCGTCAAATCATGTGGAGAACTCCTCAACGAAAGATTTTCATCTCGCCGTCTGATATGAACCTCAGCACTCCAATGTCAATCAGATCTTGAATCTTGTTCTTCAAGGCCCAACAGTCGTCGGTGTCATGTCCCGGGCTGTAAGAGTGGTAAACACAAAATGCGTCGGGATGATAGTTAGGAGCGGAGGTATTGGGCTTCCGAAAAGGATCCCTCCAAGCAGTTAGATTGACCTCCAACAAACGTTCCAGAATCAGAGATGACGGTATGTCAGTCTCCGTGAACTGTCTTCCCGACGTCTCTTGCTTACGCCGATTACCCCATTGACGCTGACGAGGTTGTTGCTGGGCTTGTGACCCTGAATCAAGCAAAGGAGCCTTCCCCTTGTCTTCTTGAGTGGTGACTTGCTCTTCAACCTCAGATGTTTTCCCTAGTTGGTTGTTCCGAAGCAGTTGGTTGACGAGAACTCTGAGTTCTTCTTGTCTTTGAGACAAGTCCTGGATGAGAGCTATCTGGCCCACCAGTTGCCCCGTCATTTGGATCCTCATTGTTGTCAGCTCAAACTGCAGTGCTTCCAACTGATCGCTCCTAGCATTGTTTGAATTCCCCTAGACCAAGCCCTTTGTGAGGAGAGCTTTCATTTCTTCTTGTCCCAGAGACAGGTTCAAGAACATTTCCTGCAGCTGAGCAGTCGGGTCCTGGATATCCTTGACAGTCCTTTCTAGAGCCATCTCTTACTGAAATAAACAGTAGGTGAGTAAGGAAACCTGAAAAAGGAAAAACCGTCAAGATGCAATGCATGATATGTGGATGCATGCTTTCAAGGATCTCTTGGGGTAAACACAAGAGAATGTTAGAGGTTGAACTCCGATCTTTGATTTGGAGATCTTTGCATTGGTGGATGTCTTTCCACAAGAATCAAGCTCACCATGTCAAGTGGGTCATAGCCCTTGATTCAAGTTGTTGCACTTGATCTTTGGTTGGAGAACTTTGCACTGGTGGATGTCTTTCCACGAGAATCAAGCTCACCATGTCAAGTGGGTCATAGCCCCTGATTCAAGTTGTTGCACTTGATCTTTGATTGGCATTTGTTTAGAGGAGAAACCTCTGGCCCTTTGGTAGACGTCTGGTTCAACGTAACCCTGCATCAAAAGAACCCTCGAAATCCTTGAAATGGTTATTGAAAAATGCTATGGTATGATGTCATGATGTTATGTACATGTATGCAAAAGCAAGTGAGTGTATATACAGGTAATCATATTCACACAAAGCAAACAAGTCCTTAGGTTTAGGCTTGCATGGGGTTCATAGGTAAGTACCCTCTTGAAGTTAGTTGGCTCATCCTGTCCTAAAATAGAAACCGGGTTCTAAGGAGCTCAATATCATTGGATTGTTTTCTGTGTTCATTGTTTTGATTTAGCCACTTAACTGGCGACCAAAATATTCCAAGAAAACAACCCTCAATGAGTGTAGTATCGAGTATCTACCAACTTCGGACTGCACCAAAGTCGGTCATCTCACTACCCCTAAAAAAGGCTAAGATGGTCAATTAAGGTTCTAAGAGTTTGTTAGTGCTTCACGACATCACTCAGCGGCCCCGTACTCTCCTTGATTGAACTCAATGGTTACCGGTACTCACAAATATGTCACACTAACATAGCTTACTGCTTCAACCGTGTCGGTATACCCTGCACAGTTCCCTCACAGTTTTTTTGCTATTTACCTAAGAAGGTGCCCCAAATCCGGGTGTAGGATTTACAACAAACCCAAACAAGGACCCAAAAAAGTAAAGCAATCAAAGCAAACAAAGCAAGAATGTAAAGGTGATCTAAACCCTAAGGTAACCCCACTTTTGAAATGTTCCCCAGCAGAGTCGCCAGTTCTGTGATACGGTGGGAGAACTGACTTGAGTTTTGCGTTTTGTATTAGCACTTGTTCGGTTTAGCAAGAGTCGCCACCGACTTTTTATTTTATCCTAAAGGAAAGGTTAAAAAGCACAGGAAAAACCTTTTGAGATGTTTCGTGGGTTCGGGGGGTAGATTATGAAAAGGGAAGGTATTAGCACCCTTTTCATCCATGGTTATCCATGGGCTCTTAGTTACTTGTTTAGATCACTTGCCTTTGATTTTCAATTGTTTGAAATGTTGTGTGTGTGTGTGTGTTTGAAAATGCTTTTTGAAATAGATGCCTTGTTTTAGGCAACCAATGCAATGACTCGTGTTTGAGTGTTTTACAAAGGTGTGTATCTTTTCGAAAGGATGTCTCAAATGTTTTTGGAAGTTTGTTTTTGAAAGTGTTTGTGGAGTATGGTTTTGAAAAGTAGGCAAGTGTTTTTTTGCAAGTTGATCAAGTAACTAAGAGTTTGTCTACCCTATTGTACTCAAAGGTTTTTCTCATGTTTTAACCCTTTTAACAATTTTGTTCCACCATTGTATTTGGTGGACAATCTTGCATTAGGATGTTTAACGGGACAGGCGCGGGTCATCGTATGGACCATGAATGCAATGGTGCCAAGTGTCTTTGGCAATTTTGCTTGAAGGGACTATGATCATTTTGATAGGCAACTTTCGAAAGCGTCATCGAGGGACTATGATCATTTGAATTGTTTTGTTTTGCCAAAGATACTCAACGTGCAAGCATGGCCCATTTTGGAAGGCAACATGTGGGATTACCCTAGGGGTGCAAGTGTGATTGTGTATTGATTTCATGTATTTGTCTTTGTATTAGGTTATCTAGCGTTTGACTTTATGTACATACAAACCCTAGGTCTAACCATGGTATATTTGAAAGCGGTAAATTGCGGGAATTTAAAGTCCTAAACTATTACAAATGAGTATTCGGGGATGGGGGTACAATTATTTACAAATGGGGGATGAGACTTATAGGAGAGTAGTATCCAAATAATTTACAACCAAATCGAATCAATCGCAATCTCAAATGTAAAGTAATAGCAATGTAAAAAAGGGACAAGCAAATGTATCAATGTATAAAAAGATAAAATGCGTATTGTAAACGTGTCAAGGTATAAAAAGATAAAATGTGTATTGTAAATGTATTTGTGTAAGTGTATGATTATTTACAAGTGTGGAATATTTAACTTAATGAAAAATTAAGTGTTTGTTATATATTTTGTATTTTTGTATTTTTGTTAATTATGTACAAATGTTTTAAAAAAAGAGATATTCAACCTAAAAGTCTATTTTTTATGTATCAAAATTAATATATTCTAATTAGTATTTTTATGTACAAATAGATTTAAATATACAAAAAAGAGAGAAATTTAAGATAAAATTCTATTAATCTAATTAAACCTAATGGTCATGTAAATAAAGAAAGTTTTATAAAAAAAAGAATTAAGGCATTTTAATTTATAAAAAAAAGACTATGTTAGTTTAAATTATAAAATAAAATGATAAAAAGGTTAGTTTATGTTAAAACAAAAGAAAATGGGCTAAGGGAAATTCAAAGGCCCAAATAAACACATATTGATTGGAACAAGAGGGGGGGGGGGTGCATCCGGATTTGGAAATGGGCTTAAGTCTGATTAGGAAAGGGCAAGGCCCAAGTGGTTCACACGTTTTGGTTTAGGGTTACTTTTGTTTGTTTCATTTGGATTCTAGGGTTTGCAGAGAACACAGAGGCGCGCCATTCGTTCTCTTCATCGCTTCTTTGTCTTCTTCATCTCTCAAGCCATAGTTACTGAACACAGCTCAACCTTCGCCCATGGCCACCAAGCTTCTTCCTTCGTCCCCTCTTCCCTCCTTGGTCCAGCGAAGCGAGGTTATAAGGTGACGGTTTCTGTTTTTGTTTAATGCATTTAGAGTTTCAAACTTTATATGTCTTGCACGTTTTGTTTATTGATTCTGATTAAGTGTTATTATCGTTGTTTCTGTTGAGGTGTATGAAAGGGAGAGAAATTATACCTTTTGGAGACGGCGGCCTTTAGAGACGGAGGAGGGATGAATCGGAGATGCTTCAGGCGGCCAAGGCGGAGGCTTGGTGATGATGAGGCTAGCTTACTCTTGCTAATCTGGTACCTTTGTTTCACTTTTTTGGTTTGATGATGAAACTTGAAAACCTAGCTTTAATCACTTCTCTCCTCTTCTGGTTGCCTATTTCTGTTGCCTTTGATGCTTGCCACGCTTGATATGCTTGATGATGATTATCTGAGAGCTTTGTATGTTGATATTGCTGAGTATTGCTTTTGCTTATTGTTCACCTCTTTTCCTCTTCCACTATAAGCTTGTTGAGATGCTTAGAATGTTCGTGTGCTGATTTTGTTGTGTTGTTGGCCCAGTGATGAAGCAATTCTGAGGGTTTGGATTTCCTTGAAATGCTTGTCTGCTGAGTTGCCTTGAATGTTCCTTCTGTATGCTATGGCTTTTTTAGGCTTTTGTTGGATTTTGAGGTTTTTACTGCAAGCTTCAGGCTTGAGAGCTTAGACAGGTTTAGCTTACAGTTTGACAGATTTGTGTTTATCAATTGGCTTCAGAGTTTTGGCTTGCTGTGCTTGGTAAGGCTTGGGCTTTGAGGCTTAACCTGCTGTTTGTATATTTGTTTGTAGTTATGCAGGTTGGTTCAGGCTTGTATGGTTTGTATTTACTGAGTTCGAAACAGGTCTTAGGCTTTGGGTCTATGTGGCTTGATGTTATGTGAGTTTAAGGCCATGGTGTTTTGGTTGAGGGCAGTTACAGGTTGAGCTGGTTATGGGCCTTTTTTCTGGTTCATGATTTTACTGGTTTTGGCTTGGACTCAGGTTTGTATGGCCTTGAAGCTTTAGGCTTCAGGCTTGTCTGTGCTTGGTAAGGCTTGACAGGTTGGGATAAAGGCTTTGTTATTCCATAGGCTTCAGGCTTCTGGTTTAAGGCTTGGCAGGTTTAGGACAAAGGCTTTGTGTTACTCAACAGGCTTCAGGCTTCAGGCTTCTGGTTTAAGGCTTGTGGAGGCAGCCTGCTTTTTAGTTCTCTACAGTTTGTGGTATTTTCTTTTGTGATATCTCTGCCTCTTCCTCTACTGTGTTGACAATAGTTTGTTTTATATATTTGTCCTTATGCCTAAAGCCTGTAAGCCCTTTCTTTTTTCTCTTCTCTCTCTCCAGTACAGATTAAAGCATAAAATATTGTTTAAAATCTGTTCTTTTACTGAAAAAGCCCTGCTGGAAAATGATGACTTTTGAAGAGTTTGCTTGCAATAGTTGTTTTACACTGCATACTTTTATCTCTTTTTCCATATTTTCTGCTTCTTTGTGACAGCATTTTGTACTTGTTTTGAATAGCCTTTTGATAGCTCTTTGACAGCTTGTGGAAAGTTTGAAATTGGAACTCAGTTTGGACTTTGTTGGCCTAGTTCAGTTTGCCCTTTATCCTTGGTTTAGAACTTTTGGAATTATGCAGCTTTTGACAAACTTGAACCATGAACTATGAAGTTTGTTTGACCATTTTGAAATTGTGCAATTACAACTTTTGTGCATTTCATGTCTTTTTCTTTTGCAAGCATCTTTCATCCCTCTTTGTGAACCGGGAGAAATCTCGTGATTTGCAGAGAGGGCAAACTGATTCCGGCCAGTTGCTTTTAATGATGAATTTTAAATTAACTGTTTGCCTTTAATTATTTTATCTGTTTTGACTTTTCTTTTGTTTCTTTGTTTTGCAGATGAAAAAAAATTGAGCAACAAGGGAGCATTGGATAGAAGAATGAAGATTAGGAAATTTAGGACATAGTTTATTTCAATTTTAATCATTGTAACCATTATTATTATAAATACTTTGTAAATAAATACTGTATTTAAATAATAATTGTAACGAATAATTAAAGTTGAATAAAAATCCATTTTGATCAGTTAATTCTTTTTCCAGCTGTTTATTTAATTACTTATAAATTCTTAAATTATAATAAATGGAAATAAATTCCAATTATCCTAACTTAGAATAAATAAACAATTAATAAATACTGTGGTCAATCAATAATAAACCCGGCGTTTCAAAAATCCAAAGCAATGCACAGTCAATCACAACAACTGCCCAAATGTATTTTCTCTTAATGATTCAATCAAGCACTGCAAGCTCCCAGTCAGAAACCTCAGTCCATATTCTAGAGTAAATTGAAAAGCACTGTAGACTTAATTCTTTCTACGCGCACAAAAACCCTAATTCTTGACTTAATGTTAGAGAAGCGTCCGCCTGATCCAAACCTGAGCCAATTCAAACAAACCCTAAGCAATCTGCTTGAACTGTTTTAAAAATCAATGACAACCCTAAATTTTGTCTGACTGACAAGAAAAGTCTGTTTGACCGATTCTTGAGCCAGTCTGAAAAAATCAGGAAAAGCCCGAAGCTGTGATTTCTTGTGGAGAGATACAAGGGCAAATTTTGGGGTACAACAGCAAGCATATGTGTCTAGTAAGGGAAATCAACAAGGGATGAGGCGACCTCCCAGAAAGATAGATGCATTTCTTATGTCCTATGCTGAATTACTACCTTAGTTGCTTGGGTTGAAGTTAGTTGAGAAGCGTACCCTGTATATTATTCCTGAAAAGTTGCCACCCAACTTTGATGCTAATGCCCGATGTGAGTTACATTCTGGCGGACAGGGGCATATCATTGAGAATTGTATAGCATTTAAGCATAAAGTACAACACTTGTTGGATTCCCAGGCTATTAATTTCGGGCCAACGCCCAATATTCTTCAACAACCTTTGCCACCTCATGGGGGCGTCACTGTCAGTGCCATCATTGAAGATGAAAGTTTTAATCTGTTCATGGATGTAAATCAGATGACTACACCTCTATTGTTTGTGAAAGAGTATTTTTCAAAGAAGGGCGTGTTCCTGGGCTGTAGTCTCGACTGTGAAGATTGTTTGGTTCAGCCAGAAGGTTGCCAATGTTTGAAAGATGCAGTTCAGAGTTTGATTAATAAAGGAACTCTTCAGTTTTACCGTGTAGTTGTTGAACCTAAGGTTGAGGAAGATGAGGTTGATGTGATAACTATTCCTGTCAAGTAAAAAAGGATTCTTGTCACATTTCAAGTTCCCACCAAAAATTCACCAGTGACCATCACTTTACCTGGTCCAGTGCCATATGTCAGCGATAAGATGGTACCTTAGAATTATGGTGGTGAACTTTACTATTAGGGGAAAAATTTTATTACTCAGAAGCCTGAGGAAACTAAGTATGAAGAAGAGAAGCCTAAAGTTCATGACATCATCAGTGAAAGCGGGATTACCCGTAGTGGTCAGATTTTCTCTATACCTGAATGACTAGAAAGTAGCACAATCCTCATGTTTCAACCTTGGATGCTGATATGGATAACGATGTCACATGATTGATGAGATATATAAAAAAGAGTGATTACAATATTATCATTCAGTTAAGCCAGACGCCTTCAAAGATTTTTATTCTTGCTTTTGAATCTCATAGAAATGCATTGATGAAGCTATTGGGGACTTCTTTTGTTCCTCAGGAAATTTCAGTGAATCAATTTGAAGGAATTGTGGCTAGCATCTCTACGAGAAATGATCTAGGTTTCACATCTTTCAAATTACCTCCTCAGGGGAGGAAGTATAATAAGGTGTTGCACATCACAATGGAGATTTCAAGGACTACATTATCTCATGTGCTAGTAGACATGGGATCATCCTTCATTGTTCTGCCAAAGTATGCTCTTATGAAGTTGGATTACAAAGGGCTTATGCTAAGGCCCAACAATTTGGTGGTTAAGGCATTTGACGGGTTGAAGAGAACTGTGTTTTGGGAAACTGATTTTCCTATCAAGATAGGTCTTCAAATATTTGATGCGACATTCTTTATCATGGATATCAATCCTTCTTAGTGTTGTTTGTTAGGGTGCACGTGGATCCATGGGGCTGGTGCTGTCACTTCTACATTTCATAGGAAGTTGAAATTCCTAGTCAATGGGAAAATGGTCATCATTTATGGTGAAGAGGACTATATTTCCAACCATCTGAGTACCTTCCGCTATGTTGAAATTGAGGGTGGGATACATGAGACTCTGTGCCAAGCATTTGAAATTGTGTTGGTTTTTAGAACTCTTCGGAAAGAGGTTAAGAAGCCAGAGGCCTCTATGGCATCTTACCGACAAGCTCAAGTAGTTGTTGAGTCTAGTCATCCTGAAGGCTAGGGCAGAGTGTTGGATCCCCCCATACAGAAAGACAAGAAAGGTTTAGGCTTCGTGGCTGGAAGAAGCGCTCCAACAGCTGTTCCTCTCAAGATTCAAGGTATTCCTCCTCCGATTCGGTTTGTTAGTGGTGGTATCATCCATGAGGAAGCTCATGTTGTGAGAGAGGAAGGCCATAGTAACTATGAAATGGACAAATAGATTCGTCCTACTGTTCCGGGTCAAGAGCCTACCAATTGGTTTGTCGAAGACGTCATTGAAGTCACCTACTATGAATAGTAATTTTCTTTTATTTTTTCATGCAATAATTCCTACATTCTACCCAGGGTGTAGTGACCATGTTGTAGGGCCATAATGTTTTCAATTTCAAAATGATCATCAATAAAGGACACATTTTTGTATTCAAATACTTTGCTCCTTGACTTTCTCTTTATTTTTCAAAAAATTTGGCAATGTGTTTTTATTTTTCTTTTTCTATCTAAACTAAAATAAAAATAAAATCATATAAATGCAGATACAACCCCCTATTAATCTCAGATTTTATTGAAAACGATCCTGCTATGGCTCACAATGACTTTGAAAATCCAATCTATCAAGCTAATGATGAAGCTAAAGAAGACTGTGAACTTCCCGAAAAGTTAGCCAGATTGTTGAGGCAAGAGGAAATGGTCATTCAGTCGCACCAAGAGACTATTGAAGTGATCAACTTGGGTATCAAGGAGGTCTGAAAAGAAGTCAAGACTGGGGCCGCAGTAGAAGACAGTGTCAAGCAAAGATTGGTTAAAATGCTCCAAGAGTATGTGGACATCTTTGCTTGGTCTTATGAAGACATGCCTGGGCTGTATACAGATATTTGTTTTGTAGCGGTAGAAATGTTTAAGACTAAGCCATTGGATTGACTAGTCTTGTACAGATCAAAATAAAAATCTCCACCACGCTTTATTGTTTCCAAAGGAATGGGAAAAGAGTGAATAACCCAAAAGAGGAGGAAAGATTCTAGGTAAGGGGTTGGTTATGCAAAGGAAAGGTATTAGCACCCTAAACATATACGGTACTCCGTAGGAACCTCTTTGTAAAATCTATATATTTTGGCTATAAAATATTATATAAAAATAGATGGTGGAGGTGAGAAAAGAAATATTTTTATGATTTTTGCACCTGCCGCGGTTGCGAAACTTTAGTGCCTACGTACCACCTTCCGTGCAATAGAGGATCAGGGTACACGTAGTTCCTCTTTAAAAAAATTTAAAACAAAAGTGTGTTGGTTAATTTTATGAGATAAGACGTCATCTTATTGTCCGTGTGAAAAACATACTTACTACCCACAATCATGAGAAAGGAGAATTTGCATCATCTCAAAGTGGAGGATATGGCTTGGATTTTAAAATCAACAATGCCTCACTCAACACCCAAGTGAAAAATATATCACTTCACTACATATTATAGAAGTATAGTTGTTTGCGTCACTACAAAGATTGACAAGAGTCTAATATTTTGAGAAAATTTTAAAGATAAGAGCCAAAATGGCAAAATGGTTTGAATGAGATTGATTGAATTTTAGTCTTCTCACAAAAATGTCAAAGTTTTATTAAGTTGATTGAAGTTTATTTATGAAAATGTTTTGAAAATGCATGGACCTAAGTCCAAGTTTATTATGAAAGTAGTTCAAGTTTAGAAACAAGAAGAGTTTTCAAAAGGAGGGAGAAGATTTTTGAAATTAAAGAAGAAGGGTGGAGAAGAAGGGACTAGTGTTTCAAATATCATCAACATCATTCGCCCATTTTAGTGGGTTTTGTTTATTAACCTATCAACACCCAAGGCTCAATTAGGTTGAATAATTTGTCTCAAGATATGCCTCAAGTCAGTACCACATGCTATTTCAATAATTAAACGAGAATCATGTGCAAAAGTTTTCAATTACAAGCATTGATCAATGGTAAAACCCTAAATGCAAACCTAAGTAAAAAATTAGTTTTAAAATAGGAAAATAACTTGAAAAATCATGAAATTAAAACCCTAACTTCCTAAAGTTCCACAAAGGTCATAAATAAAATTTAGAGTCTCTGGATTGAGGTGTAAATTTTCTTTAGAAATACAAACATGAAAACTAGAAAGTAAAAGACTTAAACTAGATGGTTTTAGGAAATAATTTGTGAAAAATATGAAATCACATTTTAAAATTACAGAAAAATGATTTGTATGACCTCAACATGTTCAAGCACTCTAAACAACTTCATCTCTGATTTTATAGGCATGGGAAGTTTGACTTTTAATCAATTAGTGTGAATGATCAAGCAAAAACCCTAAAAAAGGAAAATAAGTTCAAAATTAATCAATTAGATCTAAAGTTCAAATAAATTTGATGTAAGATAACCTAATGTCAATAAAATTCTAAGGATTAGAAATCATATTTTTCTTGAATTTTACCTCAAAAGGAAAAAAGAAATGGCAATTATTTACACAATTCAACAAAAATGATACAAATAAAACATAATATGTATAAATGATATTAATGAGTAATCCCAAAGTTTTTATAAAATAATACAAAAAATATTTTCAAGTAAAAAACTCAGAGAGGAGCCCAAAAATATTTTTTAGTGATTTTAAGATTTAATAGAAATAGGAAAATAAAATTCAAGATTTAAAAGAATATTAAAAACCCTAATTATCTACATGAATTTATTTAATCAAGAAAAATGATTAAAAAAATGAAATAAAAATTAAAACATGAAAATATATTGAAAAATTAGTCTAAAATATTTTTATGATAATTTTTGAAGTGAAGAAAATATTAAAGAAAATATGAGAAAAAACAAAAAAAAATGCAAAAGCTATTACACCTGTTATTTAGAAAATGCGCTGTAAAAGAAAAATGTATCCATGTTCAATCAGGTAGGGACACGTAATCGTCCCTACCAGCGTGCAAAATCCCTAAAACGCGTGAAATACAGTTTTCAGCAAGGCAACTTCCAGCTTCAATTTCTCTCTTATTACTCAACAATTTGAGATGATTCAAAAAGCAAACATGATCACCAAACTTCTAAGAACATCACACGTCTTTTAGATTTCAAAAACAAGGCAGGATCAAAGAGAAATTGGAGCTCAAAGTCACTGAAAACAAACTTGAGCATGATTTGCAGAAAACTTCAAAACATCAATGGAGCTCGAATCAAACCAATTAAATACATCAGACCTATTATCTCGCCAGCTAATAACATGTATGCAAGATTTCAATCATTGATTTAAGCTATCAAACAAGGAATCCAAAACTGAATTTTACCTCTTCAAGTGAAAAATAAATTCACTATTGTCTGAATTTAATGATGATAAATTCAGAGGATCTTGCTTATTTTTCTCTAATTATGAGGAAATGAAAGAGATACGAGAGCTGGAACAAGAATGAAGGCAACTTCGAAGAGAAGAAAATTTCAACAATGGTGGTTAAGCTTGCTTCGAGAGAGAGAAAGAAATGTGTGTTGCTGACTTTGTGAGGAAGAGAGAAAGATAATAGTTTGCTTCATATTTTCTTCTTCCAACCTTCTTGCTTGTTGAATAACATTTCCTTTTATAGAGTGTGGAAAAAGAGAGTGAGAAAAATGAGAAATAAGAGTGAGTATTGAGGTGCTGTATTTTGTGTGCAAATGAGGGTGCAAACTATGCCTTTTGAGTAAGTGAACCAAGGCTGGGGCGTGAGCTGACAAGTGGAACTTGGTTGCACAAAATTTTCCATGCATTCCCATGCACATTTTTACCATTTCATGAACATGTCTTTGCTTCCTTATATCTTCCTCTACAATGCATTAAACATGACAAGGTTTGAACCAAAAATGGAGAGGACACTTCATACTCCAACTTTGATGTTCAAAATTTTTCAAAATGAAGCTTGAATCAATGAGATATTTAGCCATGAACACATGCTCACAAACTGCTTGATGAAATTCCAGGCCTGACTGGGCATCCTGCATGCGCGTGAGGCCTTGTGTTGGGCAAAAATTCAGCATACGTGATACCTTCTTCTTTCAATTATATCTCAAAATGTAGGAGGAATTTGGAGAAACTTTCTGAAGCAAAGTTGTTCCTCACATTTAGGCTTGATCTTCGATATTGGACATTCTTCAAAATAATTAATATTTCACATAGAAAAGTGATGATTTTTACGTGCCTACAACATGTTTGATGAAATGCCTTGCCTAGCGCGCACGTGACTTGCCTTGTGCTGGGCAAAATGACATTTGAAGCTTCAAAATCCTAAACATCATATCTTTCTCTACACTTAACCATTTTAGATGATTCTTGAATGAAAAATGAAGAGAAAACTTCAGTCTTTAATTTTTATGTTTCCAACTTTTTGATTTGAGTCCAAATGGTCATTCAAAAATGTACATGAAGAAGTCATATTTTTGCATTTTAAACCAAAATTTCACTAAGTGTCAAAAACTTGCAAGCTACATAACTTTTATTCCTTTCATTTTTTGGACTTGTGGCCTCTCTTATAACGTTAGAGAACTTTTCATCCTCTTTCTAGGCATATAAAGTTTGCACATTTTCAATAAAAATTGAGAAAGTTGTGGCCAATCAAAATTCAGCCCTATGGATACTTAGAAAAAATTCCAAAACTTCAAATGACTTCCTTGACAAGTTATCTCCAATTCACACTTCCTCTTGATATTTTTGCCACTAATGACCATGAAATATGAGAATAGGGATATTTAATTAGTAGTTTACCAAAAGTTCACTTGGTCAACAGTTGATTTAAACTATCTCCTGACAAAATGACCATTCTACCCCCCTTTCATCAATTAAACCCTTTCAAGCCAAAATTGATGATCAAAATTCTAATGATAGATGCTCATAACTATGTAGAGAAGTATGGGATCAAGTATTACCCAAAAATCCAAAGACTTCCTGATTAAAATCCAAACTCTAGTTTTGATCCTCTGTGCTAGGAGATGGTGAGATGAAGACAATTGTGCCATTACCTACAATATGATATTCCAACAGACAAAATATACACATTTTGAGGTTAGTT
The DNA here is from genome assembly GCA_948472305.1 of Vicia faba. Taxonomy (NCBI): domain Eukaryota; kingdom Viridiplantae; phylum Streptophyta; class Magnoliopsida; order Fabales; family Fabaceae; genus Vicia; species Vicia faba. The sequence goes on from OX451738.1 coordinate 265,057,883, forward strand.
AAAAGCATACATGTACAAAGATACACAATTAAAGGTGCTTCAAGGTGCTTGGTGATTCCCATAGTCAAACCCTAAGACATGATGCAGTAGAAGAAAAACCCCAAACCCTAGTTTGTGATCTGGTTACATTGTGATGGTATGAGATGATAGAGGAATATTAGGGGGGAAAATTGGGGTACAACAGATGCCCTTATTTAAGTTTCTTCTATCTGGAGATAAAAAAGTTAAAAATCTTCGTGTCGACGTGATTGAAGATACTTAAATATAAAACAAACCATAGTGTTGGCCCTAAGATGCCATGCAATGCTTATGAGTATGAATGCATATGAACAAATTTAAAATGACGTAATACACCACTGGGGATGTAGCAAAGGAAACAAGAATCAAGAAAAAACCCGACCAGGAAAATAAGTCATTGGTGAACAAAAGACCCGACACTATTGGGGGAGAGCCCAAAGAGGGGATAAGGAATCATTAACTCAAATACTAAGGAAATAATAAAAGATGATAGCGACCGACAGATAACTATGAACTACCAACTCAATAGTTGAAGGTAGAAGATAAAAAAATATATCGACTCATAGATGACGGTAAAGGATACACCAACTTCCACTGAAGGTGAAAATAAAATAATAACACCAACTTTCACTGAAGGTGAACTACCAACATTCACTGAAGGTAGAGGGAAAAGAAAAATCACCAACGTTCACTGAAGGTGAACTACCAACATTCACTGAAGGTAGAAAGAAAAGAATAATCACCATCGTTCACTGAAGGTGAACTACCAACATTCACTGAAGGTAGAAAGAAAAGAATAACACCAACATTCACCTAAGGTGAACTACCAACATTCAGTGAAGGTAGAAAAAACGACACCAACGTTCACTGAAGGTGAAACTACCAACGTTCACTGAAGGCAGAGAGAAAAGAATAATGCCAACGTTCACTGAAGGTGAACTACCAATGTTCACTGAAGGTAGAAAGAAAAGAATAACACCAACGTCCATTGAAGGTGAACTACCAACATTCACTGAAGGTAGAAAAAAACGACACCAACGTTCACTGAAGGTGAAACTACCGATGTTCACTGAAGGTAGAGAGAAAATAATAACACCAACGTTCACTGAAGGTGAACTACCAATGTTCACTGAAGGTAGAAAGAAAATAATAACACCAACGTTCACTGAAGGTTAACTACCAACGTTCAGTGAAGGTAGAAAAAAACGACACCAACGTTCACTGAAGGTGAAACTACTGAAGTTCACTGAAGGTACAGAGAAAAAAATAACACCAACGTTCACTGAAGGTGAACTACCAACATTCACTGAAGGTAGAAAAAACGACACCAACGTTCACTGAAGGTGAAACTACCGACGTTTACTAAAGGTAGAGAGAAAATAATAACACCAACACTCACTAAAGGTGAACTACCAACATTCACTGAAGTTAGAAAGAGAAAACCATAACACCAAGGTTCACTAAAGGTGAACTACCAACGTTCACTGAAGGTAGAGAGAAAGAAAAATAACACCAACGTTCGCTGAAGGTGAACTACCAATATTCACTGAAGGTAGAGAGAAAAACATAACACCAACATTCACTAAAGGTGAACTACCAACGTTCACTGAAGGTAGAAAAAACGACACCAAAATTCACTGAAGGTGAAACTACTGACGTTCACTGAAGGTCAATGTTTAATCCGGTAGGGACATGTAATCGTCCCTACAAGCGTGCCAAATCCCTAAAATGCATGAAACACAGTTTTCAGCAAGACAACTTCCAGCTTCAATTTCTCTTTTATTACTCAACCATTTGAGATGATTCAAAAAGCAAACATGATCACAAAACTTCTAAGAACATCACACATATTTTAGATTTCAAAAATTGTTAGACGGTGTGGCAAGTGATCGAGAGGGGGGGGGGGGGGGGTGAATAGATCACCTCCTACTTATTCAAGGATTTAAAATTATTTTATCAAAGCTTGTTGAAAGCAGCAGAAAATTAATGTCCTGAATCAATTTCGTCTACTTTGAACCGACTACTAGAAAACCAGACATGTAAAAAACTTCATGGATTTTATTAGATGAAATTGATTAATATACAACTCAGCTTTCTTAACATTTTAATGCACTTATCATTAAAGAAGTATTTCCAATGAATTAAGAAATTTGTTAGGAATTTTGTCAAACACTTGGCATATGCTTGTTTGATGATTTAATAGTGGTGGTTTGATGAAAGTATTTGAACCACTATTTTTATCATTAGACAGAAAAACTCAGCAAGCCAATTGAATCACAAAATTATGGAACATGTAAAAAGATAAAGAGAAAGAAATAACAATACGCAGGCAGTTTGGTAAGGAATTTCCCCACCGTCGTCCTCATGTGTGAGTACATCTTCCTCTCAATTTCACAATTGAAACTGAGAACTTTTATAACAATATGCTGAATGCTTGATAACAAGGTTACACTACACAGACAGATAGAAATCCCTATGATCTTCTTCTTCTTGTAAGAGCCACCACTTGATATGAGTTGTATCAAGATTCCCTGCAAGATCCACAATCGATCCTCCGCTTCCATGACCTGTTTGCAAAAATGCCTCTGATTTCCAAACCCCTCGCTATGGCTGAATCCGACTTCTGCGACCGTGACTAACAAACCCTCAAGAACACACCCATTCTTGAAGTACAAACCCCTTGGTTTATTTCTTGAAGCCTCCTTTACAATCTTCAACTCATCTGAGATCCTTTCAATACACAGTTGAGCGTTATCTCTGACCTCTTGATCCAATTCAACAAGGATGTTTGATTTTCGTTGTTGTTGTTGAATGAAGATGATTGAGAAGGTGATGAAGATGAAGTTTCTTTCAGGCTTCTAGCTGCTCACAAATGTTTGCACACAATTCTGATATGTTGCATTTTTTTGCTGTTGAGAAATACTTAATTATATATGTAACAGAAAACGGTTAGGCAAAAGAAAATATTATGAGTCGATGCATGTTGGTCATGAGTCAACTCATGTTAGTTATGAATTACATGATGGGTTGACACATATTGTTTTGAGTCGATGCAAGAACATATCATAACATTTTATAGAACCAACTATTTTACATCCGTCGATGCATAACACGTATGTGTCGATGCATACTGATTGTATTTTTAATTTTTGAACATAAAATGTGGTATGAGTCGATGCATGATATTATGTATCGATGCATATAAATTCAAAAGAATGTTTTACAGGAGCATCAGAATGTCATGTGTCGATGCATGATATTATGTATCGATGCATATAAGTTCAAAAATGTTTTCCAGGAGCATCAGAATGTCATGTGTTGATGCATGAGGTTTTGTGTCGATGCATAAAAGTTTAAGTTTGCATTACAGGGGCATCAAAGTGTTATGTGTCGATGCATAAGATTTTGCATTGATGCATAATAGTTGGAGATAGTATTCCAGGGACTTCAGTATGTTATGAATCGATGCAAAACCTGTTGTGTCGACTTATAATGATGCTTTATGAGTAAAACAAATTTTTTAACTTATTTTAAACATGTTATACTATATTTTTGTAATGCACACATGTATTTATTATTTCACATATATTTGCAATCATTCAAAACCAATTATGAAGGGGTTGCTCATAAACTCCCCCTTTTTTATGATGGCAAATATCTGATGATGTGTGCTGATATAGTGTAGATGAATAAGCTTGCTCCCCCTAAGTTTGTGCATATTCTATCTAACACTAACACAATCTTCTTCTCCCCCTTTGACCATATCAAAAAGAGAATAATAAATATTTTCAGCAATCTCAGCACATAAGAAAATTGATATGCAATTTCAGCAAATATTGTCTTGGCATTCACACAGAATGTCTTGGCATAATTTTATCAATAACTGAGTAAATAATTGAGTAAACAAGAAGTAATTAAGTTGAAAGTAATTAATGCAGATAAGAGTCAGTTTACATAAGCAAAATAGATTGTTTGAAGGGGACATAATACAAATATTAGAAAAAGAGGCATGGATTAATGGTATGAAATGTATGATATGGATACATAGACTAGGGATTATTCCCATCACAGGACTCGTCATAGTTGTAGGGTGGAGGAGGCGGTGGAGGTGGATTGATGTCAGGATTCTGAGTCATGAACTGATATCATCGAAATCTATTCTGGATATCGATATTTTTGAAATTTTCCATGATTCCAGGATTCTCACGACAGTCATCCATGAAGCTTGTCATTTCATTGTAGAATACTAGGTGCCATTTGACCAAATCTAAGTGCCATGAATGTTGATTTTGGTACATCCGTGTATGCTCATCATGCCATTGTTCATACTCTTTGTGCCATTCACTTTGTTGGTTATGCCAATGTCTCACTTCTTCATGTCGAGAATCATTGGCAACCTCCATTTGTTGAAACATGGCAGTGAGGTAAGTAGGAGCTTCCGAGGAAGAGCCTGCAGCAGCAGTGGGAGCATCATGAGGTTGTGCAGTTTGATCAAATTGATAATTTGTTGGAGACCACCAGTTTGGCACCCACTCACCCCAACCAGTTCCAGCCTGATTTTGCTCAGGTTGGGCATTCTCATTTATATCTTGCATGTCTGCATCAACAACATCCTCATCCTCATAAATCTGTTCAGAGAGTATATCAAAATTATATACCCTTGCATTTGACCCTTTCTCCTTAAAATAAAGGCATTGACGGTTTTTGTCCCATCTGTATCCCATATGAGATAGAGTTACCTTATTAAACTTTTGGGCAGCAGTAGGGGAGATAAGAGGAACGAGAGGAATAACAAGATTTCAAAACTTGATAATTCTCATAATTTGAGAAGTATATCCAAGGGCTGCATTCTTCTGACTATTTCGCATGAAAAACATGCGTTTGACAAAGTAGTTTGGCCAGTTTAGGGGAAGCCTATCTAGCAAAATATGCAGAAGATGAATATCTGACCTGTCTAGCCTAGAGTGGCCACCAGATCTTAGATGCAATATATGTGCAGTTATCCAGTGAAGCATTCTAGGAATGCTTTTGATTGTGCCAGTGGTTATGGGCTCAAACTCACCTAGAGGTCGATCAAGTTTCAGAATTAAGTTTATGAAAGCTTCCTCATCATAGTCAGTATCAAAACTTTGGTCATGATAGCTCTTCATTATTGACCTTCCAAATGGAATGCCAAAAACACTTTTCCAGTCAATTTCTTCAAAAACATATCTTCTTGTCCCGATTTTAACTTTAAAATACCAGCCCTTATTCGTTTCTAAACCAGCATAGAAGGCTCTTATAAAGTCTTCATGATAGTCTTTGCTAATGTTAAGAAATGACCCTAATTGTTGAGCATCTAGGATATCACATACATCTGTGATATGAAGAGATAGAACCTCAGCCTTATTGAAGACACGAGGCTTCATAACTAACCTTATTTTAAAGGATTGCTCAAATTCTTCAGTGAAGGCAGGATGCATGATAGACAAAGCGCTCAGAGGGATATCTATGACAGATCCGGATGGTCCTGCACCAAGTTTTCCCTTTCCTTTTGTCTTTGGAGGCATTATGTTTGTTGAAGAAGGGTAGTTAAGAGTTTGGGGATGAGGGTTTTTGGAAGATGAAAGAGTGATGAGAGTAGCTAACGATGATTAGGGTTAGATGATGTAGATAGTTGGGTAGATGGGTTGGCCCAATTCAAATTAATGAAATTTATTATCCTTATGTGTCGACACGAAATTCGTATGTGTCGACACATCCTGTATTAAAGAACAATTTTTTTTTTGTTTTGAATGTTTTGCATAGACTCAAGAATCCTATGAGTCGACCAGAAGTAATATGTGTCGATGCAAATCTTGATGTGTCGACCTGAAACCAATTCTTAATTTCTATTTTTATAAAAAAAATTGGTATGAATCGACTCATAATTGTATGTATCGACTCATATCACAAATTTTGACAGAAATGTAATTTTTCACAAGTTCTTGTTAACAAATGGATATGGTACCCACTTCCAATTTAAATGATTATGAAAAATGAATCATCTGAAGAGTATTATGCATGCATAATGATGTAATGCAATTTGCATATGTCAAGTTCAAACAATTTATGTAAAATAGATATACATATAGATATTATCAATGGAACATTACGATCAACTTATAAGTAATTGAGAGTTCTTATAGAGAAAGTAGATAGGAAGGGTATTACCTCGTCTGATGAGATGTTAAGACACATGTACTAAAGCTAAAAACACATCTCAACAGTATGGTGAGACATAGATATATTTCAAATACATATATGCTTAAGACATCACGTAAGAGAGATCCAAAATCCCTAGCTCACGAAGAATTTTGAAGAAGAGTTCCGTTGCTAGTGGTTTTGTAAAAATGTCAGCAAGTTGATTTGTAATATCAACATGCTCAAACATAACATCTTCCTTTTCAACATGATCGCGAAGAAAGTGGTTCCTAATCTATATGTGTTTAGTGCGTGAGTGTAAGACTGAATTCTTAGTGAGATTTATAGCACTTGTGTTGTCACATTTTATTGGAATACGTTTTAATTGAATATTATAGTCTTGTAATTGTTACTTCAACCATAAGATCTGAGCACAACAACTACCAGCTGCAACGTATTCAGCCTCAGCAGTTGACAAAGCAATATAAACTTTCTTTTTTGCTATGCCAACTTACTAGAGAATTTGAAAACAAGTGACATGTTCCACTAGTGCTTTTCCTATCTGATTTGCAGCCAGAAAAATCAGAATCAGAGTAACCTACTAAACTGCAATCGCTTCCCTTGGAATACCATAGCCCATACTTAGATGTATTATTGAGATACCTAAGTATACGCTTGACAGCTTTCAAGTGGGATTCCTTAGGATTCAATTTATATCATGCACACATGCAAACACTAAACATGATGTCAGACCTAGATGTTGTAAGATACAAGAGGGATCCGATCATACCTTTATATTTTTTGACATCAACACTCTTACCATGTTCATCCTTGTCTAAATTCTCATTGGTAGGCATGAGGGTGTCAATTTATTTTGAGTTGTCCATTCCAAATTGTTTAAGAAGCTCTTGGCAATATTTTGTTTGATATATAATTGTGCATTCATTGAGCTGCTTTATTTGGAGACCGAGGAAGTAGTTTAGCTCCCCCATGAGACTCATCTCAAATTCACCCTGCATAACTTTGGAGAATTCTTCGACCAAGTGTAGATTAGTTGAACCAAAAATAATATCATCTACATATATTTGAACTAAAAGGATGTGCTTTCCTTTACATTTAATGAAAAGAGTAGTATCCACTTTACCTCTTGAATAACCATGATCAAGTATAAATGTACTAAGTCTTTCATATCAGACCCGAGGGGCATGTTTAAGACCGTATAAAGCTTGTTTTAATTTGAAAACATGATCTGGATATCTGTTATTCTAAAAACTAGGAGGTTGTGAGACATATACCTCTTCATTTATGACTCCGTTAAGAAAGGCACTCTTTACGTCCATTTGATAAAGCTTAAAATCTTTTGCACACGCATAAGCGAGCAAGAGACGTATAGCCTCAAGGCGAGCAATGAGAGAATAAGTCTCCTCATAATCAAGGCACTCCTCTTGGTTATACCCTTGTGCTACTAAGCATGCTTTATTGTGGGTTATCATTCCGTTTTCATCAAGTTTATTTCTAAAAACCCACTTGGTGCCTATGATATGATGGTCTCGCAGACGAGGGACAAGTTCCCAAACGTCATTTCTTTTAAACTGATTTAGCTCTTCTTGCATGGACATTAGCCAAAATTCATCAATCAAGGCCTCTTTAGCATTTTTAGGTTCTACTTGTGAAACGAAAGCAAAATGATAACAAAAATTACTTATCTTGGAGTGAGTCATTACTCCTTTTGAGATATATCCCAATATGTTGTCAATGGGATGGTCTTTAGAGGACTTCCAAGCTGGTGGAAGATCATTAGCTTCCATTGGATCTTCTTCCTCATCTTTTGAAAGGCTTGTATCTTTTTCTTCATCATCGTCAACTGTTTTGGACTGATCAATTTCCTCAATAGTTTCTTTGAGTATATCTTCAGTAGATACACCTGCACCATTAAGAGAAATACCTTTTCCGACATGTTTCGGATAAGATTCATCAAAATAGACATGAAATGACTCCTCAACAGTAAGTAAATGTTTATTGTATACCCTATATGCTTTGCTTGATTGTGAGTATCCGAGAAAGATGCCTTCATCTGCTTTTGCATCAGATTTTCCAAGATTTTCTTTTCCATTATTCAAAATAAAACATTTGCAACCGAATACAGGAAGATGTGACAAGTTTGGCTTTCTCCCTTTTAAAATTTAATAAGGTGTTTTATCCAAAATAGGACGAATTACTATTCTGTTTAAAATATAACAGGTTGTGCTAATTGCATCAGCCCAAAAATATTTTGGTAATTCACCTTCATTGAGCATTGTTCTCGCCAACTCCTCTAAGACACGATTTTTGCACTCCACAACTCCATTCTGCTATGGAGTTCGAGGTGCCGAAAAGTTATGCTCAATATCATGCCTGTCACAATACTTATCAAAGAGATGGTTTTGAAATTCACCTCCATGATCGCTTCGAATTGCAATTATTTTCAATTCCATTCTGTTTTGAGTTAGTTTTGCAAAACTCTTAAAAGCAGAAAAAGTTTCATTTTTGCTACGAAGGAATAATAGTCCAAGTAAATCTAGAGTAGTCATCAACAATCACAAAACCATAATAATTTCCTCCTATACTTTTTGTTCTAGAAGGTCCAAAGAGGTCCATATGGAGAAGCTCAAGGGGTGTGAAGTGGAAATCATATTTTTAGATTTAAAAGAGACCTTCGTTTGCTTTCCCATTTGGCACACATCACATAGGTGATCCTTTGTAAATTTTATCTTTGGAAGACCTACTACTAGATCCTTGGATACAACCTTATTAAGCAAATCAAAGTTAACATGAGCTAGACGTTTATGCCAAAGCCAAGAATCATCATTTAAGGTGACTAGACACTTAGTGCTTGTTAAAGATACATAAAAAAGGTTAAGCATATAGACGTTGTTTACCCTAGTACCCTTAAACACAATATCCTTTTCAGTATTTTCAATTATGCAGCAAGTGTTTGTGAAAGTAACTTTATAACCCTTGTCACACAATTGACTAATACTCAGTAAATTATGTTTAAGCCCCTCTACTAAATGGACATCAAAAATAGTAGTGGTAGAGGGATTACCTACACTACCTTTACCAAGTATACCTCCTTTGTTATTGTCTCGATAAGTCACAAATCTTTCTTCTTTGCTTTGAAGTCAATGAAGAGCGATATGCCACCGGTCATGTGCCTTGAACGCCCACTGCCTAGAAACCATCTTCTATCCATGGATGTAAGACACTTTTCCTGCAATATCAAAAGAGAGAGGTAGGTACCCAATTTTTATTGGGTCCTTGTGGGTAAGTGGTAACATGGTTGCCTTTAGACCTCCATTGGTAAATACCTTTAGGAACAAGGAACCTCCTAAACTTACATTTTTCAATGGTATGACCAAAACGACAACAATAATGACATAAACCATGATGATGATGTATTGTTTTAATTCTGCTTATTGAATCCTTTGGTATCTTTTCAACAAAAGAATATTTTGAATATGGTGGATTCAACGTTTTCTTAAAAACCCTAGGATCGACTGCAAAAGTACCCTTGGGCTGTAAAGCTTTTTCTAATTTGGCATTAAGAGTTCTAACCTCTTGTTGCCAAATATGAAAAATTTCACATTCCCTTCTGGGAATACATCCCGTAACATCCTTATCCTTTGAACTTTCTACAATACTAGCTTTTAGACTTTTTAAGTCTTTTTCAGCTTTATATACTTTACTCTCCAAAAATGAAAATATTTGTTTATCGGAGGATAATCTCTTAAAAGCATCTTCAGCTTTGTATTGCAGTTTTTCAAAAGCTATTTTTATTTCAGAAAAAGACATAGAAGAAAAGTTGTTAGGATATGCTTGTCTTACTTGCTTGTTGTGGTTGTCTTTCTTGTGGTAGGACTGATTATTGGTATGTGCCATCAGACATAAATTTTCACTCTCATCACTATCACTTGAACTGTTATCATTTTATGAATCACTATCGCTTTCCCATGCAATGTAAGCTCTTCTTTGTTTGTTGAACTTCTTTAGTGGAGCTTTTCCTTTATCCTTTGTCATCTTTGGACAGTCTGGTTTGTAGTGTCCAACTTTACCACAATTATAACAAGGTCCTTACCTCTTTGCTTTTTATTTTCTTCTTGCCTTGGCTCTTTGGATTGTTTTCGAAAGCTTATGAGATTCTTATCGAAGTGCTTGATTTCATTCTTTCGAATAAACCTATTGTATCTCCGAACAAAAAGTCCTATTTCTTCATCATCAGAATTTTCATCACTAGTTGAGTCATTATCATATTGCTCTTTGGTTGAGGACTTAGAGCTAGAAGCCATTAGAGCTATTGACTTCTTCTCACCCTCCCTGTCTTTGTTCCTCTCCTTCATACTCTTGTTTTCATATTTTTCAAGACTTTGCAATTCTTGTTGATGTTCTTCCAGCTTTCCAAACAGAGTTGTAATGGTAAGCTTAGTGAGGTCATTTGCTTCCTTGATAGCTGTTACTTTAGGTTGTCATTCCCTGCTAATACATCTCAGAATTTTATTAGTAGCAATTTCATTGGAAACAGGTTTTCCAAGTGCATTTAAACGGCTCACAAGATGAACGAATCTCTTCTGCATGTCAGAGATAGATTCTCCTTGTTTCATGCAAAAGAGCTTGAACTCTTGATTGAGTGTGTTAATGCGGGACTGTTTAACTTCAGTAGTGCCTTCATGGGCAATTTCTAAAGCATCCCACATTTCTTTAGCGGACGTGCAATGAGACACCCTATAATACTCATCAACACCAAGTGCTGAGATTATCATATTTTTGCCTCTTCAAACGCATGACCATTTCTTTTCATCCATTTCATTCCATTGACCCTCGGGTTTAGGTACTATTGCACCTGCATTATTCCTCATGGTAATTGGAAAGGGACCATTTTGAATGACAGTCCATACATTCCTGCCAATGGAATTTATGTGTACTCGCATGCAGTCTTTCCAGTAGCCACAGTTTTCACCATTGAAAACAGGAGCTCTATTATACGCCCCCTTTGGTTCAAAGGCCATAGCATTACTAGTAGACACAAAGCACCAGCTAATCGGTGCTCTGATACCACTTGTTAGACAGTGTGGCAAGTGATCGAGAGGGGGGTGAATAGATCACCTCCTACTTATTCAAGGATTTAAAATTATTTTATCAAAGCTTGTTGAAAGCAATGGAAAATTAATGTCTTGAATCAATTTCGTCTACTTTGAACCGACTACTAGAAAACCGGACATGTGAAAAACTTGTTGGATTTTATTAGATGAAATTGATGAATACACAACTCAGATTTATTAACATTTTAATGCACTTATCATTAAAGCAGTATTTCCAATGAATTAAGAAATTTGTTAGGAATTTTGTCAAACACTTGGCATATGCTTGTTTGATGATTTAATAGTGGTGGTTTGATGAAAGTATTTGAACCACTATTTTTATCATTAGACAGAAAAATTCAGCAAGCCAATTGAATCACAAAATTAAGGAACATGTAAAAAGAAAAAAGAAAGAAAGAACAATACGCAGGAAGTTTGGTAAGGAAGTTCCCCACTGTCGTCCCCGCGTGTGGGTACGTCTCCCTCTCAATTTCACAATTGAAACTGAGAACTTTTATAACAATATGTTGAATGTTTGATAACAAGGTTGCACTATACAGACATATAGAAATCCCTATGATCTTCTTCTTCTTGTAAGAACCACCACTTGGTATGAGCTGTATCAAGATTCCCTGCAAGATCCACAATTGGTCCTCCGCTTCCACGACTTGTTTGCAAAAATCCCTGTGATTTCCAAACCCCTCGCTACGGCTGAATCCGACTTGTGCGACCGTGAATAACAAACCCTCAAGAACACACTCGTTCTTGAAGGACAAACCCCTTGGTTTATTTCTTGAAGCCACCTTTACAATCTTCAACTCAGCTGAGATCCTTTCAATACACAGTTGAACGTTATCTCTGACCTCTTGATCCAATTCAATAAGGATGTTTGATTTTCGTTGTTGTTGTTGAATTAAGATGATTGAGAAGGTGATGAAGATGAAGTTTCTTTCAGGCTTCTAGTTTCTCACAAATGTTTGCACACAATTCTGATATGTTGCATTTTTTTGCTGCTGAGAAATACTTGCTTATATATGTAACAGAAAACGGTTAGGCAAAATAATATATTATGAGTCGATGCATGTTGGTCATGAGTCGACTCATGTTAGTTATGAATTACAGGATGGGTCGACACATGTTGTTTTGAGTCGATGCAAGAACATATCATAACATTTTACCAAACCAACTATTTTACATCCGTCGATGCATAACACGTATGTGTCGATGCATACTGATTGGATTTTTAATTTTTGAACATAAAACGTGGTATGAGTCAACGCATGATATTATGCATCGATGCATATAAATTCAAAATAATGTTTTACAGGAGCATCAAAATGTCATGTGTCGATGCATGATATTATGTATCGATGCATATAAGTTCAAAAATGTTTTCCAGGAGCATCAGAATGTCATGTGTCGATGCATGAGGTTTTGTGTCGATGCATACAAGTTTAAGTTTGCATTACAGGGGTGTTGTACCCTAAAATTTGCCCTCTCATTTATCAAGATTTTTCTCACAAGACTTCTTGGACTCAAGACAAAATTAGGGTTTGCTCAGCTCAGGATATCTCATCTTGCACTGATAACCCAAAATTAGGGTTTGAGTTTGCACAAGGATTTTTGGACCACCAATGCTTCATGTGACTTTCATACATCATCTTGGACCCCTAAGATTGCTCATGATAAGTTTCAAGCCTTGAACCACATTTTTGATTAGTCAATTAGATAGTGTACTAGAAATCAACTGTATTGGGGAAAAAGTCAACCATGGCCAATTTACAGTCAAACTTCATAATTTTTTATCCACATCAACACTTTAGACTCATATGTACCATTTGATCAAGTTTGTATCACAGCTCCTCAAGAAATTTGATCAAATCATTAAAAGGGAAAAATGGTCAAAATTAGGGTTTTGACTGAGAAAGGGCAATTTCTGATTTTTAACCTAGCCAATGACCAATTGAGTTCAAACATGATTTCAAGGGTTCAATGGAATCATCTTGACCTAATTACATAGTTCAAAAGATCTCAAGTTCAGTGGATTGACAAATGAATTTTCCAGTCAACTGATCAAAAGTCAACTGTGCACTGAAAAGTCAAACTTTGACCTTTTGGTCAAAATCAAGTGCCAAAGGTCATAATTCATCAAGATATGTCAAAATATGAAACTTTTTCACCAAGAAACTCAAAATTGCAAATTAGGGTTTTGAATTTGAAAATTTTCATAACTTAGAATTTTTCTAAGTGTGAAAATTTTCTTATTTTTTCCCAACTTTCCACCACTTTTTCACCATGATGCAATTTGATTCAAAGAAAACTTCCAACATGAAAGTTGTAGTCCTCCATGAAATCTACAACTTTTCTTCACAAACTTTTCCCAAAAGATACTTGGATCTCAAGTTATGAATTTGTGAATATAGGTCCATGAACTAAATAACTTAGTGAAATTTTGCCCTAATTTAGGCAGGTTTTGGACCCAACTTCATGGACATTTTTCACCTAGTTCCAAGAGGTATATCAAAATTAATTTCAAATATGGATTATAGAGAATATTGCAAGCTTTCCAAAATGTCCAAGAACTCCCCAAGATCATTTTTGGTTAGGGAGAATCAAAGAAGGGAAGTTGGCATTTTATTACTTTTGATCAAGCCATTTTTACAAAGCATCAAGTTGCAAATCAAATATTTGATGTTTGAATCTTGCTTTACAGGTCCTAAACTCATTATACACTCTATAATTAAATGCAAACTCAGAAGATAAAGGCTTTATCTTTGGTTTTGAGGCTTTGTACAAGTTGCATTTCCATTTTTGGCCAAAAGTGCACAATGCCATTTTCATAAAGAGAAGCTTTTGTAACTTTATCAAACTTGAGCCTTGGACCTGTCTCTTTGATGCAATCAACTTACACAGCACTCAAGCAGTTGGTACAAGTTCATTCCAGGCTTCAAGCAATCAAGTACAAGCATGTTGCATAAGTCACTTCACTTTACTTCAAAAGCAAGAAAGTTGGTGAAAAGGAAAAAGCTTGCACATCTGTTGATAAGTGGACTTTGTATCCATTCTATACAAGTATACAAACATTTGGCAAGGCATAACACGATTGGCTTGTATCCAGAACTCACTCAAACTCAAAAACTCCATTTTTCTGTCCAAACACAGCATTTCTGCAAAACCCAAGCCAACTGATTTTTGACTCGTGCGTTTTGCATTTTAACACTTCAAACACCTCATACACATCATACCAAAGCTATCCAAGCCCTTGCCCTGGTTCTGTAACCCCTGTTTCATCCTTTTCCATTTTCACTTTCGAAGCTTGCAACTTGCCTTGTGCAAAGAGTTTCAGCCATCCTCAGAGCAAGCTAAGCATTGGAATAGCTTGAGGGAAGTACAAGGAAGCTTAAGCAATCCACAGGCCTCCATTAAAGTCCCTACATTGCCCTATTCAAATCCAGCTGAAGGAGGTATTTTTCAAAATTCTATCTCTCCGAATAGGCATCCTCAAGCCACGATTTGTGAAGAAAAAATGTAGTCCATAGCATGGTGAAGCTGTACATATGCATATTTTTCATTTATATTAACTATGCTGAGAGAATTTGAAGCTTGAAGTTCATGAAAAAGTTAGGTCATGAATTAGGGCTGCCAAAATTCTCTCTGATCTTTGAGAGTTAGGTTACAAATTTATATGGTTGGAATCGTGAGATTAAATGCCATAAGTTTTTGCTTTTGTGCAAGCATGTGAAAGTTGCAGGTTTGAACTGAAACACGCGTGCAAGAAGACCAAGGACATGGATGAAGTGAAGTCTGGGCTTTTTGGCGCATTTGGGCTTTTTGTTTTTGCTTTTTGCACCTCCTGAATTGCTACTACACCCCCTGACTTATTTCTTATATTTTTTCATTTTCTTGCATATTTTAATATTTATTACTTGCATTTATTTTTTCTAATGATAAAAAATACCCAAAAATAATTTATTTATTTTCACACTTTTATTTTATTTTATTTATTTATTTTCTCACATTGAAATAGCTTATTTTGACAAATAGGTTTTATTTTCTTAAATAATTTGTAAATATAATAAAAAAAACACTTAATATTTTTATTATATCATTTATACTCATAAATACTTATTTTAATACATATTTAATTTTTAATATTTACATGTAATATTATTTATTATTTTCTTGTACAAAAAATGGACAAAATAACAATATAAAGCATATTTTCTTTTAATTAGAAAATTAGGGTTTCACCCCTTTCCAAAAATAATAATATTTTTTTTCCTTTCTTTTTAGGGTTTAAATTAATTATTTTTCTCATACAAGAAACAAATACCAAAACATTTTTTTACATAAATACATTTGCATTGCATTTTAAATACTTGTACATTTATTTAATTCGCGTAATATTCAATTGGGTTGTAATAATATTTTTAGGTTTATATTTGTGCAAATATCCCCATTCAAAACTTGTATCCCCCCTCCCATAATAATTGTTGTAATAGTTTGGTTTATTTTACGCAATTTATTGCTTTCATATACCATGTTTAGTAAAACTAGGGTTTGCATGATAAGAACAAAAACAAAGCAAAATAGAAAACCTAATGCAAGACAAAAACATGAAAAATGACACACTTTGCACACAAGCACCCTTAGGGTTTCTCCAACTTGGTTGCCTAAAATAAAATGGCCATGTTACGCACGCGAAATATCTTGGCAAAACAAAACAAACATAAGATCATAGTCCATCGATGACGCTATCAAAAGGTTGCCTAAACAAAGATGATCTTGGTCCCTCCAAATTGCTAAGATACTTGGCAATATTGCTATCATGGTTATACGATGACCCACGCCCGTCCTGTTTACATCCAAAGATAGGGTTGCTTACCAAATCAATGGTAAGTCAACAATGTCAAAGGAATAAAAATGCACAAGAAAGACATTCAAGTAGGTAGATAGCTTCTAGTTACTTGTTAAATTTCAAAATAATCCTTGCTATTTTCAAAAGGTTTCCTAAACAAAGATGATCTTGGTCCCTCCAAATTGCTAAGATACTTGGCAATATTGCTATCATGGTTATACGATGACCCACGCCCGTCCTGTTTACATCCAAAGATAGGGTTGCTTACCAAATCAATGGTAAGTCAACAATGTCAAAGGAATAAAAATGCACAAGAAAGACATTCGAGTAGGTAGATAGCTTCTAGTTACTTGTTCAATTTCAAAACAATCCTTGCTATTTTCAAAAACAAACACACACACATTTCAAAACATTTTACAAAACATTGAAACATTTTTCAAAAGACAAACATCTATGTATACATTCTTACGAACGAGAATCATTACAAAGATTGCCTAAACGAGTGGCCTCTTTTCAAAATAGATTCAAAACCACACCAAGCACCATTTCAAAAAAAACAAAGCAAAGCAAGTGATCTAAACAAGTAACTAAGAGCCCATTGAAAACCATGGATGAAAAGGGTGCTAGCACCTTCCCTTTTCATAATCTACCCCCCGAACTCAAGAAAATATCTCAAAGGTCTTTCCTGTGATTTTTACCTTTCCTTTTGGATAAAAGAAAAGTCGGTGGCGACTCTTGCTAACCGCAACATTTGCAAACACAAACGCAAAACCTCAAGTCAGTTCTCCCACCGCATCACAGAACTGGCGAATCTGCTGGGGAGTATTCTAAAAGTGGGGTTACCTTAGGGTTTAGATCACCTTTATTTGCTTGCAATTGTTTGACTTATTTGCTTTATATTTTGGTTCTATTGTTTGGGTTTGAATCCTCTACCCAGATTTGGGAAACATTATAGGTAAATAGAAATACGTTATGGAAACTGTGCGGGGTATACCGACATGGTCTAAGCAATAGCTATGTTAGTGCGACATATTTGTGGGTACCGGTAGCCTTTGAGTCAATCAAAGAGAATACGGGGCCGAGGAGTGATGTCATGAAGCACTAATGAACTTCTAGAACCTTTACTTGACCAACTTGGCCTTTTAGGATGTAGTGAGATGACCGGCTTTGGTGCAGTCCGAAGTTGGTAGATACTCGATACTACACTCATTGAGGATTGGTTTCTTGGAATATTTCGCTCGCCAGTAAAGAGGCTTGAACTGAAACAATGAACAAGGAAACAATTCAGTGATATTGAGCTCCTTAGAACCCGGTTACTATTTCTAGGACAGGTTGAGCCAACTAAACTTCAAGAGGGTACTTACCTATGAAACCCCATGCAAGCCTAAACTAGGAACTTGTTTGATTTGTTTGTACATATATACTTGTGCATAACATCATGGACATCATGAGCATCATATGCATTCAGTAACCATTTCAAGGATTTTGGAAATTCATCTTTGTTCTTGTTTTGTGGATTATGGATTCACTTCGCAGGAAAACTGTCCAAATCAACCTTGTAAGAATTCCTCCACAACTCAAAGAGCTAGCTTCAAGGATTCCTGATAATTCTCCATTCACCGAGAGACATGGTCGTCTACTCAACTTGGTCACTTCCAACACAGAGGAGGATATGGTGAAAGTTCTCTTCCAGTTCTTTGACCCTTTGCATCATTGCTTCACATTTCCTGACTATCAACTTGTGCCCACTTTGGAAGAATTCTCTCAAATTCTGAGGATTCCTATTCTTAGTCAACTACCCTTCAACGGTACGGAAAGAGATCCAAAGCCAGAAGAGATTTCTCAAACCTTGCACTTGCACTCATCTGATGTCACAACTCATTGGGAAACTAGAAGTGGTGCCAAAGGCTTCTTGTCAAAGTTTCTGTTTGAGAAGGCCCAAAGCTGTTGGAATTCTCTAAACTTGCAAGCTTTTGAGGAGATTGTAGCTCTTCTCATCTATGGGATGGTCTTGTTCCCTAATCCTGACCAACTCATAGATGTAAGCGCTGTCAAAATCTTCATGACTCGTAACCCGGTGCCTACATTGCTTGGGGATATCCTACACTCTTTTCACACTCGTACAATGAGGAAAAGAGGTGTTCTCATGTGTTCCAATCCTCTCCTGGCAAGATGGTTTATTTCTCATCTTCCCCAATCAGTCTTAAAGAATGAGCAATGTTTGAGGTGGTCACAAAGGTTAATGACACTTAACCTTTCAGATATTCATTGGTGTTCTTGATCCAAAGAGAATGTTATTATTGTTAACCGTTGTGGGGAATTCCCTAATGTCCCTCTACTTGGAATTAGGGGAGGCATCACCTACAACCCGTGCTTATCTCTAAGACTATTTGGTTATGCCCGAAGGGATGACCCACATAACATGCTGATTCAAGGATTGGTTTTCGACTACGACAACGACGAACAAGGACTCTGTCAGAGATTCATCTGAGCTTGGAGAATTCCAAACAAGGTGGATAGCAAGACTTTGGGACACAAGAATTCCATCCCTCTTGAGCCTTACCTCAAGTGGGTACGAACCCGCGCTCAAAGTCTTATGATGCCTTATCCCTCCATTCTCCCAGTGATTATAGAGCCTGTTAAGGAAGGAGAAGCTCCATACACTATTCTGCATCCTGACATGCCAACATCACTCGAAGATCTACAAAGGAGTTGGATACAACTCAAGGGAGAGTGTGATACTTTCGAAGCCCAATTCTACGCAAGCGAGAAGAAGGTTTTGGAACTCACTCGGCTACTTCACGAAGAGCAGACTCTCAACACCGACATTGCACCAAAGAGGATGCACAACGTCTTTTTACCTTAAAGTTTTGTATTATTTTGCCCAAGGGGCATTGATGTACTCACAATTTTATCTTATTAATATGACGTGTGTTTCTTTTTTGTTAAAAACAAATTTGAATTTCTAAATCCTTGAAAACATTGCATGAATACATATCATTCATCATAAGCATAAACAGGTCTTTGCAACAAGTTTCCTCATCTCTCTACTATTTATTTCAGTACGATGGATCTAGAATAAACGATCAAAGATCTACAAGCTCAGAACTCACAATTTCGGCAGTTGCTCAGGACCTTAGCCAAGGGGCAAAAGGAGCTGAAGACTTTGCTAGAGAAAGAAAAATAGAAAAAGAAGAAGAAGCCAGCTGGTGTGGTTATCATGGGTAGAAGATTTCAGGGACAAGCCAGATGGACCTTAGATTTTCCAACAACTTTTGATGAAGGGGAAAGAAAAGGAAAAGAAACGGCAGTACCATCAGATTTTGAAGCAGAAGAAAAGGAAGAAGAGGACTACTCTGAACAACAGTACCCTCTAGCTGATGACAAGTACAAACACCTTGAAGAGCGACTAAGCTCTATGGAAATCTAGAGAGTACCAGGCTATATTTTGAGGAATTGGGGTTGGTGTCAGGAATTGTAATCCCTCCAAAGTTTAAAGTGCCATTATTTTCCAAGTATGATGGGGTGTCTTGCCCTAAAATGCACCTCAGATCCTATGTCAGGAAGATGCAACCACACTCTGCTGACAAAGACCTGTGGGTCCACTTTTTCCAAGACTGTTTATCAGGAATGCAACTTGATTGATTCTACCAGTTGGAGAGGGCATATGTTCACAATTGGGAAGACTTGGCAGCAACCTTCTATAAATAGTATCAATACAACACCAACTTGGTGCCTACCCGTACTCAGCTACAGAGTATGGCTATGGTTTCCAATGAGGGCTTTAAAGATTACGCCCAAAAGTGGAGAGATCTAGCCGGAAAGGTGCAACCCCCTCTATCTGAGAGGGAGTTGGTGGATATGTTCCTGGGAACTCTATCAGGTCCTTTCTTCAATCATCTGATTTGGAGTTACTCTGCAGGATTCACTGAATTGATTTTAACCGGCGAAAGGGTGGAGGCTGGTATAAGAAGTGGGAAAATTCAAAAGGACGCGCTTGCCTCAGCAGCTGTGAAAAACCCTTCACTGGAAGAAAGGAAGTATTTGCTGTCTATTCATAGAGGAATCAGGGAAGAACTGAGTGCCGACCAACAGTGGCGACCGTTATGATTCTGAAGCCAGCATCAGACCAGCCAAGAAATAACCAGCAAAGGGTAGAAAGGCCAGTTCGGCAATTTACCAAGATTAACATGACTCCAACTCAAGTTCTACCACATCTCCTGAAGTTGAATTTGGCCACTTTGAAAGAGGCCTCAAAAAATCCCAATACTACTTCTCCACATTACCATCCCAACGCCAGATACGCGTACCATTCTGAAATTCCAGGGCACGACACCAACAACTGTTGGGCTCTGAAGAACAAGATTCAAGATCTGATAGATGCGAAGGAAGTTGAGTTTGAAGCGCCTGAGAAACCAAATGTTATTTCCGCTCCAATGCCGAGGCATGGTCACAATGCCAACGCTATTGAAGAAGATCTGTTTGTTGCTACTGTGGATAAACTGTTAACTCCGCTCCCGATTATCAAGTTGAATTTGTTGAAAGCTGGTATCTTCCCAGGTTGTGACAAAGACTGCCATGCTTTCCTATCCTCACCATTTGACTGCCCTCTGTTGAAAAAAGGTATCCAACAACTGATGGATAACCAAGAAATTTTGTTTGAGAATGCTCCTGTTTCACCCGTTCCAGTGAAAGAAGTTTCAATAATAACCATCTATGCCAATCCTTCCAGGGCCCCTAAAAGACCCGTTAGGATTACACCTGCTCCAAAGACTACTCCGCTTAAGATTACTATGCTCAGGCCGACCCCATACAATTCAGATAAAACAGTACCATGGAACTACGATGGAGAAATCTACTACCATGGTATTAAACAGATTGAACTGACTGCCGAAGAAAAAAGCTCTGAAGAGGACAGTTCCGACATTAGCAATATTGTTGGAACTAGCAAGATCACCCACAGTGGTAGGATTTTCTCTCCAGAGATTTCTCCTCCAACAACAGTCTTTGGACCCGTGGCCATTCTGAAGATTACCTCTACACCAGTGATTGTACCTGCAAGCGTACCCACCAACAAAGACAATACAATTCTTATCCCTGTTTCCACTGCTGAGAATAAAGGAAAGAATGTTCAAGAGGAGCCTTTCCAGATGAAGGCTCAATCACTAGCTATTCCTGAAACATCCAAGAAGGAGATGGAAGAAATCTTGAGGATAATTAAGAAGAGTGATTATGATATGGTTGAACAGCTATGGCAGACCCCTTCAAAGATCTCTATGCTAGCCCTGCTGCTGTGCTCTGAAGCACATGCCAAAGCTTTGGTAAAATTTCTGAAGACAGCTCACGTGCCGTAAGAGATGTCTGCTGACCAGTTCCAGGACTGTGTGGCCAGTTTGACAGCTGATAATGGCCTGGGTTTCTCCGATGCTGACTTGACACCCAGAGGGAGAAAACACAACGACGCATTACATGTCTCAATGGAGTGCAGAGGAACAACCCTAGCTCATGTCTTGGTTGATACTGGATCATCTCTGAATGTCTTGCCGAAGAAAGCCCTTGATAGATTGGATTGTGAAGGGCTGACTTTAAAACCCAGCAATATAGTGGTGCGAGCTTTTGATGGTCCGTGCGTGAGGCCTTGTGCTGGGAAAAAATTCAGCATGCATGATACCTTCTTCTTTCAATTATATCTCAAAATGTAGGAAGAATTTGGAGAAACTTTCTAAAGCATAGTTGTTCCTCATATTTAGGGCTTGATCTTTAATGTTGGACATTTTTCAAAATAGTGAATATTTCACATAGAAAATTGATGATGTTTACGCGCCCACAACATGTTTGATGAAATGCCTTGCCTAGCGCACGTAACTTGCCTTGTGTTGGGCAAAATGACATTTGAAGCTTCAAAATCCTAAACATCATATATTTCTATACACTTAACCATTTGAGATTATTCTTGAATGAAAAATGAATAGAAAACTTCAATCTTCAACTTTCTTGTTACCAACTTTTTTATTTGAGCCCAAATGGTCATTTAAAAATGGACATGAAGAAGTCATATTTTTGCATTTTTAACCAAAATTTCACTAAGTGTCAAAAAATTCCAAGCTCCGTAACTTTTTTTCCTTTCATTTTTTGGACTCGTGGCCTCTCCTACAAAGTTAGAGAACTTTTCATCCTATTTCTAGGCATATAAAGTTTCCACATTTTCAATAAAAATTGAGAATGTTGTGGCCAATCAAAATTCAACCCTTTGGATACTTAGAAAAAATTCCAAAACTTCAAATGACTTCCTTGACAAGTTATCTCCAATTCACACTTCCTCTTGATATTTTTGCCACTATTGACCATGAAATATGAGAACAGGGATATTGAATTAATATTTGACTAAAAGTTCACTTGGTTAACAGTTGATTTCAGTTATCTCTTGACAAAATGACCATTCTACCCCCTTTCATCAATTAAATCCTTTCAAGCCAAATTGATGATCAAACTTCCAATGATAGATGCTCATGACTATGTAGAGAAGTATGGGATCAAGTATTTCCAAAAAATCCAAAGACTTCCTGATTAAAATCCAAACCCTAGTTTTGATCCTCTGTGCTAGGAGATGGTGAGATGAAGACAATTGTGCCATTACCTACAATATGATATTCCAACAGACAAAATATAAACATTTTGAGGTTAGTTAAAAGCATACATGTACAAAGATACACAATTCAAGGTGCTTCAAGGTGCTTGGTGATTCCCATAGGCAAACCCTAAGACATGATGCAGTAGAAGAAAAACCCCAAACCCTAGTTTGTGATCTAGTTGCATTGCGATGGTATGAGATGATAAATGAATCTTAGGGGAAAAATTGGGGTACAACAGTTGTGAACAAACTGACCCTTAGAGAAGAGTGTCCTCCAGTTAAACAAAAGCTTCGAAGAAATCATCCTGAGACGTCTAAGGAGGTCAAAGAGGAGGTTTAGAAATAGTTTGATGCGGGTTTCTTGAAGGTTATCTCTTATCTGTCGTGGATTGCAAATATTTTACCAGTGCCTAAGAAGGATGGTAAAGTGAGAATGTGTGTGGATTATAGGGACTTGAATAGAGCAAGCCCTAAAGATGATTTTTCTCTCCCTAATATTGATATTCTGGTTGATAATACTGCTTAAGCTAAAGTGTTTTCCTTCATGGACTATTTTTTGGCTATAATCATATCAAGATAGAGCCATAAGACATGGAGAAGAATACTTTCATTACACCCTAAGGAACATTTTTCTACAAATTGATGCCCTTTGGTTTGAAGAATGTAACGACAACATATCAACATGTAATGGTCACTCTCTTTCATGATATGATCCATAAAGAGATTTAAGTTTATGTTAACGATATAATTTCCAAACCCCAGACAAAAGAGGAGCATCTTATCCACTTGCTGAAATTGTTTGAAAGGTTAAGGAAATTCAGACAAAGGCTGAACCATAACAAGTTCACCTTCGGGGTGAGATCATGGAAGTTATTGGGCTTCATAGTAAGTGAAAAAGGGATTAAGGTTGATCCTGCCAAAATAAAAGCAATACAAGAAATACCTAAGCCAAGAAAAGAAAAAGAGGTTAGTGGTTTTCTCGGAAGGTTGAACTACATTTATAGATTCATCTCTTACCTTACATCCACTTGTGAACCGATATTCAAGCTATTGAGAAAAGATCAAAAGGCCAGGTGGAATGACAATTTCCAAGCAAATTTTGATAAAATAAAAGAGTATCTGCAGGAACCTCCAATTCTTTTTCCCCTGTGGAAGGTAGACCTTTGATAATGTATCTAACGGTGTTGGAAAATTCTATGGGTTGCGTACTCGGTCAACATGACGAGACGGGTAGGAAAGAATATGCTATTTACTATATGAGCAATAAATTTACTGATTGCGAGTCGAGGTACTCATTACTGGAAAAACTTGTTGTGCACTCGCGTGAGCAATAAAGCATCTCAAATAGTACATGCAAACTCGTACTACTCTCTTGATATCCAAGATGGATCCAATCAAGTACATTTTCGAAAATCTAGCTCTCACAGGAAGAGTAGCCCGTTGGAAGATGATTTTAACTGAATATGATATCCAGTATACTACCCAAAAATCTATCAAAGGTAGTGTATTGGTTGTTATCTTGCTCACCAGCCTTTGGAAGATGACTATCAATCGATGAAGTTTGAGTTTCCTGATGAAGACATCATGTATATATGGGATTGTAACATCCCTGACCCAGAAGAAGGACCCAAACTAGGATCGTGATGGACTAT
Source organism: Vicia faba (assembly GCA_948472305.1). Classification (NCBI taxonomy): domain Eukaryota; kingdom Viridiplantae; phylum Streptophyta; class Magnoliopsida; order Fabales; family Fabaceae; genus Vicia; species Vicia faba. The sequence continues at coordinate 265,082,318 of OX451738.1, forward strand.
GGTTTTTAATGGTGCCTGCAATGCATTGGGTAATGGTGTTGGTGTTGTAATTACTTCTCCTGAAGGTTTCCATACTCCTCTCACTACCATAATTTGCTTTGATTGCACCAATAATATGTCCGAGTATGAAGCTTGTATCTTTGAGTTAGAAGCTACTATTGTAAATCAAGATCTTGGAAGTATATGGGGATTATGCTCTTGTAATCAGTCAAATCAATGAATATTGTGAGACTCATCACGCTAATCTGATTTCATACCATAAGCATGTTATAAAGTTTATCCCGTACTTTAATGAGATTACTTATAATTGTATTCCAAGAGAAGAGAACAATTTGGCGGACGCTTTGGCTACTTTGTCATCCAAGTTTAAAGCCGGATGGGCAAATGAAGCCCCCTCTATCACCATTTTGAGGTTTGATGAGCCAGCATTCTGTTATGAAATAGAAGAGGCTGCTGATGAAAAACCTTGGTTTTATGATATCAAAAGGTATCTTGAAATGAAATAATATCCAGAGGATGCTTCTATCACATATAAGAAAACTCTGTGAAAGTATGCATCCAAGTTTTTCCTCAATAGAGGTGTTTTGTACAAGAGAAACAATGACTCTGTTTTGCTCAGATGCATGGATAAACATGAAGCAAACAAGATCATATACGAGATTCATGAAGGTTCCTTTGGAACGCAAGTGGGCAATACCATGGCCAAGAAAATCTTGAGAGAAGGTTATTATTAGTATACAATGGAAAATGATTGTTACAATCACTCCAGAATATGTTACAAATGTCATATTTATGCCGACAAAATGCATGTTCCGCCCAATCCGCTGAATTTTTTGACTTCTCCTAGGCCCTTCGCAATGTGGGGCTTCGATATTATTGGCCGGATTTAACCGACTGCTTCCAATAGAAATCACTTTATTATGGTGACTATTGACTAGTTCACCAATTGGGTTGAAGCGGCATCTTATGCCAATGTCACCAAGTAAGTGGTTACTTGTTTCATCAAACACAATATCATTTGTCGTTACAGGATTTCCGAAAAGATCATTACTGACAATGGATCGAATCTCAATAATACGATGATGAAAGAGTTGTGTGAAAGCTTAAAGATAAAGCATCACAATGCTTCTCCATATCGTCCAAAGATGAATGGTGTTGTTGAGGCAGCTAACAAGAATCTTAAGAAGATTGTGCAGAAGATGGTTGTCACCTATAAGGATTGGCATGAGATATTTCCATGCACTTTGCATGGTTATCGCACTTCGATATGTACTTTAACTGGGGCAACCCCATTCTCTCTAGTATATAACATGGAAGAAGTCTTTCCCATGGAAGTAGAGATTCCTTCTTTAAGGATAATGACATATGTACAATGGACGAAGCCGAATGGGTTAAATATAGACTTGATCAGTCGAATCTCATTGACGAGAAGAGATTGACAGCTATTTGTGGTGGGCAGTTATACCAGAAGAGGATGAAGAAGGATTTTGATAAGAAGGTACGTCCTTAGAATTTCCAAGTTAGTGACCTCGTACTGAAGAGGATATTGCCTCCCAACAATACAGATGATAGGGACAAATGCGCTCCTAATTATGAAGGACCATATATTGTGAAGAAAGTCTTCTCGGGAGGATCTATGATGCTCACAACTATGGATGGATAGGATTTCCCTCACCCCATCAACACATACGTAGTTAAAAAACACTTCGCATAAACAGACCCGCTGAGTCGACGACTCACAAAAAAAAAGGTGTCCTGGCGAATCAAAAGAAATAAATAAAAGGTTTAGGAAAAAAATTAGGGGCAAAAAGAAGAATAAAAGAATGAAAAAGAAAATTATGTACACTCGCTAAGTTGAAAACTTGAAAAGGAGACTTAGGAAAAAATGGATATCCCGGTGGATTGAAAACCCAAAAAGGGTAATCCATACAAAAGTTAGGGATTTAAAGTGAATGACTACGGTCTATGTTGCATATGTGCTATCTGATCAGTGGTTTTTACACAGATATCTAGCAGTTATTTTAGTTATTGTTTCTTTTTCTTATCGAGTTTTTTATTTTGTTTTATTGCATGTTATGCTTTGGTTCTGTGTTTTAGTGTTTTTCAGGCTCAGAGGAATAAAACCAGGAAAATCAGTGCAAAAAGTGAAAAATCGGAGTTTCGGAGGAAGTCTCAGGAACCAAGCTACAGGGTGCCTAACACGACCACTCGTGTCACCTGACACGAGCTGTGTCAGGAGAGGATGCACAACTTTGGGAGAGGAGGCAGAGACTGACACGGGAGCCCGTGTTAGCTTACACGGCCCGTGTCAGAAGGTCTGGATGAGAGTTTTCTTTTGGAACAATGGATAGAGGACGACACGGCCCGTGTCGGCCTATGACGTTGATTTCTTGATTTTTTTCATACTTTTTCCATATGTTAAGTTGTGGGAGAGGTTTGGGTACTTCCAACCGACCTGGATGAATAGAGACTATTTAAATGAGTTTTCACAAGTGATAAGGAACCTTTTGGAAGGGAGAATAATTCTACGATAAAAATTGGAGCTTTCAAGGGATTCGGAGGACGAATATTTTTCAAGAGCAATCGCGATTGAAGAAGAACGGAATCTAATTATATTTTAATATCTAACTTTCTTATTGTAATTTCTTTGAATATTATGTACGGATAAACCCCCCAATGTTAGGGGGTGTCTCTGTTTTGCAGTGTAATGACTATGAACTATTGATTTTTAATACAATAGTTTCCTCTTAATTTAATCGTTCAATGTTTCTAATGCTTTCCTGATCAGACCAAATAGGATTGATTTACGGTTAACAGCCAGCTGGACCGTGGTTGTTAAGGTTTTTGTACGATTAGGCTATAGTAGATATCACCTAGGACTAGAGATACCCTGTAGTCACTGGATTTAACCCTTGATAAAATAAAGGCTTGACTCCATCAGATATCTCTAAGGACTTAGGATTTAGGATGGGTTGTTAAAGGTTTTCCCACTAAGGACTTATGGGAAGATCATCTAAAGGGATGATATTTGAAGGTAATGAACCTGTTGAAGAGATCTAGATTCAAGGTAGTTGCAGGAAAAATCATACATCTTCACTAGCATAATATTCATACTAGTAAAAGTTATAATTTATATTCTGCATATTTTTAATTTTTGTTAAGTGACAATTCCTAAACCAAAACCCCAATTAAGTTTTTGTTTAATTGAACCAAAAATTAAAATCAATACTGAAACGCAGTCCTTGAGATCGACATTCGGGGAATTTACCTATTATTACAAGGGGAAAAAATAGTACACTTGCTATTTTTCCAATCAAGTTTTTGGTGTCGTTGCAGGGGACCGCCTAATTATTTTGAGTAATTTTTAGTTCAATTAAAATTTTGTTGCTCTGCAACTAAAATTTCTTTTTTGTAATTTTTATATTTTTGTAATTTTTTATTTTTTCTGACCTTTGCATGCGAGGAAAGCCCTCAATTGATTTTTCTTTTGACGCAGAAATCAAAAGAACTTTTCACGCAAGGAACAGACAAGCTCGGCTAGTTAGACAGGAATCAGAAGGTTCATCAGATCATTCAGGTTCAGAGTCTGAAAAGAAAAAAATAATGGATGAAGACCCACCACCATGAGAGAGACTTCTTGGGGATTATGGAGGGGAAAATGCTCCAGCAGGTCGGTTGACTATTATGAATCAACCGGTTAATGTTGCAAATTTTCAATTACATCCTTCAACCATCCGCTAACTCGATAATAGATCTTTCACCGAGAAGATCAATGAAGATGCCAATAAGCATTTATAGAGATTCCTCACCATGAGTACTACTTTGAATATTAAGGGGTACTCTGAAGAAGCCAAGAAATTAAGGATGTTCCCGTTCATGCTGTCTGAAGACGCTGAAGAGTGGTTTTACTCATTGCCTGCTAGAAGTATCACCACTTAGGAACAAATGAAGAAGACTTTTCTTGATGAGTACTTACTTGCTTCTGTTTATATTTGCAAGAGATATGATATTATGAATTTTAAGCAGAAGGAAGAAGAGTCTCTAGATGGTGCTTATAAGAGGTTCAAGAGGTTATTAGTAACATGTCCCACTCAAAACATGGGTCAAACTTAGAAAATGAAAATGTTTGTAAATGGCCTCAGAAAGAAGACAAAGCAGCTTATTAATATAGCTGCTGGTGGCTCATCCAACTTTACAATAATCACTGGTGTGAAGAAGATTATTAAAGCCATAGCTGCAAATGAGCATCTGGAGCTATATGACAGAGTTGTAAGAAAACTAGAGGGAGTGATTGATTTGAAGTTAAAAGTGAATAAGAAACTAAGAATTGAAGAGGATATTACTATAGAAGTGGAGAAGAAGCTGAAAGCAATAAACATGGGTACTCAACATGTAGCTCAATTTCAACAGGTACAAAAGCTTGCTTGTGAAATTTGTAGTGGACCGCACCTTACTGTGCAATGTCTGGGGTGGAAGAACCATCCTAACTTCTCCTGGAAAGATCAGCAACAACAAGCTCCTCAAAAGGCATAATGGGAGGTGGCTATTGAAAAGATGGCTGCCCACACCTCTCAATTTCAAGAAGATACAAGGAGTAATTATAGGAACACCACAGTTGTAATAAAAAAATTAGAATTTCAAATGGGACAGATTTCACAACAGGTACCATTGCAAGCACAAGAAAGTCAGAAAATTCATATGAATGTGAATGCTATGAAAATAAGGAGTGAGAAAGTTAATAGAGAAAAAGAATATGAGGTGAAGTTTGATGACAATATCATAGAAGTAGAGCTGGAAGCGAGAGAGAATAAGAACAAACAAGAAGAAGTAATATCGCATGTGAAGCCAATTGAAGAGAAGACTAAATTTGTGATCAAGTTACCGTATCCATCTCGAGTGGCAAATAAGGACACAAAAGAAAAAGATTTTGAGAAATTTGTTAAAATTTACAAAAAGCTAGAGATCCAAGTACCGTTCTTTGAAGCACTTGAGAAAATTCCATTGTACCAGAAATTCATGAAGAAGGTACTTTCAACAAAGATAACAATAGAAGATGGACAGGTACCCATTGGTGAGAAATTGTGTACAATTTCACCCGAGAGAAAATACCTGTCAAGCATAGGGATCCCGGGTCAGTTGCAATACCATGCACAATAAAAGATAGAGCTTTTAAGAGGGTTCTTGTAGATTCTGGCTCTAGTGTGAGTTTGATGCCATTATCGATTTTCAAGAAGCTCGATATTGAGAAGATAAGCGGGAGTGGGACAAAATTGAAATTTGATGATCACACCATCAAGCATTCATATGGGATAGCTAAAGATGTATTAGTGGAAATTGACAATTTTTTCCCAGTTTAGATCATGGACATACCTGAAGATGAAGAGACTCATATCATTCTTGGTCAATAATTTATGCTGACGAGTCGATATAATTTTGATATCGAGACATGTAATCTGACTTTGAAATCATTTGATGAGGATATAACCTTGAAGGTGTTGGAAATCGAGAAGTAAGGCGTGGGTGGAAATAATAAACTTTAGTCTGAATGATCAAAGTAGAAAGAGAAGGCAACAGTTCAAAATCACTCCCAGAAGAAGTCTCAGGAAAAATCTCTTAGGTGGCATCAATAAAAATTCCTAAGCTCAGGCAAGAAGGAAAGAAGAGAAAGAAGAAGGAACACCAAGCTGAGAAGATAGAAGTTGGAAGTGGCTGGAAGCACAAATGGGTTGATACTTTTGATCTGAATGAGTTCTAGATTACATAAGAGACAAGCAATAAGGTGTGGAAAAGGAAGTACCCCCCATAAGGGGATGAACTGTCAAGAAATGCAATGTTAAACGAAGCGCTTTGTGGGAGGCAACCCACGCTTCTTATAACTTAGTTGTTCTTTTTGTTTTGTTTGCAAGTAATAAAAAGGGAGTCTTACTGGTGAAAGCTAGGAGGCAACAACATGTGTTGATTACCCTTAGTGAGTCACCTTCTCGAACTTGTTCTGAAACATTGAGGTCAATGTTTAGTTCAAGTTTGAGGGGTTTTATTGCTTTTCTTATTTTCGAATTAAATGTTAGTTCTATGCAAATTGCTGTGTAAATCCACGAGTTGAAGTCCTCCAAATTTGGCCAAATATTTTTGTTTTGACCAAGAACTTGGTTCACATAGAGTTTGGGAATAGTATATAGAGACAAAGGGATAGTTGTTCGATGGTAGGAAGTTTGGAATAATGTGACCGAGATACAAGTCTAACGTGTAGATTTGTACCATAATACTTAAATCCTGAGAAATATTCCTTGAGTAGTTTATCTTAACAATATGGTATAATATAGATTCACATGCATGTATGACTAAAAATAAACAAAGCTGGCACCAATTGATGAAAAGGCGGTAAAAGGAAATTGGATCTCTAAGTTGGGTAGCCCTTACCAGGTTATTCATCCCAAAGGGGTTTGATCTCCAAACGTCGTCCATAAAGGAAAATATATAAACTGAAAAGTTTTAAAAATTTCATCTGAAATGATAAAGGAGCAAAAGCTCTTAGTTGGTGCATGAGCAAAACGTTTTCTTCATCCGTCTTGTGGGTGCGATGATCATCAATAATAACCATTGCCTTAATTTGACTATCTGAATGAAAAAGGAGGAAAATCAGAAAAATAATTAAGTACAAAGCATAGTCAGTGAGGTATCTGAAGAGGAAGCTCGGTATTAAGAGGTTCTTACACAAACTCTTCGCGTCATGTGAACATCGTACAAAAAACTTTTTGATCAATTGGAACAGATGTCTCACGTATAAGTACCAGTCTGCTATGATTTTCATGAGTTTTGGTAATGGTCGATTGAGGTCAAGCAACAGTTTAAGTTTGGGGGAGTTTGATTAGTGGTTTTTACACAGATATTTAGCAGTTATTTTAGTTATCATTTCTTTTTCTTATCGAGTTTTTTATTTCGTTTTATTGCATGTTATGATTTGGTTCTGTGTTTTAGTGTTTTTTAGGCCCAGAGGATTAAAACCAGGAAAATCAGTGTGAAAAGTGAGAATTCAGAGTGTCGGAGGAAGTCTCAGAAACCAAGCTACAATGTGCTTGACACGGCCACCCATGTCACCTGACACGGGCCGTGTCAGGAGAGGATGCACAACTTTCGGAGAGGAGGCTAAGGCTGACACGACCCGTGTTAGAAGGTCTAGGCGAGAGTTTTCTTTTGGAACAATGGACAGAGGATGACACGGGTTCCCGTGTTAGGTGACACGGCCCGTGTCAGCCTATGACGCTGAAATCCTAATTTTTTTCATACTTTTTCCACATGTTAAGTTGTGAGGGTGGTTTGGGTACTTCCAACCGATTTGGATGAATAAAGACTATTTAAATGAGTTTTCACAAGGAATAAGGGACCTTTTGAAAGGGAGAGGAATTCTACAATAAAAATTGGAGCTTTCAATGGATTCGAAGGATGACGGTTTTTCAAGAGCAATCACGACTAAAGATCAACGGAATCCAATTATCTTGTAATGTATAACTTTCTTATTGTAATTTCTTTGAATATTATGTGCGGCTAAACCCCCCAATTCTAGGGGGTGTCCATGTTTTATAGTGTAATGACTATGAATTATTGATTTTTAATACAATAGTTTCCTCTCAATTTAATCGTTCAATGTTTCTAACGCTTTCCTATCAGACCAATTAGGATTGATTTACGGTTAACAGCCAGCTAGACCGTGATTGTTAAGGTTTTTGTACGATTAGACTATAGTAGATATCATCTAGGACTAGGGATACCCTATAGTCACCGGATTTAACCCTTCATAAAATAAAGGCTTGACTCCATCAGATATCTCTAAGGACTTAGGATTTAGGATGGATTTTTAAAGGTTTTTCCACTAAGGACTTAGGGGAAGATATTCTAAAGAGCCGGTAATTGGAGGTAATGAACTTGTAGAAGAGATCAGGATTCAAGGTAGTTACAGGACAAATCATACATCTTCCCTAGCATAGTATTCATACTAGTAAAAATTCATAATTTACATTCTCCATATTTTTAATTTCTGTTAAGTGACAATTCCTAGAGATTGACATTCGGGGAATTTCCTTATTATTACAAGGGGTAAAAATAGTACACTTTCTATTTTTCCACACTTGTTAATTGTCCAAGAAGTGTGCCAACAAGTGAATAAAGAGAGGTCTGCTTGTGATCGGCCTGAGATTCTTAATGGGGGGATCTTTTCTCTAAACAAAATCCAATATCCCCAGTGAAGGTGTACTCTCGCTCGAGTAGAATCCAGTATCTTTGGTACAAGTTGCACTCTCGCTAAGATTTTGTTTAGGAGTTTGTCCATGTCCGAGGACATATCTCCAGAAAGGTGAATTTTAATAGGATTCTTGGTATATCCCCTTGGAGTCATTTATGATCCCTAGCGAGGTTGGCGTTCGTCTTCCCCATGAAGTTAGCATTTTCCTCCCTAGTGTAGTCTTCCCATGTCATAGTTTTGAGGAGATTTCTGTTTACCTATGGGAAATTCTGGTTGATGTCATCATGAAGACGACTATTATGCCCAATGAAGTGATCCCCTCTCATCAGTAAAATTATTTGATGGCATGATTCATGCAAATATGGCTTCCCCAGTCTGGCTAATACCGACAAGATTTCTATTGAGAGCCTTTCAATTCCCCAATGGAAGATCTAGTTTTCTCTCTAGTTAGAGCCAAGTTTTTAGGATTTTTTTTATCGACTTTCCTCTTATCCCTAGTGGAGTAAGTTTTTCTTCTCCTCGGTAAAAGTTGTTGGTGTTAAAGATTGAACAAATCTTATTCCTCGGTGTGGTGTGCACAGCTGAGTGCCAGTTATAGCTCTTTTTATCCCCAACAATAGAAGATTGTTGAGCTACTCCCCAACAAAATTTTGTAAATTCAAGTTTCTGGTTCAAAGATTATTCCTTCTTCCCCAAGTGAAGATTTACGCACCAGTGGTAAGATCCCCTGCGCGGTCTGATATTGGTTTACTTTTGATTCAAGAATTCCTATTATCCACAGTAGAAGTTATCTTCATTAAGAAATTCTACGCGAGAAAGTTTTCATTCCCAACTAATTTCTCCTCATCCTAACAAGAGGTAGGGGATTTGTTCCCCTAGGAAGTTGAAAGTTTAATCATAGTTCAAGATTTTCTCTAGACTGCAATTTATTTTTGCAGTATTCCTCCCAAGAATTTGCTTCTCCCAATGATATCAATCCTTGGAAGTTGGTATTTCAGATTCGCAATCTCCCCAATGAAGTTCAGATTGATATTCTCTACAGAAGATCAGATATGCAAGGATAATTGTTCGGAAGTTTCTTATTTTCTCGGCAGTCAATTATCGTTGTGTTTTTCCCACTAAAATGCTAAACATGCATTATTGAACATGCATCATTGCATTGCATCTACATAAATGCATAGTAGTTCCACTGTATGGAGCATTACGTGGTAAAATTTGAAACATGCATTTAAGTTTAAGCCGATTATGCTATGCACTTGGAATAACCACACTTTATGCACCTGAAGCTGAAAAATCCTCATTGATGTTATTCCCTAGGATTTCTCTCTGACTTATATGTTCCCAGATATCCACTTCATATTAAGTGTCTTGTCTTATTAGTGTTCTGGCCAGTTTCCCTAATGGAGTCTGTTTGTACCAGTATCCCCAGTAAGTCTGCCTTTAGTTGGCGTGTTTTCCCTAAGAGTCTACCTGCAACTAGTCTTCTTTTCCCCGTGAGTTCACTTTTGATTCAAGTGTTCTTTGTTAAAATATCTTTGTATTTGTCCAATATCCTTAGCGGGCATGTATATTTGAGTTCCCTTTTGGTTTAAGCATTCTCTATCACATATCTTTATATATGTCCAACATCCTTACCGGGCATGTATATTTGTATCTTCTTGATATGTGTTCAATATTCTTACCGAACATATACCTTTAATATCTTTATATGTTTCCAATATCCTTACCGAGCATGTATATTTGAGTTTGCTTTTGATTTAAGTGTTCTCTTCCACATATCTTTGTATGTGTCCAACATCCTTAACATACGTGTATATTTGAGATCGCCTTCGATTCAGGTGTTCTCTATTTAGAGTTTGTCTTGGTCAGTCTCTTCTTGATATGTGTTCAATATTCTTACTGAACATATATCTTTGATATCCTTATATGTGTCCAATATCCTTACCAGACATGTATATTTGAGTTTGCTTCTGATTTAAGCGTTATATGTCAGATATCCTTATATGTGTTCAATATTCTTACTGAACATGTATCATATATATCTTTGCATCTGTCACAATATCCTTACCAGACATGTATAATCGAGTTCACTTTTGATTTAAGCGATCTCTTCCAGATATCTTTGTATGTGTCCAACATCCTTACTGGGCATGTATATTTTAGTTCGCCTTTGACGCAGGTGTAATAACCGGCTGAAAATATATAGTCGCCACCATTAAGTTTTATCCTAAGAAATAGAATTTAACAGATAACCCTAATTTGGATCAAAGATTCTATGTTATTGACTTGCTTTAGACGAAGGGAAGGTGTTATGCACCCTTTATCTACCTTGTTCTGAAGGATATTATGGTTTAGGTTTAAGGTTTAGGAATAGGGTTTTAATTTTTTAGTTAAGGGAACTCACCACGATTTTTAATCCGTATTCTACGTATCCTCTTATGAGGAATCAGAGTCCAAATTCGTAGTTCGTAGTTGTTTGGTTAGTTTTTTTATGGACTGTGGAAATATCTCAAATTCTGCTTGAACCAAGTCTGGGTGTGTGAATAGAGGAATTATAGACGTAGTTTGCAGTCGATAAAAGAAGTTTCTATAATCCTTTTTTGAAAATAAATATAAGTTTGAAATAGGTTAGTAGAGAAAAATGTTATTAGTTGATGGGTTAGCTGTTTTCAAGTATATGTTGCAATTTTGGACGAAAAAAACATTTAATGCAAATATATAAAAAGAGTTATTATTTTAAAAAGAGATTTTAGTACATAGCTATTTTATAATCTATTAAAAATATGTTAAATATTTTTATAAAAATAAGTATTACAATTATTTACTAATTATGCAAAAATATATGTTAATCAAATAATAATAATAAATAAATGGATGAATAAATAAATGAAATTATAAAAAATAATTTTTTTAAAACGTAGGGGGTGTAACTCTAACTTGGGTAGCAAAACCTGGGGGTGTAAATAACAGGACACAAATCAAGATATTGGATTTGGCCCAAAACACAGGGGGGTGAACGTCTGAACGTGATAGCAAAATTAGGGGGGTCTGGAAAGTAAGGGCCTAAGTTCAGATATTGATCTAGGCCCAAAACACGCATGGGGGTGGATGTGTTTGTTGTTGAAAGAGTAAAAATAAAATAAAAATTGGGGGGTGCGAGTATTACAGGCTTTAAGCCCAGAATTTGTTCAAGAGACCCATGATGAACCCGGGTCATTTAGATTGGGTGCGGGCGAGCGTATGACCTTACGATGGGGGTGAGCGATATGAGACGTTTGATTTGATCATAAAGGTGGAAACTGAGGGTGCATGGTAAATGCAGCGCATGGGATCACGAAGGGATTATAATTTTCATTTATTTTCATTTTCATTTCATTTCATTCTGTCTTCTCTCTCTCTTCCTCTACTCTCGTTTCTTCTTCTCTCTACAACCAACAACAATAACATTAGCCCTGAAAAACCTATATCGGCGGCAACCTATTTCGCTAGGAAATGGTTAATCAAAAGGAAACCCTAACCCTTTTACGACCCCCGATCCCCAACATTAGACCAAAATGACAAAAAACGCGAAGCTAAGTTCTTCGGATGTTACCTTTACGCAGTGGTTCTCTGAGATTTCATATGGATCCTCATTTTAACTCTCTCTGATCTCCTTCTTCTCTTTGATTCACAGGTACGACAGAAGATGATGGTGGAAGCAGAGGCGTAGCAGATCTAGGGTTTCAGATTTGAAACCCAGATCCTAAACGGAGAGCGTGAATGTTGGGCATACACTCACGGCCAACGCTTACTCCTTCTCTTTATTCTTCAATTTTTTTTTTCAAATTCTCCTCCCCAAATTCGTTGGCTTAGGGTTCGTTATATAGGTTTTAGATTAGAACATATTAGGAAATTTTGTGTTGATTGTCCTTAGAGTTGAGAATTAGGTTTTTAGATTGATTTGTATTTTAGAAATAAGGAAAATTTTGATTGTAATTGGAGATTTGTAATTGATTGTGATTTTGTTGTGTTTTTAGAATTAGGGTTTACATATTTGAATGTATTTGGGCTATTTCTGTTATAAATTCGTTTCCAGTGAAATAAAAACTAATATCTTGATTTCCAGATTTAGTTGAGAAGATTTGATTCAATTCTATTTAAAATTTGGGCTTGGGTATTGTGTTGTTTAGCAAAGAAGAAAAAGAGATTGCCGCTAGTAACTAGGGTTTCCACCGTATTGACTTAGTCAACTAGTCAACAAAAACCAATAAAAATTAATTATAATATTAACAATGATATTAATAACTAATAATAATATTCCTAATTTGCAATATTGATAATACATCATAATATAATCAATAATAATGGAACAATAATAATAATTGAATAATAAAAGTTTTTGAATAATAAAAATGAATAATCAAAAGTCAGGAGTTGACTCTGGTCAACCCTAATGAACCTAATGGGCTCTAGGACTTAATGGGTCAATCTGGTTTAAAACGCAGCAATAAGCCCTTACAAAGAAAACACACTATTTCCCTATTCTTAAACCCATTTCATTTTATGAAAATTTTCCAAAAATAAATAATTGGTATGATAATACAAGAGTTATAAGAATCATCATATAGTACAAAGAAATTAGTGAAAGAGTTAAACCAATAAAAAACGAGATTTAATTATTTACTCGTGCGGGAAAATTTGGGGTATGACAGCTACCCCTAATTAATTACTCTTCGATTGAATGGTGCGAGGATATGCAGGTCTCGCACATTCGAATCAGAGGGTTATTAAATAATGGAAGACCCTAAAATTTGACCAGAATATTACAAAGGATACATTGTACAATGTTCCCAAGAGTATGCAAAATAGGCATAGATGATGATGTATTATTTTTCCAGAGTTTGAACAAAAACGTTTTGATCTGAATTAGATGCGACGATGCGGATAACCTGTCAATATTTTTTCAAAAAGAGATTGTAGATTTCTTCACGTATTTACCATAACCTAAGAGATAAATAACATAAATTTGAAATTTTACCTACTAATGCTTCGGGACTAACATAGTAAGCTTATAACACAAATTTTGTATATTCATCGCAACCCAGAGGATGAATAAAACAAAGTTTGATAATACATTGTCGCATAGAGACTAACATAATAAATTATATCGCATAAATACAGATAACATATTGCTGCCTAGAGACTAATGCAAGGAGTTATATCGTAGATTTCCTATATTTACTATAACCTAGGGAATAAACAATACGAGGATAGGCTTAAGTATTTATCACAACCTAGAGGATAAATAATATAACCCTAATAATTTGCATACCTGCCACAACCTAGAGGAGAAATAAAACAAAGATACGCTTGTGTATTTATCACGACCTAGAGGATAAATAATGCGAGGATAGGCTTATGTATTCATCACGACCTATAGGATGAACAACATAATCCTGATAATTCACATACCTACCACAACCTAAAGGATAGATAAAATAAGGATACGCTTGTAGATTTATCATGACCTAGAGGATAAATGACACGAGAGTAAGTTTACATATTTATCACAACCTAGAGGACAAATAACATAACCTTGACAATTCTTATACCTACCACGACCTAGAGGATAGATATTTGAAAAGTTTGTGCGCTTATCACGACCTAGAGAACAAACAACACGAGGATAGGCTTACATATTTATCACGACCTAGAGGATAAATAACATAACCCTGATAATTCACATACATATCATAACCTAGAGGATAGATAATACGAGGAAAATCTTGTGCATTTATCATGACCTAGAGGAAAAATGACAAGAGGATAGGCTTGCGTATTTATCACGACCTAGAGGATAAATAACATAACCCTGATAATTCACATACCTACCACGACCTAGAGGATAGATAATACGAATTAGGTTTTCTTTGAAAAGTGTTTTGACAATCGAATCTTAGATAATTTAACTAAGGATAAGATCTAGGTTTACCGGTTGCGTCTGTTCTTAACCAAGGTGTTTGTTTGTTTGTTTTACGGACAAGATAATTCAACAATAGGCCCTAAGAAAAGTTCGTAGTTTAAACAAAATAAATTTGAAAAATTCCATGCATGGTGTATGTACATGATGCCCTAGATTAATATGGAACCAAAATGTATATGCACTGAGTATTTTGTATATGTACCAAATGTTTGTATATGCACCAGATGTTTGTATATGCACCAAGTGTTTGTATATACACCAAATGTTTTTATATAAATGTTTTAATATTTTTTCCTTTTGACCCATTGATTTTTCCTTTGTGTCATTGATTCCCCAACGTTGTATGTTGCACTATCGTGTATATTTGAGTTGCTTTGAACAAGATGAATTAGTGTCAACACGATTTTGATATTTGTATCACAGACGCAGGCGTAGGCGTGGGTGTAGTTGTGGATATAAGCATGGATGTGGCTATAGTCGCAGGCGTGGAAATATTCATGGATTTTCTTTCGATGTTTTTCTAACCAAAATGCTTCTTTGATGTTTTATCAAATGCTTCTATTTGTTTGTCAAATCCCCAAAATGATTTCAATGCAGTATTTACAAGAAATAATCGTAGCATTTTGCAAACAAGTCAAAATAGAAAGAAAAAAAACACAAATTGAAAAGATTGAAAAAGTAAAAGTTTTATTGATAAACATGACTTTGAATAGGCGCAAGTACAAGATGAAATTCCTATAAAGAGGTAATTATAGAAAGTTTTAAAGAAAATTGAAAAATGGCAATGAAAATGATAATTGTTACTGTTGTTTCTCTAATGTCCTTTTGATAGCTCCAATCTCCTTTGCTTCTGAGTCATATGATTTGGATTAATCCCTCTCCTTTATGGTCGTAGTCGTGGTTCTTATATCGCAGTTTGTTTATTATTTATTTTGAATAAGATCCCTAATTTTTTCCTGGATAGTCCTTTCGGGTTTTCAATCCACGGGATAATTTTTTTGTTTATGTCCCTAATTTTTTCCTTCATCGCCCTTTAGGGTTTTCAATCCACCGGGATGCTCCTTTTTGCCTAAGTCGCCCATTTAGGGTTTGAACTTAGTGAGCTTTTTATACATGGTATTTGTTGACTGCATCGGAGTTCGTCGGATGTGGCAGTTCTTCCCCATCCATTGTTATGAGGATAATACCACCACTCAAGAATGTTATTTTTACCTCATACGGACCTTTGTAGTTGGGTATCCATTTACCACGTGAATCAAGGCGAGGTAGTAGAATCTTCTTGAGCACCAAATCTCCTTCTTTAAAAACTAGAGGATAAATCTTCTTGTTAAATGCTTTCTTCATTCGCTTTTGGTACAATTGACTGTGGCACACAACTGTCAAGCATTTTTCTTCAATGAGGTTAATCTAATCAAGTTGCGCTAGAACCAATTCTGACTCTTCAAGCTTTGTTTCCATTAGAACTCGTAGTGATGGAATCTCTACTTCAATGGGGAATACTGCACCCATGCCATATACTAGAGAGAAACAAGTTTCACCTATTGACGTACGTACAATAGTACGATAGCCATATAGAGCATAGGGGAGCATTTCATGCCAATCTTTGTATGTCTTCCCCATTTTCTAAATGATTTTTTTGATATTCTTATTGGCAGCTTCAACGGCCCCATTCATCTTGGATCGATATGGTGAGGAACTATGATGCTCAATCTTGAAGTCATCGCATAACTCTTTCATCATTTTGTCGTTCAAATTGGACCCGTTGTCTGTAATGATTCTGCTTGATGAACCGGGTAACCACTTGTCTTGTCACATTTGCGTAGGACGCGACTTCCACCAATTTGGTGAAGTAATCGATGGCAACTAGTATGAACCAGTGTTAGAGGCTTTCGGTTTGATAATTCCTATTATATCAATCCCCCACATTGAAAATGGCCAAGGAGAACTCAGGACATTCAAAGGAGTTAGTGGCACATGCATTTTTCGGCATAGATTTGGCATTTGTGACATGTCTTTGTATAATGGTGGCAATCAGCTTCCATCGTCAACCAATAATAACCTGCTCGTAAGATCCTTCTAGCCATTGCATGTCCATTTGTATGAGTTCCAAAAGTACCCTCATGAATTTCTCTCATAATTATATCTGCTTCATGTTTCTCCATGCACCTGAGTAACACCATATCATAGTTTCTTTTGTACAACACATCACCATTTAGAAAGAACTTTTAAGCTAGCTTCTGCAAAGTTCGCTTGTCAATCATAGAGGCATTTTGTGGATATTCTTGCTCCTCGAGATACCTTTTGATGTCATAGAACCAAGGCTTGTTATATGGTCCTTCTTCAATGGCAAGGAAATGTGCAAGTTCTTCAAAATGTCTAATTATAATGCACGGTCCGTGATTTGGCAAGGTCACTTTGAACATGGCTGATAAAGTTATTAAGGCGTCTACCATCTGATTTTTTTCTCGCGGAATATGATTGAATGTAATCTTAGTAAATTCTGTAGCTAGCTTCAAAACATGATCCTGATATGGAATTAATTTTGTATGTTTAGTGTCACATTCACCGTTGACTTGGTATATGACTAATGTTGAGTCTCCATACACCTCGAGCTGCTTAATTCTTAGATCAATAGCATCTTCCAGACTCAAGATACAAGCTTCATATTCAACTATATTGTTGGTGCAGTCAAAACATAACCTTGCAGTATAAGGTTTGTTAAAATTCTTCAAAGAAGTCAACATTGTCCTAATTCCAAGCCCTATTTCCTTTGAAGCACCGTCAAAAATGAGTGTCCAACGTACCCCTGCTTTAGGTCCTTCGTGGGGTCCTGGTATTTCATAGTCACCTATAACCATGACATCTTCATCTGGAAATTTGAATTTCATTGGTTGATATTCTGGAAGCGGCTTATGAGCCAGGTGATGAGCTAGTATACTACCTTTGGTGGCCTTTTGAGTAACATATTAGATGTTATATTCAGATAGTAACATTTGCCATCAGGAAATTCTTCCTGTAAAAGATGGTTTTTCGAACACATACTTCAAAGGATCCATTCTTCCTATTAACCACGTGGTGTGAGTTAGCATATACTACTTCAATTATTTAGTAGCCCAAGCCAATGCACAACAAGTTTTCTTGAGGAGTGAGTACTTGGTTTCAAAGTCGATGAATTTCTTGTTGAGATAGTAGATTGCATGCTCTTTTCTATTTATTTTATCATGTTTTCCTAATACACATCCCATGGACCCTTCAAGCACTATTAAGTACATGATGAGTGGTCTTCCAGGAATTGGTGGCATCAGGATTGGTGGCTCTTGTAAATATTGCTTTATCGTATCGAAGGATGTCTGACAATCATCATTCCATGCCACTGTTTGGTCCTTTCAAAGTAACTTGAATATAGGCTCGCACGTAGCAGTTAGGTGTGATATGAACCTTGAAATGTAATTCAATCTCCCTAAGAAACTATGAACCTCCTTTTCTGTTCTTGGAGCCAGAATTTCTTGTATGGTTTTCACCTTGTCGAGATCTACCTCAATACCATGTTTTCTTACAATAAAACCCAGTAACTTGTCTGACCTGACACCAAATGTACACTTGTTCAGATTCAACTTCAGTTTGAACTTTCGCAGATGCTCAAATAATTTTTGTAAATGTACGGTGTGATCCTCTTCTGTATGAGATTTGGCAATCATATCATCTACGTATACCTCAACTTCTTTGTGGATCACATCATGAAATAGTGTGACCATAGCTCGTTGATAAGTTCCCCCTGCATTCTTTAGACCGAAAGGAATCACCTTGTAACAGAAAGTGCCTCAAGGAATCACCTTATAACCTGAGAAACCATCCATGAATGAGAATATTGAAGCTTGAGTTGTATTATCAGCCAAAACATCTATGTGAAGTAACGGGAAATCATTTTTGGGACTTGCTTTGTTCAGATCCCGATTAATCTACACACATACGTACTTTGTTGTCCTTCTTAGGCACTAGCATGATGTTAGCTATCCAAGGTGGATAATCTAGCACCGCTAAGAACCCTGCATAAAATTGTTTAAGGACTTTTTCTCGAATCTTGCTAGACATGTTTGGACGAGTTCTTCTGAGCTTTTGTCTAACTGGAGAACAACCTACCTTGAGAGGTAGTCTATGTACCACAATATTCATATCTAATCCTAGCATATCTCTGTAAGACCAGGAAAATATATCCTCATATTCATGTAATAACTTTATAAGTCTTTCTTTGACGCTTTCCTCCAATGTTGCTACTAGCTTGATCTTTTTCGAATCTTCCATTGTGCCAAGGTTGACGGTCTCAATAGATTCTTGATATAGTTGTATACTATCAGCTTTTGCTCTAATTCCCCTGCTAATTCTTTGGAGAGTTCAAGATCTTCATTGTTTTCCTCTTCCGCTTGGTTGATGGGTGCATCAAAATTATATCAGATAAGAGCAGTAACATTATTGGTGGTTTTAGCCATGGATCTCAATATTTATCATGTTTTAGTGCATTTTTAGTATGTGAATTTGAACATACATATGAAGAAAAGTATTTCCATTTTTTAAATATAAGAGATAAATGAAAGAGAAAGACAAGGATCTGAATTGAATGCAAAATATAACTCTTATTAATTGAAAATGTTGTTTGAACAAATCGGAGGATCCTTACAAGCTACCCCTTATGCGTCCGGATTGACATAGGTTCCTTAAAAACAAGAAAAATTACTTTGGAAAGAAAAATTTCTCTGGAATCTCCACGGCTGTCCAATTCTTGAGTTCTTCGCCTGGAGCGCATTCACATATGAAGTCAAATTCCATTTTGGAGTTGCTTTTGTTGTATAAGGCAAGCATCATGGTTTTTACAAGTATTGTATTCATTTGTCTTTTGATAACATAAAGCCAAGATTTTGATTGACAATATTATTTCAAGCATGTAATTGGATTTCAATTATGGTGGAATTATGAAAGGTACATAACTTGATTCAAACATCATAGAATTCATCCTTCAAGTATTGATTCGAGTACATTCAAATAATCAAACATCATGGTTCTAAACAAGGTTCATCAAATCCTATTCAAAAGGCATATGAGTCCATTCAAGTGCATTTCGTTCACTCGAGTTCAAATACAAGTTCAAGGTATCATGTACCTTATTACAAAGTCATGATTAAACAAACTTATTATCATTTAAGATTCGAAACAGTTAAAGATTGGGAAAGAAAAGAAGCTCAGATTAAAAAGTCAAGATGGAACAAGTTTGCTTACAAGACAATACGAGGTTTATCCTATTACAAGTATATAGTGCCATTACATGCTTGAAGCATACAAAAATAAATAATTACAAGGAATTTGGTTCTATGTTTCTAAGCCTAAAGCTCTAAATTCTTAAGGTCACAACTCCATACTTTCACCAAACTTTGCGTCCCATTTTCCTTGCCAAACATGGTTCAAAATCTGTCCTAAACATGCTTTAACCAAGCTGATCAAACCTGCACAAAACCAACTATTGAGCACTAAATCTATTTATCATCGAGCTGATACTCAAACTGAGAGCAAATTGCAAACATGACATGCTTGGAAAATTGAACTTGTATCAGATAAAAAATACGCAATCATCAGAATCAATTCAAAATAGTTCAAACAAGTGAACTACATTACATAAAAGCCACACCTACTGTTACATTTAAAACCAAATCCAAATGATAAAAACAGAAAGATGGAAGTTGAGATTGAATTGTGTTCAACAAGCTTTAAGTTCCAGCTCACATAACTAACAAAAAGAATCTTGAAGCAGTCATGACCTCATGCTATACCAAATCAGGTGCAAATTCAATTCAGAAAAAACCGAAAATATTGGTGTCCTGCATTCAACAATAAAGGAGTAGAAAACTTGCAGCCAGTATTGCATTACAGAATTACTGATTAAATCATGAGCAAACTCGTAAAAGTTTATAATAGAATTTTGAAGCTTCCAACTAACAGTTCAAAACCAAAAATTAGGAAACCGTGTGAATAGAATAACAGAAATTCCAGCTCATCAAAATTGCATAACTAACTTCATTTATAATGAATCCTAGCTGTTGTACCCCAAAATTTTCCCTCCCATATTTCTCAAAACATTTCAAGAAAGATTCTCAAGTTGCTCAGGATAGTCCAAGGGTTGGCCATACAAGCTCTCTCCTAAGGCAGTCTACCTTAAATTAGGGTTTCATGTTGCATCAAGATACTTGATTCCAAGGGACCCCAAATTCTCAACATTGTCCTAATATGTTCTCAAGATCACCCATGTCAATTTTCAAGCCTTGCAGAGAAAGTTTGCTCAGTCAATTGCTCAAAGGTCCAAAAATCGACTGTGTTAGGGCAAAAGTCAATTGTGACCCACATACAGTCAAACTTCAATATTTTTGGTCAACATTCTCATTTTGAAGTATATTTCATCATTTGATCAATGGTTGATCATGATTCATCAAGGATTGCTCACAATTCATCAAGACTCAAAAGTTGCTAAATTAAGGTTTTGTAGGAAAAGTCAACTCAACTTTGACCAAGCATAACTTTCTCATACTTTATAAGAAATGATCCATCCAAAGCTCATTTTGAATAGGATACAATTACCTACAATCCATCTTCAGCTCCCAAGATCAAAATATACACTCACAAGAAGTTATGAATTTGGACATTATAAGTCATTTTGAAAAGTCAACAAAAACACCTTTTTTGTCAAAGCTTCATACTTGAGCATGGAATATAAAATTGAGATAAGACAAAAAGGGTTGCTTAGAGGACATCTCAATCTTTCTAAAAAGTCCAATAACACCTCCAAAGAATCAAAATTGAGGAAGTTATGCATTGGTGAAGTGGACCTTTTTTGCAAAATTGCCAAAAGTCAACTATCCCTAAAACTTCAAAATTTGCCAAATAGGCCCAATCTTTTTCACTTGTTTTGAGTTGGCAACATAGCCCACGTTCTCTAACCTTTTCCACTTGTCCATGTATTATTTTTATTAATTATTTTTATTTTTATTTGAATTAATTTGATTTAAATCAAAATAAATCAAATAAAAATCCAAAACATTGATAACCAAGGATCTTGTGATTATTTCAGGTTTCATTATACAGCTAGCATCATTCAAATTCGTGCCAAGCCTTAGAGTGAACAAAAAGATTGAAAAGAAGCCAAATTTGGAAGGTTTTTAAAGGGAATCAAATCAAATATCAAAAGCATTTAAGAAGGAAGATTTGGACACAATGATCAACCCTAATGCATTGTTTGATACATAAGGAGGCGAGGCAGACCTATTTACAGGTTAGAAGCACGCGTCAGAGCAAGAATAGAATTGGAAAAATCAAGAGAAAAGTGTGAGATCGAAATCCCACTTAGAGGCATTCTCAAGGCTTGCTATTGATTCCAATCGTTTCCTGGAACTCTCAGGAACCTAAAGCTACCAAGAACAAGCCCGTTCCGGTCCCTATCACACCGTAAGTTGTTCATAACCTCGCCCTGTTCTTGAATTCGCATCTTGCAATTTAAGCATTGTTAACCTGAATTAATGGCATATTCTTAACCTATGAAGCATTTGCAAACTTTTGGAATTACTCAATTTCATTTATATTGCTTGTGCTGTAAATCACCATTGCTAGGTTTTCGAGCTTGGTTTTAGGGTTTTTATTTTCAGGGACAATTGGCCTTGGTAATGGGTACCACTGTGTTCAGAAGAAGGGGACGGTTCTAACCATGGCCTTGGTGGTCGTTTACATTACCTGTAGAAGATTTTGTAACAGGCAAGGCCTATAGCGACGGACGTTCGTCCGTAGGTATAGGTAAGCGAGTTTTTAGCCACGGAGAGAGGAAGGGGACGACTGCGTGTCACTCCCCCATAGGCCTATTCAAATCTGGCGCGTTTTTTTATTACAATTATCCATTAAACTCTTTTTTCATATATTATCATTATTGTGTGTTTTATGAACAATCAAAACAAAACAGCGCAGTGGTTGCCACACAGGTTCTCAAGGCGTTAGAGGCTAGAGGTCAGGGGTTCGATCCCTGCCTCCAGCATTTGCAATTTTTCATTATTATTTCAGGTAATCCAATGCGCGCGTAAGCCTAATGTCCACCATATGTCTTCATCATCCAACGCGCCAGATGGCCAGATGGCCAAATCTGGTGGCCACCATTGCAAGCATATCATAAGCCAAGTCAAAGACGCCACACAGGATTACAAAAGTCAATGTGAATCAGCACTAATGGGCCAGGACTCTGACTATTCACACCCCCAATATTCAGGCCCATTTCTCTCTTTCTTTTTTGTTTATATTTTCATTTAATTATTTATTTATTTTAGTTATTAACCAAAAACAATTTTATTTTTATCAAAAATCACCAAAAAATATTTTATACCCAATTAAAATTAGAATTCCTTATTTTTCATCAATAAATATTAATTAAGTTAATTAGGTTATTAATGTTAGATAATTTTAATGTATTTTTGCAAATAATTAAAATTAATTAGAATCAATAGGTTTTTATCATTAACTTAATTATTTTATTTTTTCCCTAAAATAACCAAAAAAACAAAAATATGTCTGTGATCGGTGGAAATAGAACTGACTGTTTTTTAAGCTGGTTTCGCGAAATGTCGCGGTAAGCAAGAGTCGCCACCGTCTTTTATGTTCTCCAACATGGAAAGGAAAAAAGCACAGCAAAATTCCTTATTCTAGATGTCTCTCGGTTCGGGAGGTAGATTTATAGAAAGGGAAGGTGTTAGCACCCTTTCTATCCATGGTTATCCATGGGCTCTTAGGTACTTGCTCTTATGTTTTCAAAAAATGTTTGCTTTTCAAATGTGTGTGTGGGTTTTGAAAAAAGTTTGTTTGAAAACTTCTAGGTAACTCTTGTATCAGTCCTCAAGAGTGTATGAAGTATTGTTTGAAAACTTTTTGAAAGTGTAAGGTGTGAAAAGTATTTTGTTTGTTTTGAAAAGAGCAAGTACCCATGAGTCATCTACCTACCCTAAGGAATTAAGCTGTGTAAGAGTCCTTTAGATAGCGCTATCCCACCATTGAGAGGTAGGTAGCACCATCGTTGGAGGTGTTCGGGTCAATTCGATTATCGGGACAGTGTGATCACCGAAGCAATGGTAGGATACCTTAGAAGTAACCCTAATGTCCTAGATCCTTTCATCCGAGGCAACCGTTTCGAGGCAACTGGATCTTCAGACAAAGGGTGACCTCTAAGACGTCCTATACTTGATGACCACGTTTCGAGGCAACGAGTGAAGCGTACCTTAGGAGTGGCATGTGCTTTGTGTGTTGTTTTTCAGTTAATGTTTTTGTACATGTTATTTGTGAGCTACGGATTAATTTTATTTTTTCATACATTCTTTCATGCATTTAACAGTTAGGGGTGCAGAAAGTAAATTGCGGAAAGATAAATCCTACGCTATTACAAGGCGCGGGTTTATACATCGCCAAAAATACAAAGACCCGTTTTGATGAATAAGT
Source organism: Vicia faba (assembly GCA_948472305.1). Classification (NCBI taxonomy): domain Eukaryota; kingdom Viridiplantae; phylum Streptophyta; class Magnoliopsida; order Fabales; family Fabaceae; genus Vicia; species Vicia faba. Next base: position 265,106,026 of record OX451738.1, read on the forward strand.
ACGAGAAATTAAATAAAGCGGTAAGCCTAATTACTATTACATTCTTGGAAGCAATTACATAATAATCAAAATAAAATGCGCGCGAATAAAAGTTAATCGGGAATGCCTTAAGGGTTTTGACCCTTTTAAGAAAAAAAATTGAATTTTTTTGTCTTTTTTGTGATTAAATGAAATTAATAACTAACAATTAAACTAATTAATTAATTTATTAAAAGAAAATATTTTTTGTGTTTTTTATGTTTTTATGAAATAAAATAAAAGAATTAAAATTCTAAGTTAACCTAATTCTAAATTATTTTAGTTATTAAGAAAAATTAATTAAAGTTGCCTAATTAAACCTAAATCAATTTATTAGTATTTATGTACAAAATAATTACTTAAATTAATAAAGTATTTTTTTTGGTTTTATTGAATTTTATTGTGAAAAATTAGTTATGAGTTAATTAAATAATAACAGTTAATAAATATAATTAGTAAATAAAAAAAGAAAAGAAAAGAAAAAAATGCAAGAACCATGGGGGGTATTGGGCCAGATGGAGGGGTTTTTGATTGAGATTTGAGGCCCATTGAAGCTTTCAGCCACGTTGACTTCTTGAATTGCCTGCAACATGCTTTAACTGAGCACATGGTATTCATCACTTTTTATCCTTTGGATCTATGATCATGGCCACCTGGCGCTTGGATCTGTGAGGTTTATGATGAGTCTTCTTTGGGATGCTGCACAAGAACGTGTTAGAAAAAACAATATGGAATTATGGGGGGACCTGGGAATCGAACCCAGGTCCCAAGGGTCTATACACGTGCATCCAAGCCACTGAGCCAAGCGCGTTTGTTTGTTAGTATAATGAACAAAGAAAATTAAATATGAAAACAAGCGTTATTCTGGAAACTAAAAAATCCGCGCGTTTATTTGAACTGGCCAACCACATGGAGGCACGTCCTTCATCTTCAACCTTTTCATGTAAAACATAAAACACATAGTGGGGGTTTTAAACCCCCACAAAATGCAAGCGTTTGAAAATAGCGATTAGGCGCTCGTGCAATATAAATTGGGCGCGAGGTATGCTTCATGTTCGTCTCATCATGCTGAGTTTGACCATATAGGTTTGGAGTCCTGATTTTACAGTATAGCAAAAGCCCCAATTCTAAACCTTAAGAACCCTAAAGTGTTTTAATGGCAAGTCACGATTATGTATGTTACACTGCAATTAAACCATGCCAAAAGTTCCCTGTGCATTCATACAGTACAAAACAAACAAGAAATTGGGTTAATAATGCATGGAATATGGATTTCGATTCTCAAAATAATTGACAAACCGTGGGGGCGTGATGAGCGATTCTTTGAGGTTTTTGGCTTGTTGATGATTGCAAACGATTCCTGGGGATGTAAGGAACGTGTTTGGATCAAAAGGGAGGTTTGAATTATGCTGCAAAGTGGTTTTCAGTTTCACACTTTTCCTTGGAATTTTGGAAATTTGTTTGGCCGCTTGAGAGAGTTCTAGGTCATGTATACTGTATGGGAGGCTTGCATATAAGGTTCTGAATGAGAATCAATCAATATCTTGAGCCTTAAACCAATGCAATTATGTTTTGGATTTTGCCATAACCTCCATTAAAGAAACTTGCCATTCTTGTCCAAATTTGAATTTCATGCTTGAAATAGGTCTTACACGAAATTGGTATGTGTTTCATGATGCATCAAGGCTATTCAAAACAAGAGATATCCCTTAATTAATTTTCTTGATTTTTTATTGGAATTTTAAAGATTTAAAATGAATTAAATCAAATAAAATTAAATAAAAATAGAAAAATTAATTTTTAAACTTGAAATAAATCATGGGACACGTGGGAGGCATGGCAAAGCTGAACCAAGTGGAAAAAGTGGGCCCTTTTTGTCAAAAAATGAAGTTTCAAGGATAGTTGACTTTGGCCATTTCACAAAAATTTCCCAACTTCTCCAATGCATATCTTGCTCAATTTTGATCATATAAACATGTTCTTGGACATTTTGGAAAGGTCTTGAAGTCCTCTAACCAATGCCTTTGGTCCCATGTCATTTGAATTTATCAATATCAAGTTATGGTCTTTGACTTAAAGTGCCTTTTTGTTGACTTTTGAAAATGACCTATAATGTTGAAATTGATAACTTTTTGTGAGAGCATTTCTTGAACTTGGAATGTGAAGATGAGTTGTAGGAAATGTCCTCCCCTTCAAAATGAGCATTGGATGGGATTTTTCTAATGAACCATGAAAAAGTTATGCCTTGGTCAAGTTACAGTTGACTTTTCAGCTGTCCAAAAATAGAAACTTTTGCATCTTGATGATTTTTGAGCCACTCTTATGAAATCATGCTCAAGATATGACCAAATGATGATTGTGGCTTCAAAATGAGATGTTGATAAAAAATTTTGACTTTTGACTGCCAAATGACCATTTTGCCCCTACAGTTGGTTGTGAAGCATTTAGGGTTTTTGACTATGCAACTTGACCTTGTGAGCCTTGAAACTTGACATGTAGGTGCTTGACAATGTATATGAGCATATGGGACTTGATTGTACCCTTGAAAACCTCAACTTCCTTGCAAGAACCAAAACCCTAATTTGACTGGCTTAGGAGGGTGTTTGAACTGTGCAACCCTTGAGTAGACTTAAGCAAATTGAGATGATGCTTGTCAAAACTTTGAAGAATATGGGAGGGCAAATTTTGGGGTACAACAATGTCATTTAATTATTTTTCATTAATTAATTTGATAACCAATTAATTTAGTATTTAATTTTAAGACTTAATTTCTTTTCTTAAAAAACATTAAAAAAACAACAAAAACATTTTCTTTAATTAGGAGGGTCAAAACCCTAGTTTTCGTATTCGATCTAATTTTCCCATGCGCTTTATTTTTATCCAATTATTGTATCTGCTCCCGGTTTGTAATAATTAAATTAGGACATTTATTTATTTATTCCGCTTTTAATTTTAAAGGGTTTGTTTTTGGCTATGTAAATACCTGAAGCCTTGTAATAGCGTAGTTTTAATTTCCGCACTTTAAAATTCCGCAAAATATTTAACTGCTAGATGTTTGATAATAGGGTTTGCATGACAAGAATGAATGACTAAATTTAAAACGGTTAGATCACCCTTAATTATGCAAAGATAAAAATAACGGAAATCAAAACACTCGCACATGCGCACTCCTAGGGTACACTCCCACTTGGTTGCCTTCGTAAACGGTCATTAAGTATAGGTTATTTTAGAGGTCGCCCTCTTGTCTAAAAGATCATAAATTGCCTCGGAAAGGTTGCCTCAGATATTGTTGCCTCGGATAAATGATCTAAGACATTAGGGTTACCACTAAGACGTCCTAACATTGCTTTAGTGACCGTATGTCCCTTTCGAATTGACCCTCAAACTCCAACGACGGTGCTACCCACTCACTATTAGTGGGATAACATTGTCTAAAGGAAACAAGCATAAAACAATTCTTTTTTCGAGTAGGTAGATTAGTTCTTAGATAATTGCTCATCCAAAACAAAACTTTTTCACAGTTACACTCTTTTACAAACAAGTTTTCAAAAAAACACTTCATTACACTCTTGAAGACAGACGCAAGAGTTAAATCGAAGTTAAAACAAAAACTTTTCAAAACCCACAAACACAAAGAAAACAATTTTGAAAATGATGAGAAAGTACCTAAGAGCCCGTAGATAACTACGGATAGAAAGGGTGCTAATACCTTCCCTTTCTATAAATCTACCCCTGTACTTAGAAATATCTCAAAAAAGGAATTTTTCTGTGCTTTTTTCCTTTCCTTGTTGGATAAAATAAAAGTCGGTGGCGACTCTTGCTTACCGCGAAATTTTGCAAAAACAAACGCAAAACGCAAACCAACATTTCAAAAAAAAGTCAGTTCTTCCACCGTATCACAGAACTGGCGACTCTGCTGGGGAGTTAATAAGTGGGGTGTACCTTAGGAATAGTTCATCATATTGTTTTCAATTGTTTGATTTGTTTGCTTTATTTTTTGGGCTTTGTATCGGAGTTACTATAGATCCTAACCTGGATCTGGGATACCTTTTAGGTAAGTAGCAATAGACTGTGAGGGAACTGTGCAGCGTAGACCGATACGGTTGAAGCAGTAGCTACGTTGGTGTGACACTTTAGTTTTTACCGATATCCCTTATGGAGGAACAAGGAGAGTATGTGGCTGCTAAGGGGTCATTAAGCATCAACTGACCTTAGAACCTATAATTGACCAACTTGGCCATAGAAAAGTAGCAGTATGCTACACTCATTGAGACCAAACTCTCGCGATGATTCTGACCGCAAGAAAAGGTTGCTAACTGGAATTATGATCGATCGAGGGTGGTCAGTGATATTAAGATCCTCTAGAACCCGGTTACTATTACTAGGACAGGTTGAACCAACTAAACTGAAAGAGGGTAATACCTAAACTCCATGCCAGCCTGAAATTTAAGGGTTACTGTGTGACTTGTTTGCCCTTACCATGTTTTCTATCTGTGAATACTTGTGGTGTGTTTCTATCATAACATCATGCATCATGACATTGCATGCATATTTCATTAGACTAACCCATTTCAAAGACCTAGGGGATTCATCTTTGTTCTGTTTTGCAGATCATGGCATCTATGTGCAGAAATACTATTCGCATCAGCTTCGTACAAATCCCTGCTCAACTTAGAGAGTTGGTTTCTAAGGTTCCTGATACTTCTTCCTTTATCAGAAGACATGGTTACCTCCTTGGTTTGGTCACTTCTAAGTTGGATGAACAAGTGATGAGCGTCTTGTTCCAGTTCTTTGACCCGCTACATCACTATTTCACCTTCCCGGACTATCAATTGGTCTCTACTTTGGAGGAGTTCTATGATTTACTTGGTATTTCTATTATGGAGCAGACGCCATTTACAGGTTGGGAGATAGCTCTTAGGCCAGAGGATGTTGCTACAACCCTACATCTGACAAAAGTTGATGTAATGTCTAACTGGGAGACTCGGAGTGGGGTAAAAGGCTTCTTGGCTAAGTTCTTGATTGATCAGGCTCAATAATTTTGGGACAGTTTGGACTTTCAAGCATTCGAAGATATCCTGGCACTTCTCATCTATGGTTTGGTTTTGTTTCCTAATTCAGATTCTTTCGTCGACGTGAATGCAGTGAAGATCTTCATGTCCCGTAATCCAGTGCCCACTCTCTTAGGTGACATTCTACATGCTCTTTATGCCTGTACTGCTCAGAAACGGGGAACCCTTATATGTTGTGCACCTTGCTGGCGAGGTGGTTTATTTCTCACCTCTCCAAATCTATTTTGAAGAACGAGGAAGGCATGGGTTAGGCCTACAGAATTATGTCCCTTGCTCATACGGACATCATCTGGAGCACTAAAGACATGGAAGAAGTAGCTGTTATTGACCGGTGCGGAGAATACCCCAATGTTCCCTTGCTTGGAATTAGGGGAGGGATCACCTATAATCCTTGTCTGGCCTTACGACAATTTGGGTGAGCTAGGAGGGACGGTCCTCATGAGTTGCTGATTTCGGACATTGTCTTTGACTTTATGGGGGATGTTGAGGGACATCGCCGCAGATTCATACGAGCTTGGAACAGGGTGCACAGGTCTGATCCACATGAGCTAGGAATGAAGACCTCTCTTCCAATGGAACCGTATCTCCGGTGGGTTCGAGCCCGTGGTCAAAAACTGGGGATGCCATACGAAGCTGTCTTACCGGTAATTGTTGAGAGTACTGATGAAGAAGGGGTTCCTCATACTGTCCTCCATCCATACATGCCTACTGACATTGGGGCATTAAAGAGGTCTTGGATCCAGCTAAGGGAAGAACGGGATACTTACAGAGAGAAGTATCATGAGCAGGAACGGAAGATCCTAGAGCTTACAAGGCAGCTAGAGAATGAGAAGGTCCTCAACGACTATGTCAGCACGGGAGGAAAACGACCATGGGAGCGCTGATGTCTTTTGCTTTTTCTAGTTTTGATTTACTTTTCAGTTTTTCTCTTTGTAATGCCTTAAAGGCATTTATCAAACATTGTTTCAAGTTTTTAATCTAATAAAAGTGTGTTTCATTTTGGTTTACGAATTTGAATCTCCTTAAAGTCTTTGAAATCATATCATATGCATTCCATTCCCATGCACCTCATCACAGGTACCCTTACAGGTTTCTCATCTTCTTCGCTGTTTATTTCAGCAATCATGTCTTCTGAAACATCTACTGATCAAGCTATCAAGGCCCTACAAGCTCAAAACGCTCAGTTCTAGGAAATGTTCATGAACTTATCCAAGGGTCAGCAAGATCGGAAGACTCTTATCTTGAAGGATAATAATAATAATAATAATAAGAAGAAGAAGAAGAAGACGGTCCTCCTGAACATGGGCCACGGGTTTAGGAACAGGCTGCGGGAAGAAGTTGATTTGTCCCACTCATCTGGAGGGGGAGAGAACCAAGAAGAAAGGAGGGCTCCTAGCCCCGTGGTTTCTGACAATGACACCGACTTTGATGAAGACCAGTATCCTCCGATTGAGGATAGGTAGAAGCAACTCGAAGACCGGTTAAGTGTGATGGAGATCTAGAAGATACTTGGGTTAGACTTCAGTGATTTGGGTCTGGCATCTGGGGTGGTGATTCCCCACAAGTTTAAAGCGCCTGTCTTTGCTAAGTACGACAGAGTCTCCTGCCCAAAGTTACACCTCCGATTGTATGTCAGGAAGATTCAACCATATACTGCTGATAGGAACCTCTGGGTTCATTTCTTTCAAGATAGTCTGGTAGGGACTCAACTTGAATGGTTCTATCAACTGGAAGGAGCCAACGTCCGTAACTGGGAGCACCTTGATGCTGCTTTTTACAAGCAGTACCAATATAATGCCGACCTTGCTCCCACGCGTACCCAACTTCAGGGTATGTCTATGGGTGTGAGCGAAGGTTTTAAGGACTACGCTCAGAAATGGAGAGATCTTGCTGGTAGAGTCCAACCCCCTCTGGCTGATAGGGAGTTGGTGGATATGTTTCTGGGGACTTTGTCTGGTCCGTATTTTAATCATTTGATCAGAAGTTCATCGTCTGGTTTCACTGAGTTGATTATGACTGGGGAGAGAGTTGAAGCCGGTATTAAGAGCGGCAAGATACAGAAGGGTGCTTCGTCAAGTACCGAGAAAAAGCCCTTCAAGAAGGATTCTAGTGCAGTTTACAACTCTAGGAGCCAAAGTCGACCCGAGCGCCACCAAGCAGTTAATGCGGTAGTTATAGCAAGACCAACTGTTTCCCCACAACGCAACAATCAGCAAAGAGCAGAGAGGCCTCAGAGACAGTTCACTCGGCTCAGCATGACTTTATCTCAAATTCTGCCGCAGTTGTTGAAGACCAATTTGGTGACTCCGAGGGAAGCTCCAAAGAATCCTAACACCACCTCACCGCTGTATAATCTGAACGCCTGCTGTGCTTATCACTTTGATAGCCCAGGGCATGATGCCAATAACTGTTGGGCCTTGAAGAATAAGGTACAAGATTTGATTGATGCTAAGGAGATTGAGTTTGAGGCGCCTGAAAAGCCTAATGTCATAACGGCTCCTATGCCGAAAAATGACGCGGGAGTAAATGCGATTGAAGATGATGATGAAGAGTATCATATTGATAGCTGGATTTACCCGACTACCGATGGCGGACTAAGCAATTGGACGGCAAAAGACTTAGTGCCAATTTCTTTTATTACATAGTAATAGACTTTTGTTTTGGACTTGTAACAAACAATTTTAAACTTTACGGCCTGATGCCTTACCCGAGACACTGTGGCTTTGTTTGAGGGCTTTATATGTGTCATCTCCATATATCATTAATAAAAGCATTGAATGTTTTCTTGCATTACAAATTTTGCGCTCCTTGTTTTTCTTTTTTATCTTGCAAAACAACTATTTTACACACACTCACATATACAGGTCTACATCCACTCTGGATCCCACTGATAACGACTCGGTTACTGCCAGTTATGACTTCGAAAGTCCGATCAACCAAGCCGAGGACGAAGGTGAAGATGATTGTGAAGTGCCTGGTGAAATTGCTAGACTGTTACTTCAGGAAGAGAGGGTCATACAGCCGCATGAAGAGCCGGTGGAAACAGTAAATCTGGGTACAGAGGAGGACAAGAAAAAGGTCAAGATCGGTGCAAATCTGGAGTCTAGTGTTAAGCAACGGTTGATTCAGATGTTGCGTGACTATGTTGAGATCTTTGCCTTGTCTTATGAAGATATGCCTGGGTTGGATACTGATATCGTGATTCACCGCTTGCCTACCAAGGAAGACTGTCCTCCAGTTAAACAGAAAGTCCGTCGAATGCGCCCGGAGATGTCCAAGAAAATCAAGGCTGAAGTGATGAAGCAGTTTGACGCCGGTTTTCTAGCAGTTACTTCTTACCCGCAGTGGGTGGCCAACGTGGTTCCGGTGCCGAAGAAGGATGGTAAGGTTCAAATGTGTGTTGACTATAGGGATCTGAACAGGGCAAGCCCCAAGGATGATTTCCCTCTGCCTCATATCGATGTTCTGGTTGACAACACCGCACAGCCTAAGGTATTTTCCTTTATGGATGGTTTCTCCGGTTACAATCAGATTAAGATGGCTCCCGAGGATATGGAAAAGAAAACCTTTGTTACTCAACGGGGTACCTTTTGCTACAAGGTCATGCCTTTCGGATTGAATAATGCTGGGGCAACGTATTAGCGCGCCATGGTCGCTTTGTTCCACGATATGATTCATCATGAGATCGAGGTATACGTCGAAGACATGATTGGAAGATCCCAGACCGAAGAGGAACACCTTGAACATCTTCAGAAGTTGTTTGACAGGTTGAAGTTGTACAAGCTGAGGTTAAACCCGAACAAGTGCACCTTCAGAGTGAGGTCTGGTAAGCTGCTGGGTTTTGTCGTAAGTGATAAGGGTATTCAGGTGGACCCCGCAAAGGTGAAGGCTATACAGGAAATGCCAGCTCCCCGAACAGAAAAAGAAGTCAGAGGCTTTCTGGGACGTTTGAACTATACTGCCTGATTCATCTCACACCTAACTGCTACTTGTGAGCCAATCTTCAAGCTACTGAAGAAAGATTAAGTGGTAAGATGGAACGATGAATGTCAGGCCGCTTTCGAAAGAATTCAAGAGTATCTCCAAGAGCCTCCTATTTTGATTCCTCTAGTTGAAGGGAGACCTCTGATCTTATACTTGACAGTACTCGATAATTCGATGGGGTGCGTGCTAGGGCAGCATGACGAGTCTGGCCGAAAAGAGCATGCTATTTATTACCTTAGCAAAAAGTTTACCGACTGTGAGACCCGATACTCGTTGCTTGAGAAAACTTGTTGCGCTTTGGCATGGGCTGCTCGCCGGCTGAGACAGTATATGTTGACTCACACTACTCTATTGATATCAAAGATGGATCCAATCAAGTATATCTTCGAAAAGCCTGCCTTGTCCGGAAGAATAGCGAGATGGAAGATTATTTTGACTGAGTATGACATCCAATACACGACCCAAAAGGCAATTAAGGGAAGTGTGTTGGCGGATCATTTGGCACATCAGGCAGTGGACGATTACCAGTCTATGAACTTTGAATTCCCAGATGAGAACATCATGTTGGTAACAGACTGCGAGACACCTGGACTGGATGAAGGACCTGAGGAGGGATCCTGATGGTCTATGTACTTTGATGGAGCTTCAAACGCTTTGGGTAATGGCATTGGTGCCGTGATCATATCTCCTGAAGGCTCTCATACTCCATTCACTGCCCGACTATGTTTTAACTGCACCAACAATATGGCGGAGTATGAAGCGTGCATCATGGGTCTTCGAGCAGCTATTGACCTAAGGATTAAGTTCTTGAGTGTATTCAGAGATTCCGCTCTCGTGATCAGTCAAATCAAAGGAGAGTGGGATACGAAACACCCTAATCTTATTCCTTACAAAGAGTATGTATTGATGTTGCTTCCGCATTTCGAGGAGATAACCTTTGAACACATCCCTAGATAGGAGAATCAGTTGGCGGACGCGTTAGCTACAATGTCTTCTATGTTCAAAGTCAGATGGGATAATGAAGCTCCCCAGATCACCATTGAGAGATTGGACGAACCTTCACATTGATGTGATGTTGAGACTGAAGAGGTAACAGATAAACCCTGGTTTCACGAGGTAAAGAGGTATCTTGAGGCTCAGGAATACCCCGAGGGTGCATTTGTTAATGATAAGAAGTTTCTGAGGAGGTTCGCGGCAAAGTTCTTCATCAGCAATGATATCTTATACAAGCGTAACCATGATTCGACCTTATTGCGTTGTGTGGATAAGAACGAAGCAGAAAGGATTATGGTAGAGTTACATGAAGGTACTTTTGGAACTCATTCCAGTGGACACACCATGGCAAAGAAAATCCTTCGGGCAGGATATTATTGGTCTACAATGGAAGCTGACTGTTATCATCATTCTCGGACCTATCACAAGTGCCAAGTCTATGCTGATAAGGTGCACATACCTCCAGTACCTCTGAACGTCTTGACAGCTCCTTAGCCTTTTACAATGTGGGGCATCGACATGATCGGCGAGATCAGACCTACTGCATCCAACGGATATCGTTTCATCTTAGTGGCTATTGATTACTTTACAAAGTGGGTTGAAGCAGATTCCTTTGCTACTGTGACCAAGAACACCGTGGCGCAGTTTATTCGGCACAATCTGATTTGTCGATATGGTGTACCAGAGAGGATCATTACGGACAATAGTACAAATCTCAACAATAAGATGATCAACGAGCTTTGCAAGCAGTTCAAGATACATCATCACAACTCTTCTCCTTACCGGCCGAAGATGAATGGGGCTGTAGAATCGGCTAATAAGAACGTTAAGAAGATTGTGCAGAAGATGATGGTGACATACAAAGATTGGCACGAGATGTTACCTTTTGCTCTTCATGGGTACCGTACCTCAGCGCGGATGTCAACAGGGGCAACACCCTATTCCTTGGTTTATGGCATGGAGGCAGTCTTGCCCATTGAAGTTCAGATACCCTCTCTTCGGATTATGAAGGATGCAGGTTTGAGCGAAGACGACTGGATTCAGACCCGGCTTGATCAGTTGAACCTAATCGACGAAAAGAGACTTACTGCTATTTTCCATGGTCAAACGTACCAAAAACGGATGATTAAGGCATTTAACAAGAAAGTTAGACGACAGGAGTATCAAGTCGGGGATCTGGTGATCAAACGCATCATCCTACTGCAAGGTGATCCAAGGGGAAAATAGACCCCTACTTACGAAGGGTCATTTGTGGTTAAGAACATTTTCTTAGGAGGAGCCATGATTCTAACCACCATGGATGGTGATGACCTTCCTCACCCCGTCAATGCAGACATAGTGAAAAAATACTACGCATGAACAAAGACCCGCTAGGTTGACTGGCCTAGGCAAAAATAAGGGCTTCCCGGTGAACCAAAAGGGTTCGGGCAAAAATAAGGGATGAAAATGAAAAAATCTGTACACCCGGCAAGTCGAAAACCTGAAAAGGCGGCTTGGGCAAAAAAGGGTATCCTGGTGGACTGAAAACCCGAAAGGGCGGTCTAGGCAAAAATTAGGGATCAAAGCATAAAACTATGTCTCATTGGATCACCTTGCAATCAGACTTCAGTATCAACTATCAAGCTCGGACGACACCAAACAATCTGACCTACCTTCAACCAAGTAGCAAAGGGATGAGATGCTCGAGGACATAAAGGCAATAGCAGAGTTGGAACCCAGTGGGGTTGTTCACATAGCTGTTTTTCTTTGTTTTTCACAAATTGTATAAATTCTATTTGTTCGGCGGCGTTCTCTTACTAGGACGTCAGCCTCTTGTACAAAAGACGCCTATTTACAGGCTAACTTCAAAATCAATACAAGTCATTTTCACAAATAAATTTCAAACTGTTTTCCTTTTTTCTGTTTTGTTTTGCGAGAACGTCCAACGTTCATTTTTTATATATGCATTTGACATTGATTTCTACTCATAAATATTTACATGCGAAACAAAGGACAGTTACTTGTAATATCAGAAACAGGGGCAAACGAAAAATTTCCAAACCGTACTGTTGCTATGTCCACCAAGTATAGGGATATACCTAGCTGGAGGAAACAATTGAAAGTACATTCATTCCCCGCAGAGTAAGAGAAAGATAGAGGTGTTAGCTCTCCTTAGCTGAGACTCGCAACTATGAATGAATCGGTAATATTCTCCCCAAAGCAGAGTTTATCTACCATCAGCACTGAAAAATTTTATTATCCCCAGCGGAGTATAAAAAATATCCCCAGTGGAGTTTGAAGAATTGTCCCCAGTAGAATCTGGAAGATTATCCCCAGTAGAGTCTAAAAGATTATTCCCCGTGAAGTCGCAATTGGAAAATCATCCCCAACGGAGTTCTTTCCTTTCACAAAACAGGAATTCAATCCCCAACAAGGTTCATTATCACCAGCAACGGTAATGCATCCCCAGCTTAATTTATCAGCGGAATCCTCCACAGAGCATCTCTTCCCCACAGAGTCATTCTCTCATCAGTTTATTCCCCAGCGGAGTTATCCTCTCCTGCAGGTTTATTCTCACAAACATCTTCATCCACTATCCCCAGCGAAAATGAAGCATTCAATTCTTTCCTCCAGCAGCAATCTGGGATTTATTTTCCCCCAACTAAAAACATCACATTTCCATACATCATGACATGCATACGCATCATACGACACAATCTCATTTATTTTGAGAGCATCATCGCTTGATACATATCATGCATCACATACGGCTAACCTTTACCTTTCAAGAAAGATTCTCACAAAATTCAAGCTATGCAGCTTTTTCCTCAGTTGAATTATGGATGAGTTTCTAAATCTCAACAAAGTTTGTTTCTTCAGTTGAATTACGGGCGAGTTCCTAAATCTCAGCGAAGTTTGTTTCTTCAGTTGAATTACGGACGAGTTCCAAAATCTCAACAAAGTTTGTTTCTTCAGTTGAATTACGGACGAGCTCCTAAATCTCAACAAAGTTTGTTTCTTCAGTTGAATTACGGACGAGCTCCTAAATCTCAACAAAGTTTGTTTCTGGAGTTGGATTACGAATGAGTTCCTAAATCCCAGAGAAGTTTGTTTCCTCGGTTGAATTACGGACGAGTTCCTAAATCTCAGTAGAGATGTTTCTTAGTTAAATTACGGACGAGCTCCTAAATCTCGACAGATACGTTTCCTCAGTTGAATCACGGACGAGTTCCTAAATCTCAGCGAAGATATTTCCTCAGTTGAATTACGGACGAGTTCCTAAATCTCAGCAGAGATGTTTCCTCGGTTGAATTACGGACGAGTTCCTAAATCTCAATGAAGATGTTTCCTCAGTTGAATTACGGACGAGTTCCTAAATCTCGACAGAGATGTTTCCTCGGTTGAATTACGGACGAGTTCCTAAATCTCAGCGAAGATGTTTCCTCAGTTGAATTACGAACGAGTTCCTAAATCTCAGCAAAGATATTACCTCAGTTGAATTACGGACAAGCTCCTAAATCTCAGCAGAGATGTTTCCTCAGTTGAATTACGGACGAGTTCCTAAATCTCAGCGAAGATGTTTCCTCAGTTGAAATACGGACGAGTTCCTAAATCTCAGCAAAGATATTACCTCATTTGAATTACGGACGAGCTCCTAAATCTCAGCAAAATTGTTTCCTCAGTTGAATTACAGACGAGTTCCTAAATCTCAGCAGAGATGCTTCCTCAGTTTAATTACGGATGGGTTCCTAAATCTCGACAGAGATGTTTCCTCATTTGAATTACGGACAAGCTCCTAAATCTCAACGAAGATGTTTCCTCAGTTGAGTACGGACGATCGAAGTTCCTAAATATCAACGGAGATGACTCACCAGCAGAATAGCGGACAACCGAAGCTCCTAAAATTCTACTTCTCTCAATAGAGATCAGCCTACCCCAGCTGAATCTTCCTCAACAACAGGTATACAAGCTCTCTCTAAGGAATCTCTTATGCGATCGACACTCCTTCAGATGGCATCTTTAAGCCCATTCCCGACATCACAAGACAATTACCACTTCATGCGAGTGTAAATTTCTAGGCACTCTAGTGTTCAATCCTCTTCCAACTTCGGATCACGAAAGGCACAAAAGCCAATCTATATCCTCAGGTTTAAGAAGATTGAACAGGGGCAGCTGTTGTACCCAAAAATTTGCCCTTCCATATTTCTCAAAACATTTCAAGAAAGATCCTCAAGTTGCTCAGGATAGTCCAAGGGTTGGCCAGACAAGCTCTCTCCTAAGGCAGTCTACCTCAAATTAGGGTTTCATGTTGCATCAAGATACTTGAGTACAAGGGACCCAAAATTATCAACATTGTCCTAATATGTTCTCAAGATCACCCATGTCAAGTTTCAAGCCTTGCATAGAAAGTTTGCTCAGTCAATTGCTCAAAGGTCCAAAAATCGACTGTGTTAGGGCAAAAGTCAACTGTGACCCACATACAGTCAAACTTCAAGATTTTTGGTCAACATTCTCATTTTGAAGTATATTTCATCATTTTATCAAGGGTTGATCATGATTCATCAAGGATTTCTCACAATTCATCAAGACTCAAAAGTTGCTAAATTAGGGTTTTGCAGGAAAAGTCAACTCAACTTTGACCAAGCATAACTTTCTCATACTTTATGAGAAATGACCCATACAAAGCTAATTTTGAAGAGGATGAAATTCTATACAATCCATTTTCATCTCCCAAGATCAAAATATGCACTCACAAGAAGTTATGAATTTGGACATTATAAGTCATTTTGAAAAGTCAACAAAAACACCTTTTTTGTCAAAGCTTCATACTTGAGCATGGAATATCAAATTGAGATAAGACCAAGAGGGTTGCTTAGAGGACATATCAAGATTTCTAAAATGTCCAAGAACACCTGCAAAGAATCAAAATTGAGTAAGTTATGCATTGGTGAAGTGGACCTTTTTTGCAAAATTGCCAAAAGTCAACTATCCCTAAAACTTCAAATTTTGCCAAATGGGCCCAATCTTTTTCACTTGTTTTGAGTTGGCAACATAGCCCATGTGCTCTAACCTTTGCCACTTGTCCATGTCTTATTTTTATTAATTATTTTTATTTTTATTTGAATTAATTTGATTTAAATCAAAATAAATCAAATAAAAATCCAAAACATTGATAACCAAGGATCTTGTGATTATTTCAGGTTTCATTATACAGCTAGCATCATTCAAATTCGTGCCAAGCCTTAGAGTGAACAAAAAGATTGAAAAGAAGCCAAATTTGGAAGGTTTTTAAAGGGAATCAAATCAAATACCAAAAGCATTGAAGAAGGAAGATTTGGACACAATGATCAACCCTAATGCATTGTTTGATACATAAGGAGGCGAGGCAGACCTATTTACAGGTTAGAAGCAGGCGTGAGAGCAAGAACAGAATTGGAAAAATCAAGAGAAAAGTGTGAGATCGAAATCCCACTTAGAGGCATTCTCAAGGCTTGCTATTGATTCCAATCGTTTCCTGGCACTCTCATGAACCTAAAGCTACCAAGAACAAGCCCGTTCCGGTCCCTAATCACACTGTAAGTTGTTCATAACCTCGCCCTGTTCTTGAATTCGCATCTTGGAATTTAAGCATTGTTAACCTGAATTAATGGCATATTCTTAACCTATGAAGCATTTGCAAACTTTTGGCATTACTGAATTTCATTTATATGGCCTGTGCTGTAAATCACCATTGCTAGGTTTTCGAGCTTGGTTTTAGG
Organism: Vicia faba; assembly: GCA_948472305.1. Taxonomy (NCBI): domain Eukaryota; kingdom Viridiplantae; phylum Streptophyta; class Magnoliopsida; order Fabales; family Fabaceae; genus Vicia; species Vicia faba. The sequence goes on from OX451738.1 coordinate 265,121,831, forward strand.
GTTTTTATTTTCAGGGACAATTGGCCTTGGTAATTGGTACCACTGTGTTCAGAAGAAGGGGACGGTTCTAACCATGGCCTTGGTGGTCGTTTACATTACCTGTAGAAGATTTTGGAACGAGCAAGGCCTGTAGCGACGGACGTTCGTCCGTAGGTATAGGTAAGCGAGTTTTTAGCCACGGAGAGAGGAAGGGGACGACTGTGTGTCACTCCCCCATAGGCCTATTCAAATCTGGCGCATTTTTTTTTGTTACAATTATCCATTAAACTCTTTTTTCATATATTATCATTATTGTGTGTTTTATGAACAATCAAAACAAAACAGCGTAGTGGTTGCCACGCAGGTTCTCAAGGCGTTAGAGGCTGGAGGTCAGGGGTTCGATCCCTGCCTCCAGCATTTGCTATTTTTCATTATTATTTCAGGTAATCCAATGTGTGCGTAAGCCTAATGTCCACCATATGTCTTCATCATCCAACGCGCCAGGTGGCCAAATCTGGTGGCCACCATTGCAAGCATATCATAAGCCAAGCCAAAGACGCCACACAGGATTACAAAAGTCAATGTGGATCAGCACTAATCGGCCAGAATTCTGACAATTCACACCCCCAATATTCAGGCCCATCTCTCTCTTTCTTTTTTTTTATATTTTCATTTAATTATTTATTTATTTTAGTTATTAACCAAAAACAATTTTCTTTTTATCAAAAATCACCAAAAAAATATTTTATACCCAATTAAAATCAGAATTTCTTATTTTTCATCAATAAATATTAATTAAATTAATTAGGTTATTAATGTTAGATAATTTTAATGTATTTTTGCAAATAATTAAAATTAATTAGAATCAATAGGTTTTTATCATTAACTTAATTATTTTATTTTTTTCTTAAAATAACCAAAAAAACAAAAAATATGTCATTTAATTATTTTTCATTAATTAATTTGATAACCAAATAATTTAGTATTTAATTTTAAGACTTAATTTCTTTTCTTAAAAAACATTAAAAAAACAACAAAAACATTTTCTTTAATTAGGAGGGTCAAAACCCTAGTTTTCGTATTCGATCTAATTTTCCCGCGCGCTTTATTTTTATCCAATTATTGTATCTGCTCCCGGTTTGTAATAATTAAATTAGGATATTTATTTATTTTTTCCGCTTTTAATTTCAAAGGGTTTGTTTTTGGCTATGTAAATACCCGAAGCCTTGTAATAGCGTAGTTTTAATTTCTGCACTTTAAAATTCCGCAAAATATTTAACTGCTAGATGTTTGATAATAGGGTTAGCATGACAAGAATGAATGACTAAATTTAAAACGGTTAGATCACCCTTAATTATGCAAAGATAAAAATAACTGAAATCAAAACACTCGCACATGCGCACTCCTAGGGTACACTCTCACTTGGTTGCCTTCGTAAACGGTCATTGAGTATAGGTTATTTTAGAGGTCGCCCTCTTGTCTAAAAGATCATAAATTGCCTCGGAAAGATTGCCTCGGATATTGTTGCCTCGTATAAATGATCTAAGACATTAGGGTTACCATTAAGACGTCCTAACATTGCTTTAATGACCGTATGTCCCTTTCGAATTGACCCTCAAACTCCAACGACGGTGCTACCCACTCACTAATAGTGGGATAACATTGTCTAAAGGAAACAAGCATAGAACGATTCTTTTTTCGAGTAGGTATATTAGTTCTTAGATACTTGCTCATCCATAACAAAACTTTTTCACACTTACACTCTTTTACAAATTAGTTTTCAAAAAAACATTTCATTACACTCTTGAAGACAGACGCAAGAGTTAAATCGAAGTTAAAACAAAAACTTTTCAAAACCCACAAACACAAAGAAAACAATTTTGAAAATGATGAGCAAGTACCTAAGAGCCCGTAGATAACTACAGATAGAAAGGGTGCTAATACCTTCCCTTTATATAAATCTACCCCCCGTACTCAGAAATATCTCAAAAAAGGAATTTTTCTGTGCTTTTATCCTTTCCTTGTTGGATAAAATAAAAGTCGGTGGCAACTCTTGCTTACCGCGACATTTTGCGAAAACAAACGCAAAACGCAAACCAGCATTTCAAAAAACAGTCAATTCTTTCACCGTATCACACTAGCCATCCAAGCTTCTAACCAATTTTCAGATCTAACAGCTCAGATGCATTCTAATCCTAACAAACTCTAACAAGCTACAAAACAGAAAAACTCACTAGATTCAATTCATTCTTCAACTGATTGGAGAATCACCAAAAGAGCTCTCAAATTCTCTCTGCTTATTTCTCATATCTTAATCTTTTCTCAACCACCTTCAACAGCCACACCTTCTTCTTCCACCACCTCACCATCGTCCTTCAACTCCTGCAGAACCTTCATCGCACCTCACACTCGTTAATCATCTTCACATCAACCTTCAACAACATTCTTCACGCCACCGCAACTTCTTCAATCTTCCTGAATCATCTTCATCTTCATCTTCATCATTCTTCACAATTTAAAGAATAACCAAAAACCTCTAACAAACTCTCTCAACGATCTTCATCTTCCACCTTTAATCTTCAACCTCCAACACCTTAAATCCTCATCTTTGTCTTCAACCTTGATTCTCTCTCTCTCTCTCTCTCTCTCTCTCTCTCTCTCTCTCTCTCTCTCTCTCCAACACCTTAAATCCTTCAACCTTCATCTCTTAAGAACCTTCAATTCACTATAATATTCATCTGGTTCATCATCTACTAAAATAAGCTCCAACACTCTTGCATCTTCATCAGATAAGATTCAAACGCATGCTCCATTTCAATCTCTGAGTCACATCAATACACGCACAGAAAATCAGAATAGATTTAGAAGAATAAGCGTAAAGGAGAATAAAAGTGCTTACCTGAGCATCTCATTATCGGCACCGTTGAAAAGTCACCGGAGCTCCTTCAGATTCGTTTGAGTTCTGTTGCATCTAGAAAGGTTGAGTATGAACCAGAAAATCGGAGACGGCAGAGTGATCCACGAAAGAAGTCGAATCAAAATGAAGAAAGTAAGGCGGAGACAAGAGCAAGCGTTGGTTAGGCGGTGGACAGATTCCTTCAAAGGTTGAATTTGCAACCGACGGAGATTGCGTGTCACAAATGAAATGGATTGAGACGAGATGAATCCGCGACAAGATGAAAGATAATGAGATAGAGGCATCTGATGCTGCTTTTATTGCTCGAAGAAGGGAGATTAGTCTTCACAGAAGAGAGAATAAGAAGAGATTCACAAGGAATTGGGAACGTCACATGCATTTAAGACCTAATTACTTTAAAACGACATCATTCCCCTTTTTTTAATTGTGTATTTAAATTCTGTTTAATATGATAATTGAAATTTGAACAAAATATGAATGATAGGTGGATTTGGTGTTAATGTTGGATTTGGATTGAGTCCACGAATCACCGCTCTCTTAGGCCCATTCGTTTTCTTTGGTGTGCTCTTTTTTTTTTGCTATAACAAAACCTGAGATGGGCTTTCCCTTATGCTGGGCCTCTGCGCCTCTTTTGATTTTTATACCATTAGATCTAGGTTTGACACCTCCTGGTTAACATTTTCTTAGAATGTTTTTTTGTCATAAAATTTCCTCATTAATTTTTGGCATGCTCTTAATTTCTTGATAAACGAAAAATCATACAAAAAATAGTAGAATATAATAGAATCCTCCTAGGATTTCTTTTTAGAATTTTGATTAGAATTTGCTATAATTGTTTATGTTTGATAATCATTTTCGTTGTCATCGTTAACCAATATTTTGTGATAGTATTGAAGCAATCTTTGGTAATATGGAATGCTTGAAGATTTACTCATTTGATCATGGTGCGAGGCACCTCTGGTAGAGTTTTTTCTTTGCTTACATGGTTTCGAATAGGTAACAGACCTTCTCCGTTAGGTTTATTGTGTGATATGCAGATATGCTTGAGATTTTGATTGTGATTTATTTTCACATCGATGATGTTTCGACATTTATTCCAAGCATCTAACCTCTGACTCTTTTCTGTTGCTTGGTGAAGCTTACTCTAAGTTTTTCGAGTTTCTATACTTTGCTCGTTGCGCTACGAACTTTTGTTTGTTTGGTATTTTCTCTTGTTTATCTCCTTTCAGCACTTTACTTCTTTCTAGATATCATGAGAAGTAGGAAATAAAGAGTGTGCACTCGAAGTCAATGTTTAAAGTCTTGTAGCAGGCACCGCTTTCTGTATGTTATTTGTGTTTGTTTAAAATCCTACCTTTGAAGTAGGTATTCCACACGTGTGCTTACATTTTTGCTCGCATCTATTCCCCCATCCCTTATTGAAGTCCTCAAAAGGAGGCGAGCGGAAAGGGTTGCAATCTACACTCGTATTTTGTCTCTGTCATCCTTAGCTCGTGACGTACCATGATGCTTAATAGTTTTGCCTACTCTTGCTATCGAGTCATCAAGTGGAAAAGGGTTTCATAATTAAACCCCCACATTTTGTCAGGAGTTCGCATTGGTTGATGCTGACACTCCGTGATTTTTCATATTGTCTTCTATCTCTTACCTCGATTTTCCATATCATGGTTGGGGGTTTACTCGCCTTGGACATCACATTTTTATTTATTTTTATTATACCATACCCGCTTGTTTGCTTTGGGTGATCCACTCCTCTTATCTAACGCATTTTTATTCTTTTCTTATTTCATCTCTCCCGCTTGTTTGCTTCAGGTGATCCGCTCTCCTTAGTTAAAGCATTTCTCTTGATTTTTTCTTTTACCTACCCTGATTTGTGATATACTGGTTAGGTCATTTTGCTTGAGCTAGTGTGCACTACTCTCGCCACGTATGTGCTCCCTTTGTTCGAGCTTGCTACTTTGAGATGCATTACTCTTTCCATGTGTGTGCTCTCCTTTGCTTGTTTAGGATACACTACTCTCTGCATGTACATACCTCCTTTGCTTGCTTGCTTTGTATATACCATGCTCCCTTAGGATGTGCTTGTTTCTTTCCGGATTCGAGCCAGACCTTAGGATAGTAATCCACGCATGCTAACATAGATATATATTTCCCCTTTATCCTTGACATTGGGCCATCATTGTATGGTAACATTAGGGATTAGATTCTAGCTAGCTTCCCTTAGATGTTTTTTTCTTTCTTTTGCATTCTTGCATTAAAACTAAAACATTTTTCTTGGCAAATCATAAAACATCTAACAGTTTTTAAATCATTTTTCAAGATAAAAAACATAAAACAACACAAACTCTTTTTTTCCTACGGGATCCTCTCCTTTTCTTTCAAAATTTTCAAAAGAACGTGTTAATTTACTTCTATGCTGATGCGTGAGTCTCCAAAGGTCGAGTTGCGGTAAAGGGGGAAATTAATGATGTTCATTAAAAAAAACAAAAACCCACCAAAACATGTGAGTTGAACTACAACTGCTATGATTCCTTACAAGGGATAAGTAGGCATTGGGGTAGGGCCCGAGAGAGGACAACTTTATTTTCCCTACATTATTTTCTCTTTTCTTTTGCATGTATTCCCTCTTTGCATTTTTTTAAATCTTAGACATAGACTTTGACCACACCTTTTAAATTAGAATAACAAGAGTAGATATCATAGAGTACTACGGGCGTGTAGGGTGCTAACACCTACCCCTCGTGTAATAGACTCCCTTACCCGATCTCTCGGTCATTTGACCGTGATTTCTCCTTTCTCAGGTTTACTCGATATTTGCCTTTCCCTTCCTGTGGAATAAAAAATGTTTGTTGGTGACTTCATTTATTTTGTTATTAGTTGACAGTTCAGTTGGTTGTTTCAGTTGGCGACTTCACTGGGGAAAGGTCGACCAAATGGTGGTCCATCCTTGAGTCTTTCCTAGATATTATTTTCTTTTCTATGGGTGTTTATTTTTTATGCTTTATAGCTTGTTCATTTTGTACATGTTTATCTGAGAATATATTTGCATTGCATTTTACTACTTTCCATATTGATTACCTATTATGTTGGATTCTGTTTCCACTTTGGGTGGGTGTTACAAGAGGTAAAAGGCCGAATACCCAGGTCAAGTGACAACCATAGGAACTCTAGGAGTAGATTGGAGCATGAAAGGTTAGTCGACTTTGGTTTTCTAGTACGGTCGTGTCATCGATGCTGAGTTGAGATTACAAATGAGGTGTTATCGTTTCACGTAGGTGTTTAGACGATAGTGGCTTTAGGCGTACCCATGATTCTGAGTTACCATTACCTTACCTTGACCCAGTCTTGACCCGTGAGTGGGGGCTAATCTTTACAGGTATAGATGATGACTATGTTCTGATGGTGACCGTATTGTTCTGATGATTCTCAAATTTATTCCCTGAATTTTTGATCTGGTATTTCTGAGGTTCTTTTGGGTTATGTTTTGAACCTTTGATCTTGTTATTCTCAACATGTTCAGAATAGCAGCAGATTTTCAGTAGTGTGGATACCTTGATCCTGTGTGTTATTTCAACTTGCATCATGGAATATTTACTTTTACAAAATAAAGGGTATGCATGAAAAAAGTTAACACACATGTTTTCTCTATTTCCAAGGAACCGTGCTTTATGTTGTGGCTATCCATCTTTTATTTGATCAAAATCAAAATTAAAAGCATGCGGGTTCCTTGAAAGTGTTTGAACGTGGCATTGCATCCACTCATGCATCTTCATGCATCCATAGAAGGTACTTGGAATGGGGAATCCTTATTCAGACTCGGTATTTTCTTTTCATAACTGCAAATCCTAACTGCTCGCGGCTCCATGATCAGATTCAAGCTATAGAACAATTTCATGGTGAAATTAGACGAGTTGAAAGAGCATGGGGATTTTGATGTGTGAGCAAGAAATTCCTAGAGAGGAGAACACTCAGTAAAAGGCTCAATTGAGTTTGGTCATGGAAATTCTAAGGACAGTAATGAGGAAATAAGACAATCATGTACTTGCTACAGCAACAGGAGCTTCCCTTTCTCCCCATATATCGGGGACGTCTTCAAGTTAGGGAGTAACTCATGTATCTCCTACTCTACCTTGTGTTTCAAGGTCTCCTCTTCTGCAACTATTTGTTGTTTTATAAGAAATTCTAAAAGGGAAGAATCCTCAGTAGAGGCCGAAGCAACCTCCCTGGGATTTTGATGCACTTCCCGTATCCTATGCTGAACTGTTACCTCGTCCGAGCAAGCTAAAATTGGTTAAGTTACATACTTGGGTGTTTGATCCCAAAAGATTTCCGCACAACTATGATGCTAACACCGAGTGTGAGTTCCACTATGGCGGGAAGGGGCGTACTCTTGAGAACTGCATAGCTTTTAAATACAAAGTCCAAGATCAGCTTGATTCAGGGGTATTGGTACTTACTCCCGATGGTCCGGATATGCAAGTTAATTTTGTTCCCACTTCTGTAAGAGAGAAGACTAATCATGTTCTCTATCTAGAATCTACTCTTAATCAGCATGCTTCTCAAATCGGTGATACAACTTTTCGTCGAGCACAAGTTCACCTTGTTCAACAAAGCCATGTTCCTTGTGTTCAGCCAGTTCAGTGTGCTCCTCAGCAGCAAACCTATCGACAAAGATGTATGCAACAGGGTAAGCAAAGGGATATGAAGCCAAAAAGAGTGTTCGACATTGTTCCTATGACTTATGGCCAATTGTTCCCTCAATTGCTCAAGTTTTCCTTGGTGAAACCCAAGCCTTTGAAGCTTGTCATTCCTCCTTATTCAGTGGATTTTGATCCTAATGTGCAATGTGATTACAATGATGGGTCACTAGGCCATTCCGTTGAAGATTGCAAGGCCTTCAAAGAATAGGTGCAAGACCTGTTCAACATCAAGGCTATCAATTTTGGGCCAACCAGTTAGATTTTAAGTCTCCTTTGACTCAGTGAATGTCAAGACTGCCAGAGTATCATCTGAAGCCACAAGTACATGCAGAGACTAGTCTCCTCAATATGGTAATTTCTAGCTTCATTTGCATTCTCATTTGTAATCTTTCTTGTTTGGTTAAGAACTTTTTTGTATGCGAAACTTGCTTGTTTTTTAATATTAATCATAATGCATTGAATATGTTTTTATTGAATTAATCCATTCGTAGTCACTCATTTATGTTTTTTTATGCTTTTTGATATTCAACTCTTGTTAATAAAGCAAAAAATACCTCTGGAGGGAGGATGATGAGAAATATACCAAGAATCTCAAATGGTATGCTTTTGAGTAAAACCGTAGATGATGTACAAGCATTGTTTCAAATTCTTAAACACCAGAGATATAAGGGAGTGAAACCCTCGTTAACCCCTTTGAGCCTTGAAGTAGGAGTTTCTTTTCTTGTCAGAAAAACCCTCACATTTAACTCAGGGCAGGGTAGATTTCAGTTAATCTGATTAAGCATTCAGAACTCATCAGGAAGTGCGCAACTAAGAGTACAACAATGGTTATCCATAAAAATATTGAGGAAAGTCAAAACTGCAATCGTTAACCCTCATCTATCAACAGTGTGCATCAAAGAGAACGATATCCCAATGAGTATCTATCACACGCTAGGAGGTTAAAGATGACAATACAATAATGGTTATCCCTCATCTACCAAAGACTCAGGCAGTCACAATCACTTCCAACAAATTGAAGATGACATGAAGATCAACAACCTGCTCAAAAGGAAAGACAAGGAAATGATGAAAGAAAGAGACAAAAAGCATTGCTAAGTCGAAACTTGAAAAACAAGTTTCTTAGGCAAAAGTCAGGGAAAAGCTCAGGGAAAGCGAAAAAAACGAAAAGCAAAATGGGATTCCCAAATAAAGATCCTCAGTAAAGAACAAAGTCGTGTGGTCAGACACCAAAAATGAAAGAGGTGAGTGACTGTCAGGTCCAGAAATCCTCGTTTGACTCCTCAACCATTCCAAACTTCTCTTGAGAGATGAGTACTCGTATCTAGTTAATTGAATGTAGGAATGGAGAACATCATGGAGATGGGTGGGCACCATATAATTTTGAGCCTTAAATCCTTTTTTCTAAAACCGTGAACCAGGCCACGTTACAACCCTGAAAAGTCCTAACTGAAGCATGGGTTAATTCGAAAGGAAAAAACTGTAACAAGAGTACTGTTGTACCCCAAAATTTTCCCTCTCATTTATCAAGTATTTTCTCACAATATCTCATTGGGTTCAAGACTGCACAAGGATTGATCAGCTCAAGACACCTCCTTAGACACTGATAACTGAAATTAGGGTTTGAGATTGCACAAGGATAATTGAACTTTCAATGCCTAATATGACTTTCATGGATCATTATGGACCCCCAAGATTACTCATGTCAAGTTTCAAGCCTTGAATCACATTTTTGCTCAGTCGATTGAGCAATTGACCTAAAAATCAACTGTATTGGGGAAAAAGTCAACTGTGGCCAATTTACAGTCAAACTTCACAATTTTTTATCCACATCAACATTATAAACTCATATGTATCATTTGATATATTTTGAACCACAATTCCTCAAGAAATTTGATCAAATCATTAAAAGGGCAAAATGGTCAAAATTAGGGTTTTGACTAAGAAAGAACAATTTCTAATTTTTTGACCTAGTAAATAGTTAATTGGTTTGAGGTATAATATTAAGAGTTCAATTGCATCATTTTGACCTAATGGAATGACTCAAAACTTTGCTCAAGATCAATTGGATTGATAGTTGATTTTCAGTCAACTAATCAAAAGTCAACTGTACACTGAAAAGTCAAACTTTGACTTTTTGGTCAAAATCAAGTGTCAAAGATCACAATTCATCAAAACATGTTAAAATATGAAACTTTTTCATCAATAAATCAAGAAGTCAAGATTTCATTTTGAAAAGTCAAAGTTTTCAAACTTAGAAATTTTTCTAAGTGTTGAAAACTTTATGTTTTTTCACAACTTTAAGCCAATTTTTCACCATGATGCAAGATGATTCAAAAGAAAATACATGAAAGTTGTAGATATCCATGAGATATACAACATTTCTTTACACACATTATCCTAAAAATTCTTGGATCTCAAGTTATTAATTCATGAAGTCATGGTCATGAAACTAAACACTTAGTGAAATTTTGAACATTTTTGGTCAGGATTTTGACCTAACTTCTGACCCAAGTTTCACCTAGTTCCATTTGGATTTTGCAAAAGTGATTCAAAGAGGGATTGTATAGCATATCACAAGCTTTCCAAAATGTCAAATAACTCATTGAGATCATTTGTGAGCAAGGAGAATCAAAGGTCAGAAGTTGGGGTTTCAAGGTGTTTTACAAGGCAAATTTTGTGATGAACAAAATTCAAATCTCAAACCTATGCTGCATAATCTTTGCTTTGCAGGCCTCAAAATTGTTAGGCACTCCATAATTAAATTCTTGCACAACTGTTAGAGGCCTCAACTCAAGCATTTAATGCAATGCCCATGCTTTATGTCCATTTTAGGAAGAAAGTGCACAATACCATTTTGAAAAAGTAGCTTTATGCACAAAACTTGTTCTTGAGCCTTGCAATTGTTTTCTTCTGATCATACACGTCTTATAACTCAAGAGAAGTTTGTCTCAAGCCTTAAAATCACCCAGTCCATGCTTGTACTTCATCTTGGAACCACACGTTCACTTTTCTTCAAAATCAAGCAACCTAGCCATGACTCCATAACTCAGAAATCCTTTGTGAAAATCCTCTCCAACCTTTTGCTTATAGATACACAAGTCATTTGCAAGAAAACACACGTATGCTAAAGCCCTGAAACTTTCTAAAACACAGAATCACCAAAAACACCTCAAAACTTGCCATTTCTGAGTTTTTAATCCAATCTCCAAATTTGCTCGTGTGTTTCTTGGCCTTTTACTTTCAAAAGCTTCTAAATAACATACACAAACAATTCCAACACCTGCAACACCATTGTAACACCTCCATCTTCATCCACCATTTTCAAAAACAGCACCTTGCACCTTGACTTCTCCAGAACTCCTCAAGCACTTTCAGCTCAAGCTAAGCATCACATTAGCTTCCTGGAAACTTGAGGAAGCTAATCCAATCATTGGAACTCACTAAAAGCTGCTCAAACTCAAAACATGATACCCTATTTCAAGATGAGTTTTCTGACTTTTGAACTCTTCATACAAACATCATTAATGGTTTATTTGTGAATAAGAAATGTAGGTATCATTGTCCTGAAGCTAACCATGTCTTTAGATTTCATTTATATTGCTTAATTAGTTAGAATTTTGAATCAGAACATCCTGGAAAAGTTAGGTCAGAATTTGGTACCATTTAAAATTCATGCTCACTTTTGAGAATTAGTTTAAGTGCTTTACATTTCTGAAATCGTGAGGAAATTTTCCACAAGTTTCATGTTTACTTTTTTGCAAATGGATGAGAAATGAACAAGATGCAGGTGGTCCGGCTAGAGGTTGAAGATAAAGTTATTTTCATGAAGCAGTTTCTAATGTATATTTATGATTTGACATAAGTTAACGGATGTATCATCACCCCAGTGGTTAAAGCGCGCGCCTGTCACCCTTAGGTCCTGGGTTCAAGCCCCAGCGTAACCTTTTTGCATTTTTTTTCTTTCACTTTTTGACATTTTCTTGTTTTTTTGCAGCGCTTGGGCCAGCAGTTTGGTCCTGACTTTTTTTCTTACAATACTCCTTGTTTCACTTATTAACCCCCAACTTTATTTTTTATTTTATTTTATTTTTACTTTTTTATCTTTTATTTATTATTATTATTAATATTATTATTAATATTATTATTATTACTATTTTCATTAATAAGAAAAATCCAAAAATATTTATATTTTATTATTTATATTTATTTAGTTTATTTTTCTTTACAAAAATAAAAGAACAAAAACATTTTCTTTAATTAATTTCTTTTTTTAATACTTAGATAATTTGATTTTTAGTTATTATTATATTATTTTATAAATTAAAATCAATTTAGAATTTAGGATTTTTATTTAATTATTTTTATTTACTAATTTATTTAAATTCACAAAAACCCTAAAAAACTTGTTTTCTTTAAATTAATTTAGTTTATTAACTTAATCTTAATTTTATTATTTTCCTTTTAGTTAATTATTTTATTTTAATTAATTAGGTCAAAAAAACCCTTTTCATAAAAAAAACAAAAAAAAAACATATTTCTTCTTACATTTCATATTTTTGCATTTTATCCTTATTTTATACATATTCAAAATTCAATATGGTTGTAATAATTATTTAGATTTAATTTCTTGCAATATTCCCCATTTGTAATTTGTACACCCCCTCCCCTAAATGATGTAATAGCATAGTAATTTTAATTTCCGCAATTTATCGCTTTATATACAAATGCTAGTAATTAGGGTTTTGTATGGAAAGACTAAAACCAACAAATAGAAAACCCCAATCAAGACAAAAACAATGCATGTAAATCAATACACTTGCACACAAACACCCCTAGGGTAAACCCACTTTGTTGCCTTACAAAAATGACCATATTATGCATGTGAGGTTATACGATGACCCACGCCCGTCTCTTTTATATCCAAAGATAGGGTTACTTACCAAATCAATGGTAAAGTAACAATGTCAAAGGAAAGAGGAAATGAACATGAAAGACTTTTGAGTAGATAGAATGTTCCTAGTTACTTGCTCATTTTCAAAACCAAAACATCCTTGCTATTTTCAAAATAAACACCTACACTTTCAAAACACCTTTCAAACTTGAAAACATTTTTCAAAAGATCAACACCTTTTTATACATTCTTACGAATGAGAATCATTACAAAGTTTTGCCTAAACAATGGCATCTTTTCAAAATACTTTCAAAAACCACACAAAGCACATTTTCAAACAAAAGCAAGTGATCTAGCAAGTAACTAAGAGCCCATGGAAAACCATGGATGAAAGTGGTGCTAATACCTTCCCTTTTCATAATCTACCCCCCGAACTCAAGAAAACATCTCAAAGGTCTTTCCTGTGCTTTTTCACCTTTCCTTTTGGATAAAAGAAAAGTCGGTGGCGACTCTTGCTAACTGCAACATTTGCAATCAAACGCAAAACACCCAAGTCAGTTCTCCCACAATATCATAGAACTGGCGACTCTGTTGGGGATAATTCTTAAAGTGGGGTTACCTTAGGGTTAGATCACATTTACTTGCTTTCATTGTTTGACTTGTATGCTTTACATTATGGTTCTTCGTTTGGGTTTGAATCCTCTACCCAGATTTGGGATACCTTATAGGTAAGTAGCAATACTTGTGGAAACCATGTGGGGTATACCGACATGGTCTAAATAATAGCTACGTTAGTGTGACATATTTGTGGGTATCGGTAGCCCTTGAGTAGTCAAGGAGAATACGGGGCCGCTGAGTGATGTCATAAAGCACTAACGAACTTTTAGAACCTTTACTTGACCAACTTGGCCATTAGGACGTAGTGAGATGACCGACTTTGGTTCAGTCCGAAGTTGGTAGATACTCGATACTACACTCATTGAGGTTTGAGTTTTTGGGATATTTCGGTCTCCATTAAAGAGGCTTGCGCTGAAACAATACCCAAAGAAACAAACCAGTGATATTGAGCTCCTTAGAACCCGGTTACTATTACTAGGACAGGTTTTAGCCAACTAAACTTCAAGAGGGCACTTACCTATGAGACTCCATGAAAGCCTAAACCTAAGGACTTATTTACTTTGTTTGTATATATTTACTGGTACATAACATCATAAACATCATAATGTCATACTCATATTCACTAACCATTTCAAGGATCTGGGGATTTATCTTTGCTCTGTTTTGTAGGACATGGATTCTATTCGCAGGAAAACCATTCAAGTCAATCTTGTAAGGATCCCTCCTCAACTTAAAGAGCTAGCATCAAGGATTCCTGAAAATTCTGAATTTACCGAAAGACATGGCCGCCTACTAAACTTGGTTACCTCCAACACTGATGAAGACATGATGAAGGTGCTCTTCCAGTTCTTTGATCCTTTACACCATTGCTTCACATTTCCCGATTATCAACTTGTGCCAACTTTGGAAGAATTCTCCCAAATCTTGAGGATTCCCATTCTCAATCAACTACCATTCAACGATACGGAAAGAGATCCAAATCCAGAAGAGATTGCTCAAGTTCTACACTTTCAACCATCTGATATCACAACTAATTGGGAGATAAGGAGTGGCGTCAAGGGATTCCTAGCAAAGTTCTTGTTTGAGAAAGCCCAAAACTGTTGGAACTCTTTGGATTTGCAAGCTTTTGAGGAAATTGTGGCTCTCCTTATCTATGGGATGGTTTTGTTTCCAAATTCTAACCAACTCATAGATGTGAACACCGTCAAAATCTTCATGTCTCGTAACCCGGTGCCTACTTTACTAGGAGACATCCTACATTCTTTTCACACTCGCACTATGAGGAAAAGAGGTATCCTTATGTGTTGCACTCCTCTCTTAGCAAGATGGTTTATTTCGCATCTTCCCCAATCTGTATTGAAGAACGAGCAAGGTTCAAGGTGGTCACATAGGTTGATGACACTCAAACATTCAGACATTCATTGGTGTTCCCGATCTATAGAGAATGTTACTATTTTCGACCGTTATGGAGAATTCCCTAATATCCCCTTACTTGGCATTAGAGGAAGTATCACCTACAACCCATGTTTAGCTTTAAGATAGTTTGGTTACGCCCAAAGGGATGGCCCACATGAGATGCTCATTCAAGGTTTGGTATTTGACTATGAGAACGACGATCAAGGTCATCGCCAGAGATTTATCCGAGCTTGGAGGATGTTGAACAAGGTAGATAGAAAGACATTGGGGCATAAGAATTTCATCCCTCTTGAGCCTTACCTCAAATGGGTACGAGCTCGTGCTCAAAGTCTTATAATGCCTTACCCCTCCATTCTCCCGGTGATCATAGAGCCTGTTGAGGAAGGAGATGTTCCATACACTATCCTGCATCCTGACATGCCCACCTCTCTTGAAGACTTACAAAGGGATTTGATACAGCTTAAGGGGGAGCGAGAAATTTTCGAGGCCCAATTCTACGCCAGCGAGAAGAAGGTTTTGGAACTCACTAAGAAACTTCATGAGGAGCGGAGCCTGAACGCCTACATCTCACCAAAGAGGATGCGTACAACTTTTTTATCTTAAGAGTTTTTGTATTTCTTTGTAAGCCCAAAAGAGGCATGATGTACTCAAGCTTTGATTTATTAATATAACGTGTGTTCCTTTTTGGTCTAAAGCAAATTTAAATCTCTAATTTCCTTGAAATCATTGCATATGCATCTACCATTCATCATAACATAAGCATGTTTCTTACAATAAGTCTCCTCATCTTTCTACTGTTTATTTCAGTAAGATGGATCTCGAACAGACAATAAAAGACCTCCAAACGCAAAATGCTCAATTTTGACAGATGTTCTTGACTCTAGCCAAAGGACAAGAGGATTTGAAAAATTTGCTGGTTAAAGAAAAGAAGAAGAAAGCAAAGAAAATAATTGAAGTTCTGAATATGGGAAGAAGGTTCCAAGGACAAGCCAGACGGACCCTAGACTTTGCAACGTCATCTGGTGAAAAGGATAATCAAGAAGGGAAAGGGAAGGAAACAGTTCCCAGCCAGAATATGAAGAGGAAGAAGAAGAAGATTACTCTGAAGCGAAATATCCTCCGACCGACGACAGATACAAACATCTGGAAGAATGTCTAAGTGCAATGGAAATTTAGAAAGTGCCCGGGCTGGACTTTGAGGAGATGGGTTTAGTGTCTGGGATTGTTATTCCACCAAAATTCAAGGCACCAGTATTTGCTAAGTACGATGGGGTTTCGTGTCCCAAGATGCATCTCCGATCTTATGTGAGGAAGATACAGCCTCACACTACTGACAGAGATTTATGGGTCCACTTTTTTCAAGACAGTCTATCCAGGACTCATCTAGATTTGTTCTATCAACTGGAAATGGCTAATATCCATAATTGGGAAGACTTTTCTGCTGCCTTTTATAAACAGTATCAGTACAACGCAGATCTTGCTCCCACCGGTACTCAACTCCAGAGTATGGCTATGGTTTCAAGTGAAGGTTTCAAAGAATACACTCAGAAATGGAGGGACTTAGCAGGAAGAGTCCAGCCTCCCCTGTCTGAAAGAGAGCTAATAGACATGTTTTTGGGTACCCTATCCGGTCCTTTCTTCAATCATTTAATTGGAAGCTCCTCAACAGGATTTACTGAATTAATCTTGACCGGAGAAAGAGTGGAAGCTGGGATTAAGAGTGGGAAGATTCAAAAAGATGCATCCTCTGCTGCTGTAAAAAAACCATTTATCGAGAAGAAAGAAGTTGGTGCTGTGTATCCTCAAAGGAATCAAGAAAGAACTGAACACCGTCCAATGGTGGGGGCTGTCATGATCCCTAAGCCTGCACCTACTCAACAAAGGAGCAATCAGCCTAGAACAGAAAGACCAGTAAGACAATTTACCCGGATTAATATGACACTATCTCAAGTCCTGCCACATTTGTTGAGATCTAATCTGGTAACTTTGAAAGAAGCTCAGAAGAATCCCAACACAACATCTCCTCATTACCATCCTAATTCTCGCTGTGCTTACCATTCAGAGAGTCCAGGCCATGATGCCAATAACTGTTGGGCTTTGAAAAACAAGGTGCAAGACCTTCTTGAAGCAAAAGAAATAGAATTTGATGCTCCTGAAATCCCAAATGTTATCACCTCTCCTATGCCCAAGCATGGCTGTGATGTTAACACTGTTGAAGATGACATGTTTGTTGTTGCTGTTGATGAACTTGTTACTCCTCTCCTGACTATCAAGAGGAATCTATTGAGGGCCATTTTATTTCCGAGCTGTGATGAAAGCTGCCACCTCTGTTTATCCCTACCAACTGGATGTCATTTATTGAAGGCAGGTGTTCAACGCCTAATGGATGACAAAGAGATTTTGTTTGAAAAAACTCCTGTTCCAACCATTGCTTACAAAGATGTTTCAATAGTAACCATTTCCGCCAATCCTTCCAAGGTCTCCACCAAAATACCTGTTAGGATTACATCAGTTCCTAAAGTGACTCCACTGATGATTACTGTAGGTGTTTAGGTATTGGCTTGCATTTTTGGTAAATTCCAAGTGTATGTGTGAATGTCATGACTGATGTCATAACATTCTAGTTCAGGTTGTACTAACTCTTTAGGTACATATGCAGAAAAATATTGTAACTCAAATACTGATGTTTATAAGTGTGTATCTGAGCATGTTTGCAAAATGATCGCACTTTGCTAATCAGTAGACAGGTTTTCTCAGATGTCATAACAGATGTTATGACATCCTGTTCTGAACTAGCAGGATTACAGGATTGGATAAGTCTGAGTTTTTTCAGGAAATAACTCAGTCCTTCCTAAACAGAATCCTGCGTTTTCTGAGGAGTAACCTAGCTCAATCCTAACCTGATCAATGAAGTACTGTGACCTGGTCTTAAGGTCAAACGGAATCAACCCTAGGTTTTTGGAAACCCTAACTGAAGTTGCAGCTGCTATATATTCAACATAGCTGCGGTTTTTTGAAGTCATCCCTGCTGATTGATTAGAAGATCAAGTTTGTAATCTGTATAGATTTGTGTATTGTACTCCAAGCAATTATCATTGTGATAAGTGTCTTGGAATAGGTTTCAATTGTAAGGGTTGTGTAGCACTCAAAGCTTTGAAGCAAGAGTGTTTGAATGTTACTTGACTAAAGCTGTGAAGCAGAGTCAAGTTAGTTGTGTACATCACTCAAAGCTGTGAAGCACGAGTGATTGTGTTACTTGATTAAAAAGCTGTGAAGCTTAATCAAGAGTGTGTTTTGAAGAGTGTCTTCATCAATTCTCAAGTCAAATTGGTTTATGTATCACTGCTGTGATTGAGGGGGAGTGAGTAGGAACTCAGGTTTAAGTTGTACTTAGATTAGAATTGCATTGGGTAGGTCTTAAGTGAAGGAGATAAACTGGTTGGTTTATTCCTGAATTAACATCTCTTATAGTGGATTCTCTCCCTGGCTTGGTAGCCCCCAGAGTAGGTGTTGTTGCACACTGAACTGGGTAAACAATTGACTGTGTTATTTACTGCTTTTATATTTACTGTCATATAGTAAGTCAGATACGGTGTCATAACATTGGACGTGACATTGAGTATCTGTAGCCAGAATTTTCAATTGGCATCAGAGCAGGCACCCTGCCTGTATTACTGGGTGAGATCTAGGGATATCACTTTCTGGCACTATGGACAAAGAAGGAGTTTTTGGAAACAGACCACCCATTCTGGATGGAACTAATTATGACTACTGGAAACCTCGTATGATTGCCTTCCTAAAATCTCTGGACAAAAAGGCTTGGAGAGCTACTGACAAAGGATGGATTCATCCCACCATAACTGAAAGAGATGGGACAATCAGTCTGAAGCCTGAGGAAGATTGGAGTAAAGAAGAAGATGAGTTAGCTCTGGGAAATTCAAAAGCCTTAAATGCCTTGTTCAATGGAATTGATAGAAACATCTTCAGATTAGTACATCAATATGAACTGGCCAAGGAAGTTTGGGACACCCTCAAAACTACTCATGAGGGCACTTCCAAAGTAAAGATGTCAAGGCTTCAGATGTTGACCACTAAGTTTGAGAATCTAAAAATGATGGAAGATGAAACCATCCATGAATTTCACATGAACATCTTGGAGATTGCCAACACCTCAGGAGCACTGGGAGAAAAAATGTCAGAAGAAAAACTGGTGAGGAAGATTCTCAGATCCTTGCCTAAAAGATTTGCAATGAAGGTAACTGCCATAGAGGAAGCCCAGGACATTAGCAAGTTAAAAGTGGATGAACTTATTGGGTCTCTTCAGACTTTTGAGATGGGGATCACTGATAATGGTGACAAGAAGAACAAAAGCATAACACTTGTAACCAACACTGATGTTGAACACAAGGAGGATGAAGAAGAAAACATATCAGAAGCCATTGCCATGCTTGGAAGACAGTTCAACAGGCTCATCAAAAGAATGGACCCAAAGTCAAGGTCAAATGTTCATAACATTCCTTCTGACATTGACAGTTCCAGCAGAAGACCAAGATCAGAAGATAAGGAAAACCAAGGCAGAGGAATTCAATGCCATGGATGTGAAGGATATGGACATATTCGAGCTGAATGTCCTACCTTTCTTAAGAAGCAAAAGAAAGG
This sequence comes from Vicia faba, assembly GCA_948472305.1. Lineage (NCBI taxonomy): Eukaryota > Viridiplantae > Streptophyta > Magnoliopsida > Fabales > Fabaceae > Vicia > Vicia faba. The sequence continues at coordinate 265,141,014 of OX451738.1, forward strand.
AATGACTGTTACTTGGTCTGACTATGATTCAGAAAGCAATTCTGAAGAAGAATCTGCCAAACTAGTTACTGCCCTAACTAGTGTTTGTACTTCTGAAAGTGACACCAGTGATGAAGAAGTAACATTTGAAGAACTGGCTGATACCTACAAGAAATTGTGTATCAGAAGTGGTGAAGTCTGTGTGCAAAATGAGAAACAATCAAAACTCATTGTAAAGCTGGAGGCTGAAAAGAGAGCAAATCTTGAAACTATAAGTCATTTAGAAGGAGAAGTTCAACTGCTGAACTCACAACTGAATCAAATGACCAAATCAGTCAAGATGTTGACAAATGGAACAGACAAATTGGAAGAGATTCTTCAGGCTGGACAAAATATGGGAAATAAATCTGGCCTAGGATTTGTGGAAACAAAGAAATTTGTTACCAGGAAGCAAATGTCAAACCAGATGTCTCAACATTACTCTCAACATCAGGGACAGAGACACATGAAGAAGAGGTACCAAAGATGGAGATGTCATAATTGTGGGAAATATGGTCACATAAAGCCCTTCTGCTACATACTACATGGATATCCTAATCAGAAATCAGATGTCAAACCTAAGTCTAAAAAGGTACCACACGCTCCTCAATGGAAGAAAAAGGCTACTGCACTGATAGCACACACTTCCCTGAAGATCTCAGCAAAGGAAGATTGGTACTTTGACAGTGGATGTTCCAGACACATGACTGGATTCAAAAATCTCCTCAATAATGTTATGCCTCATACCACCAGTTTTGTGACCTTTGGAGATGGTGCTAAAGGAGAAATCAAAGGAGTTGGTAATTTGGACTACCCTGGAGTTCCAAGTCTGAATAAGGTACTGCTGGTAAAAGGGTTGACTACTAATCTCATCAGCATCAGTCAATTATGTGATCTAGGATTCATGGTCAACTTCTCAAGATCTGAATGTCTAGTGTTTAATGAAAAACTAGATATTGTAATGAGAGGAATAAAATCCAAAAATAACTGTTATGTGTGGCAGCCTGAGAACACTGATATCCCCACTTTGAGTCAAATCATCAAAGAAGAAAAAGATATGAAACAGTGGCAGCATAAACTTGAAGGAATGAAAAGAGCTATTCCTATGGAAGATGTCAGAAGAACTCCTAAACTACAGGCTGATAATATATGTGATGTGGCAAAGAACAAGTCTCATAAATTCTGTTCTCAAAAATTCTGGTCAACACAGATGCTACCTGAAGACAATGTTACACAAGATGTTGTGACATTGTGGTGTGATAATCTGAAAACATTCAACATTTCCTTAAACCCTATTGACTTTGGAGAGAAGAAATCATTTAAACTGAAACATAGTTTCTCTGAGCTTCAGCTAACTGATTCTTCTACCAAGGTGCTTGTTGGAAATCAACTTGAAAATTTGAGGGGCAGATTGGGCATTCACCAACATGAGAAATTATAGCAATTAGTTTTGCTGAAAACAAGGGTTGAAGGGATTAATTCTATTAAGTCTATATTTAGTGGGTTAATCATATTCACTCACAATTCCTTCAAAAGCCTTCAGAAGTCGAAAAGACTCCCTTGTACTCCCTATCTCTCTCATCCTTGCAACCTGTTTTCTCCTCCCAATCAAATAATTTTCTCAAACTGCTACTGCTACTCAACGTTAAACACAATGTCTCAGACATCATCTTCCACCATGGCGGCTTCGTCTCACTCATCATCATCATCATCTGATCAAGATTCTAGGGCAATCACTACATGCTTAGAATCTGAAGTTCTTGAGGTCACTCCTCTCAGGGAGATGGCAACTGACCCAACCAGAGTCAAAAAGCTCCGGACCAGACATGCAGGAAGAGCTCAAGCTACAATCTCTGGTAACTCTTCTCTTCCTTCGTCTTCTACACCTAATAAAGAAGGATCAGTTCAAGTACACCAAGCTATTGCTAGACTGGTTTCTAGCATTCTGAGTGGCAACCAATCTGTACCGGGGATTTCTATCCCTTTGAATCAATCAGAAAGTCCAAATGTGGAAGGTTCTGAAAATATAGATGTCACTAAGGATGTTGTGACACCAAAAGACAACATTCAAAAGGCTGCTGATCCACCTATCATTGATGTGGATGAAGATTACTCAGATAATGAACTGATTGCAAATGTGAACCCTAGCATTGCTAGGAGATTGATGAAAAGAAAGAATAGTGAGACTGTTAAGCCTGATGCTAAGAAATCCAAGGCTGAAGGGTTGGCTGAGAAAATTCAGACTAAAGGGAAGAAGGCACAGGTGCAGACTGCTAGACAACATGAAACTTCTGATTCTGAATCAGAATTTGAGGTTGACATTGACAATACTCCCATCAGAAGGAAGCTCCCCTCCAGCAAGATTGCTAGAGTGCCTGAAGTGCCAACAGACAACATCTCCTTTCATCATCCTGATAATGCAAACAGGTGGAAGTATGTTTGCTTGAAGAGAATAGCCTTGGAGAGAGAACTCAACAATGATGCTTTGGAGTGCAAAGACATCATGGAGCTGATCAGGAATGCTGGGCTAATAAAGACTGTGATGAAGTTTGGCAAATGTTATGAAAATCTGGTTAAAGAGTTTGTAGTGAACTTATCCAATGATTGTGCTGATGGGAGGTCAGCTGACTTTGAGAGTGTGTTTGTTAGAGGAAGAAGGGTCAAGTTCTCTCCATCAGAAATCAACAAGTTTCTTGGAAGAACAAATAAGGACTGTCCTGATCTAGAGGCAACTGGCAATGAAGTATGCTTGACCATCACTGCCAGGCAAGTAAAGTGCTGGCCATTGAAAGGGAAGTTGAATGCTAGTAAACTCAGCATGAAATTTGCCATCTTGCATAAAATAGGTGCAGCAAACTGGGTGCCTACAAATCACAAATCAACCATCTCCACAGGATTGGGGAGATTCATCTATGCTGTAGGAACCAAGACTGCCTTTGACTATGGAAGGTACATTTTTGAACAAACCTTGAAGCATGCTGGCAGTTATGCTGTCAAAGGACCAATTGCCTTTCCCTCCCTCATTTGTGGAATCATCCTTGCACAATATCCTGACATACTTGTAGCAAGAGATACAGTCTGCAAAAGAGCCCCTGCCCTTGGCCTGCACTACAAACTGTTTCAGGGATCCCATGCTCCAGACATTGTCATAACATCAGCTGAGACATCGTCTGCAAAGAGCCAGTCCAAAACATCAGATGTCATAGCTGTCTTAAAAGAAACTTGCAAAGATCTGGATGCTAGAAAAAGGACCCTAGAAGCACTAATTGCCAAGCTAGAAAAGGAAGAAGTTGAAGCAAGCATGAGGGAAGAAGATGAAGGACAGCTCAACATTGAAGAAAGTGGCTCCTCTGAGTCTGATGACAGTACTTGAAGGATGATTGCTGCTTGGTGATGTTGCTGGTGGAGTTTGGAAGTATGTTCTGCTGTTGTCTGCTGTTGATCTCATTATTTTGTCTTGGATAACTGTATTACTTTATAAACATGTAATCTTTGGCCCATTTGTGGCTAAAGTGGGGGAGAATATTTTTGGTACTGCTTAATTAGTACTTAACACTATATTTTTCTGCTGTCACTTATTTCTGCTGCTATCTATCTATCTCTGATTGTTTAGGGACTTTAGCCAAAAATCTGCCAAAGGGGGAGTTTGTAGGTGTTTAGGTATTGGCTTGCATTTTTGGTAAATTCCAAGTGTATGTGTGAATGTCATGACTGATGTCATAACATTCTAGTTCAGGTTGTACTAACTCTTTAGGTACATATGCAGAAAAATATTGTAACTCAAATACTGATGTTTATAAGTGTGTATCTGAGCATGTTTGCAAAATGATCACACTTTGCTAATCAGTAGACAGGTTTTCTCAGATGTCATAACAGATGTTATGACATCCTGTTCTGAACTAGCAGGATTACAGGATTGGATAAGTCTGAGTTTTTTCAGGAAATAACTCAGTCCTTCCTAAACAGAATCCTGCGTTTTCTGAGGAGTAACCTAGCTGAATCCTAACCTGATCAATGAAGTACTGTGACCTGGTCTTAAGGTCAAACGGAATCAACCCTAGGTTTTTGGAAACCCTAACTGAAGTTGCAGCTGCTATATATTCAACAGAGCTGCGGTTTTTTGAAGTCATCCCTGCTGATTGATTAGAAGATCAAGTTTGTAATCTGTATAGATTTGTGTATTGTACTCCAAGCAATTATCATTGTGATAAGTGTCTTGGAATAGGTTTCAATTGTAAGGGTTGTGTAGCACTCAAAGCTTTGAAGCAAGAGTGTTTGAATGTTACTTGACTAAAGCTGTGAAGCAGAGTCAAGTTAGTTGTGTACATCACTCAAAGCTGTGAAGCACGAGTGATTGTGTTACTTGATTAAAAAGCTGTGAAGCTTAATCAAGAGTGTGTTTTGAAGAGTGTCTTCATCAATTCTCAAGTCAAATTGGTTTATGTATCACTGCTGTGATTGAGGGGGAGTGAGTAGGAACTCAGGTTTAAGTTGTACTTAGATTAGAATTGCATTGGGTAGGTCTTAAGTGAAGGAGATAAACTGGTTGGTTTATTCCTGAATTAACATCTCTTATAGTGGATTCTCTCCCTGGCTTGGTAGCCCCCAGAGTAGGTGTTGTTGCACACTGAACTGGGTAAACAATTGACTGTGTTATTTACTGCTTTTGTATTTACTGTCATATAGTAAGTCAGATACGGTGTCATAACATTGGACGTGACATTGAGTATCTGTAGCCAGAATTTTCAATTACTATGCTTGGACCAATCTTGTACTCATCAGATAAAACTTCCCATGGAACTATGGGGGCGATGTCTACTATCACGGCGTCAAACAGGATTTGTCGACAGATGAAGACTCAATTTTTGAGAAGGTTGACCCCGACATCAGCAACACCGTAGGAACCAGCAAGATAACCCGAAGTGGCAGAGTATTCTCCCCAGAGATTGCTCCTCTGAAGACTATTACCGTCCTTGTGATCATCCATGTCTTTGTTCCTGTTGACACTACTACTACTACTACAATCCCTATAGTTACACCTGCTGATACCCCTACCGCCGAGTCAACCGAGACTCAGGGCAAAGGCATTCTGGTTGAGCCTGTCCGAATGAAGGCGCAATTAGTATCTATCCTTGAGGCCTCCCAAAAGAAGATGGAAGAAATTCTGAAAATTATAAAGAGAAGCGACTACAACATAGTCGAACAGCTAGGGTAGACTCCGTAAAAAATTTCCATGTTGGCTTTATTGTTATGCTCTGAGGCTCATGCAAAGGCCTTGGTGAAATTTCTTAAAACTCCCCATGTACCACAAGAAACCTCTGCTGATCAGTTCCAAGACTGTGTGGCCAGCTTGACCGCGGATAATGGTTTAGGCTTTTCTGATGCTGACCTGACACCTAGGGGGAGAAAGCATAACTAGGCATTGCATGTTTCTGTCGAATGTAGGGGCACAACTTTGGCCCATGTCTTGGTTGATACTGGTTCGTCTTTAAATGTGCTGCCTAAGAAGGCTCTTGATAGACTTGATTGTGAAGGTTTGACCTTCAAACCCAACAACATAATGGTAAGGGCCTTCGACAGTTCAAAGAGAATGGTGCATTGGGAGGTGGATATCCCCATAAAAATTGGAACCCAAACCTTTAATTCAACTTTTTATGTGATGGACATTCGCCCTTCCTATTCCTGCTTATTGGGCCGACCATGGATTCACAATGCTGGTGTCGTTACCTCTATATTACATCAGATGCTGAAATATCCAACTGAGGGGAAAATCATTACTGTCCATGGAGAAGATGAATATATGGTCAGTCACTTAAACTCCTTCAGATACGTGGAATTGGATGGTGAATTCATTGAAACTCCGTTTCAGCATTTTGAGGAAGTCCCACAAACTGTGGTAGCAACCAAGGCTGTTTCCCAAGTCCCAAAGATTACAAGACCTCCTCTAAAGATGTCTTCTCTGAAAGATGCCAAGGCAATGATCGAAGAAGGTGGGTGTACTATTTGGGGCCAACTCCCGGATATCCCATACAAATCTGACAAATTTGGTTTGGGTTTCACTTCAGGAGCCTAGAAATCTGTACGTCGTGCTCGTGCCGGGGGACCACCCTTGAAGATCAACAACCACGGAGTCAACACAGTGGGAGATGATGGTGAGGATAGCTACGACCTAGAGGATTGGATTTTCCCAACTGTCAATGGAGGACTCAGCAACTGGGGAGCTAAAGATTTTGTTCCAATTACTTTTATCCAATAGTAATTGTCTAAATTTTGTCGGACCTGTAATAATTAAACAATTCAGACTTTTAAAACCTTGTGTCTTACCCGAGGCACAACGGTCCATTTGTAAGGGTTGTTACTTCATTTTCATATGTCATCAATGAATCATGGACGTTTTTCCATACAAACTTTGTGTTCTTTGTCTTTATTTTTTACATTTTAATTTCTTTCAAAGATAGCTATACTCTTACACACACTCACATTCAAAATGTAGATCTACATCCATTCGGGATCCCATGGGTAACAATTCTGCTATGGCCTTCTATGATTCTGAAAATCTAATCTACCAAGCCGAAGACGATGGTGAGGAAGATTGTGAAGTGCCAGGGGAACTTTCCAGGTTACTGCAACAAGAAGAGAGGACCATACAGCCCCACGAAGAACCAGTGGACACAGTGAACCTATGTATCGAAGAGGACAAGAAAGAAGTCAAGGTGGGTGCCAATCTGGAACCCAATGTCAAGAAGCGTCTAATCAGTTTCTACATGATTATGTTGAGGTCTTTGCATGGTCGTACGAAGACATGCCAGGACTTGATGCTGATATCTTTGTACATCGTCTACCTACAAAAGAAGAATGCCCTCCAGTAAAATAGAAAGTCTGTCGCATGCGACCAGACATGTTAGAGAAGATTAAGGCTAAAGTCATGAAACAATTCAACGCCGGATTCTTGGCCGTCACCTCCTATCCATAATGGGTCTCCAATGTTGTTCCCGTGCCTAAAAAGGATGGCAAAGTACGAATGTGTGTGGACTACCGAGATTTGAATAGGGCAAGCCCTAAGGATGATATCCCACTTCCCCATATCGATATTTTGGTTGACAATACTGCACAGCAAAAAGTGTTCTCATTTATGGATGGTTTCTCAGGCTACAATCAAATCAAAATGGCGCCTAAGGACATGGAGAAAACGACATTCGTCACACAGTGGGGCACTTTCTGTTACAAGGTTATGCCATTCGGGTTGAAGAATGTTGGGGTAACCTATCAGTGTGCCATGGTAGCTCTATTTCATGACACGATACATCATGAAATAGAGGTCTATGTGGACGATATGATAGCCAGATCTCAAACAGAAGAGGAACATCTTGACCATTTGCAGAAACTGTTTGAGAGACTAAAGAAATACAAGCTGAGGTTGAACCCGAATAAATTCACATTTGGGGTGAGGTCCGGTATACTCATAGGATTTGTCATCAGTGGTAAAGGTATCAAAGTGGATCCTTCCAAGGTGAAAGCAATACAAGAAATGTCTGCTCCTCGTACTGAGAAGGAAGTCAGAGGATTCTTAGGACGGCTAAACTACATTGCTAGATTCATTTCTCACTTAACAGCCACTTGTGAACCAATCTTCAAATTACTGAAGAAAGATCAAGTAGTTAAATGGAATGATAAATTCCAAACTGCCTTCGACAAGATCAAAGAGTACCTACAAGAGCCTCATGTTTTGATGCCACCAGTTGAGGGAAGACCCTTGATCATGTATCTAACTATTTAAGAAAATTCAATGGGGTGTGTGCTGGGGCAGCATGAAGAGTCTGGCCGAAAAGAGCATGTTATTTACTACATGAGCAAAAAGTCTACCGACTGTGAAACAAGATATTCACTGCTCGAGAAAACTTGTTGCGCTCTGGCCTGGGATGCTCGCCGGCTAAGATAGTATATGTTGACCCATACTACCTTATTGATATCCAATATGGATCCAATAAAATACATATTCTAGAAACCTGCCCTCTCTGGGAGAATAGCGAGATGGAAGATGATCCTGACGGAATATGACATTCAGTACACTACCCAGAAAGCAATAAAGGGAAGTGTGCTAGCCGATCACCTTGCTCATCAAGCTGTGGATGACTATCATTCCATGAAATTCGAATTCCCAGATGAAGACATCATGATGGTAAACAACTATGAAGAACTCAGAACATATGACGGACCTGAACAAGGATCCTGATGGACCCTGGTTTTTGATGGGGCGTCCAACGCACTCGGCAATGGCATTGGTGTTGTACTTATTTCCCCAGAAGGATGTCATACTCCCTTCACCGCAAGACTCTGCTTCAACTGTACAAATAACATGGCAGAATACGAAGCGTGTATTTTTGGTCTCAAAGCTGCCATAGATTTGAGGATCAAGTCCTTAAGTGTATTCAGAGATTCAGCCTTGGTCATCAGTCAGATCAAAGGAGAATGGCACACGAAGCACCCTAACCTTATCCCCTACAAAGAACATGTGTTGACATTAATCCCAAATTTTGAGGAGATTACTTTCGAGCATTTCCCGCGAGAATAAAATCAACTAGCAGACGCGCTAGCCACAATGTCATCCATGTTTAAACTCAAGTGGGGTAACGAGGCTCCCCAGATCACCATTGAACGGATGGATGAACCAGCTTACTGTCACGATATCGATCCTGAAGAAGTAGTGGACCAGCCTTTGTTCCATGAAGTTAAGAGGTATCTCGAGGCTCAAGAGTATCCGGAAGGAGCTTCAGTCAATGATAAGAAGTTCTTGAGGAGATTCTATGCTAAGTTCTTCATCATTAATGGCATCCTCTACAAACCCAACCACGACTCTATTGCTTTTTTGCATAGACAAGGTTGAAGCAGAAAAGATCATGGCTGAGCTACATAAAGACACTTTTGGCACCCATTCCAGTGGGCATATGATGGCAAAGAAGATCCTACAGGCAGATTATTACTGGTCTACCATGGAAGCAAATTGCTATCAACATTCACGAACCTGTCATAAGTGTCAGATCTATGCTGACAAAGTGCATGTACCTCCAGTTCCTCTGAATGTCCTGACTGCTCTCTGGCCATTCGTGATGTGGGCATCGATAGGATTGGATAAATCAAACGTACGGCCTCTAATGGACACCGCTTCATCTTGGTGGCCATTGACTACTTCATAATGTGGGTTGAGGCGGCTTCTTTCGCTTCCGTTACCAAGAATGTTGTCGCCCGGTTCACCAAACAAAATCTCATTTGTCAGTATGGTATCTTAGAGAGGATCATCACAGATAATGGTACAAATCTCAACAATACTATGATCACGACACTGTGCGCGCAATTCAAGATCCAGCACCATACTTCTTCCCCTTACCAGCCAAAGATGAATGGCGTTGTCAAAGCTGAAAATAAGAACATCAAAAAGATCATACAGAAAATGACAGTAAACTACAAGGACTGATATGAGATGCTACCATTCTCTCTCCACGATTACGGTACCACGACACACACATCAACTGGGGCAACACCTTACTCTCTGGTATACGGCATGGAAGTTGTCTTGCCTATTGAGGTACAAATCCCTTCTCTGAGAATCATGAAGGATGCAGGGCTGAATGAAGAAGATTGGATCCAAACTTGACTTGATCAACTGAACTTGATTGATGAAAAAAGGCTTATTGCTGTCTGTCATGGTCAAATGTATCAAAAACGGATGATCAAGGCTTTCAACAAAAAGGTCAGACGCCAAGTGTATCAAGTCGGAGATCTGGTGATCAAGCGCATCATACTGCCAAAAGGTGATCCCATGGGAAAATGGACTCCTACATATGAAGGACCGTTTGTGATCAAAAGCATATTCTCTGGTGGAGCAATGATCTTAACCACTATGGATGGCGACGATCTTCCGCACCCTGTGAATGTGGACATAGTCAAAAGATACTACGCATAAGAGACCCGCTAGGTTGACACACCTAGGAAAAACAAGGGCATCCCGGTGAACCAAAAAGGTTCGGGCAAAAATTAGGGATAAAACAAAAAATTTGTACACCCGGAAAGTTGAAAACCCGAAAGGGCAACTTGGGCAAAAAGGGCTATCCCGGTGGATTGAAAACCCGAAAGGGCGGTCCATGCAAAAGTTGGGGAATTAAAGCGTATGACTATGTCCCGTTGGATCACCTTATAGATAACCTTTGGTTTCGACTGACAAACTCAACGGGTCTAATCAATCCAATTAGATCCGGATAAGGCAGCAAGTGGACAAGACGCTCAGAGACACGAAGGCTATAGCAGAATGGGAACCCCATGGGGTTATTGCACATAGCTATCTTTTCTTTGTATCAAATTTTGATTTTTTACGACGACATTCTCTTACTAGAATGTTCGTCCCATTGTACAAAAAATACTTATTCGAGTTAATACAAAGATATCCCTTTGAAAGTGAAAAGTTACCTGTTTTTTTCTTTATTTCTGTATTTTGTTTACAAAAACGTCCAATGATTTATTTTTGAACATATGAATTTTAATGTAACTACTATTTACAAATGAAAAAAGAAAGAAAGACAATCACTAATAGCTTTAAGAAATAGGATAATATCTTTAGACTATAAAATCCCCCGCAGTGTGTGAAACAACTGGCTGAAAATCATCAAACAATGAAGTCTCCATCGAACGTCTTTTATCCCATACGTAGGGAAATGTAACATCGAGAAAACCTGATGAGGGAGAAGTCACGGTCTTGCGACCGAGAGATCGGGTAAGGGAGTCTTTTACGCGAGGAGAAGGTATTATCACCCCACACGCCCGTAGTACTATATGGTATCCACTCTTTTTATCTATCTTATGGGTGTGTTTAATCTATGCTTACTGTTTATTACACTATTGAAGGGAGAATGCATGCAAAAGAAAAGGAGAAAAGAATGTAGGGAAAATGAAAAGTTGTGCTCGTTCGGGCCCTACCCCGATGCCTACGTATCCCTTTTAAGGAATCAGAGTAGCCGTAGTTTGGCTTATATATTTTTGTTGATTTGTATTTTTTTACCGAACAGTATTAATTTCGCCTTCTGCCGTAACTCGGCCTTTGTAGATTCACACGTCAGCACATAAGTGAATTAACATATTCTTTCTGAAAAGGTTTGGAGGAAATGTGCTTGGGCGCACAAAAAGGTTTGAATTTTGTTTGTGTTTGTAATGAACAATTTTAATTTCTCCTTCTGCCGCAACTCGACCTTTGGAGACTTACGCGTCAGCACAGAAGTGAATTAACATATTCTTTCTTGAAAAGGTTTGAAAGGAAGGCCCAAAGACGAAAAGAGTTTTGTGTTTGTTGGTGTTTTTGCTTGTGGATAATAGCTAGTTAATCTCAAGAGAGGGATATTAGCCATTTCTCTACTTATTCATGAAATGATTCTTTGAGACTTGAACCACACCGAAGCCTAGAATAAGAGAATAATAAGATCGAGAAGAAACTCGTTTATCATCTCTCATACTTAACAAAGATACGATTCTCGTCAGTAAATTTTTTAGTATTTTGAAGTTTGCGAGAAAAAGAAGTTTTTGTTGTTTTAAATGCATATGCGAAAAGGGGAAAGAAAGTCACAGGAAGACTAGCCTATTTCTAAACCTAATTTTATCATGCATTGTACGACCTCTCGAAAGTGATAAATGCGGAGATGAGGAATAAAATGAGTTTGTGATAATACCGAACGGAGAAGGTTCGTTGCCTCTTTAAAGCCACGCAAGCGACAAGAAAACTCTACAGAAACTGCTCGGCGCGAGTGATCAAATAATTAATCTCACAGCATTCAACACTATGATAGTTGCATCAATATTCTATCACAAAATTTCAACTAAAATGGTAACGAAAATGATTATTAAACATGAAAATAATAGAAAATTCTAATAAAAGTTCTAAAGAGAATCCAAAAATTCTAAAAAATATGCTACTATTTTGCATCATTTTATCATGTGAAAAATTAATCAAAATCATGAATAAATCACACAAACAATTGCTAAAATAAAAATTGAAATAAATGAATTAACAAGAAAATAGAACATGAATGCGACAGGAGGTGCAAAGCCTGGATTAGGGTGCATGCTGCAAGCAAAAAATCAGAATGACACTAAGCCCAATATCACAATAAGTTTAATGAGGAGTTTTTTTGTTCACCACCTCCAATTTCCTCAAAAATGATACAACGGGCTTATGAGATATTATTCAGCCCAGATCCATCACTAATTATCTTTATTTTTCAGCATTATATTATTCTATTTTTTATGATTATTTATCATATAAAAAAAACAAATAAAAAAAATTAACCAAGAGAATGAAAGGGGATTTAGGGTTATAATTTGTGGCGACTGAACTTCTTCGCACAAAATATTTCTTCCTTCCGTCTTCGTTCCTCTTCTCTGAAACCAACAACGGCGACGATCTCCTCCACGTCAACATCACTTCGCCTTTTCTGGTAGATCGCCCCGTTCATTTCCAATCTCAGTATCAAACATCTTTGAACTTTGCCTTACGTCACCTCCGATTTAACCTCATCACTGTTTTCAACTCATTACTCCATCTATGTCTCAGGCTCCACCTTTACTTCAGTTCGCGGCTACAACTGTTTACGAGTCACACCTTGTAGCTCCATTAATTCTGCCTCAAACTCCTTCAATTCCGTCACAGCGGCTTCGTCTCGCACTCCGAAGAACTCCGGTGGTCCTTTCCGATTATTCAAATCGCCGCTCTTCATATCATCACTTCCATCTATCCCTATTTTTCGCATAACAACAAAGATGGAAGAAAATGAGGCTTATTGGTCAGAAATTATCTGAAACATCTTCAACGGCGACGATGGTAATAACAATCTGATTTGAACTTTTTTGTTTCCCTTTGCGTTCCTGATTTGTGCTAATTCGTGCGATGTTGTTGATTTGTGTAGAGAAATCGATGCATTGATGATGAGTGTGACCTTTTGATTGATGACAGTAGAGGAGTATTAATGATGTAATGTTGATGAAGAACCCTGCAGAAGCTGTTATGAGAATGATAATGCTTGAAGAATCGTGGATGAATTGCAAATTTATGCGCTTGGGGTGTTGATGTCGCAAAGAGAGGGAGTAAGTTGATGAAGAGGTTCAGAGAGAAAGATCGACAATGTTACTTGAAGATGATGCAAAGAACAACTCATATTTTCAGAGACTGCATAGAGAAACTTGCTGTTTTTTGGTGAGTTTCTTGAGATTTTTCTGTGTGTTGAAAATAACTGTAATGAATCTGAACTGAATGATGATATATGTCCCCCTCTGTAATCTATGAATTTCTTCTCTCAATTTGTCTACCCCCCTCCTCTTTCTTCTGTGATTCTGTTATATATATTTCTATAGAGTTTTTAGAGGCAGTTAGGGGTTATAGAGTTAGTTAACAGTTAGTTCTGTTGCTGCTATCAGGAGTTAGTTAGGTTAGTTATAGATCAGTTATAGGTTTGTTGGGGATTCTGTTAGAGTTTGTTATAGGTTGCTACTATTTCTGTTAGAAATTAGTTAGGAGTTAGTTTAAGAGGTTAGGAAGTAAAGAATTAGTTATGGCATGAATTAACTTAAACCCTCAATGCGAATATTAGTTAGCAATTCTGTTTTGGTTAAAACAATTGGGATTGTAAGTTCAGTTTAAAAATTGTTTGGTTGTTTTTTATAACTGTTAGCTTCTGCTTTTAATATTTTTAAGGAAGGAAAAGGTTGGCGGAAGTAAACAGCGCGTTCAATAAGCAGTCTTCGACACTTTGAGATATCCACCTCCTGAACTACTTCAAAGATAAATGTATCTAACAATTTTTGTGGGAATTTACAACTCTATCTTATAGGACGTCCAAAACTAATAAAGAACTATTCTATAATCTTCCTTTGCAGGGATTTCGTGAAATATGATGCAGGTATGAGTGACAGAAGCAGTATTGCAGATGTTAATTGCGGACAATTGGAAAGGTATGTTTTCTTTGAATATTCTGTAACTCGAATCCTGAGATGTTGCAAGTCACTATATCCGGAAATATCAAGTGAACCTATAGGTAGAATATTCAGTGCTCTTGCATCATTTAGGAATTTCTGGATGAAGAATAAATACTTTCAATGCTTCAGGTAAAAGCTCTAGAAAATGATATGCTTGTCCTAACATCCCATTGTAGTTGTCCTCTGCTTCACTATGCCTTTCTAAATTTTCCATGTTACTTTCAAGCCAAAGAAGAAGTGCATCAGAAAGATGCATCTCACTGTCAACTGTCAAATGAGGGTGCTTTACTGAAGATAACAACAAGTTATGTGGAATTTTTCCAAACAAGTTATTCTTTTTTTTTTGGACTGGAAGTTAGTTGCAGAATCGGTTAGGCAGTTAGAAGGTAGTTTATGATAGTTGGTGAGGGTTGGTTAGGAAACAGTTGGTAGGTTACTTAGAATGGTTAGTTATATGTTAGGATGATTAGGAAGCCAGTTTTGGGAAACTCTGTCTGCTGTTGTTTTTCTGGTAATGCAGGGCTGAACTGACATATACTTTTGGTTTTTTCTGAGTTGGTTGGTTGAATTTAATACAGGTTGAAACTTGGAGCATGAAGCTTGAAGAATACATGAAGATTGAGAACTTTGGCATGGCATGGACTTGGAAGTTTACTCATGGGATTTTAGCATCTTTAGGACTAAGGAATTTTGTTCAAGTGCATTTTATAACAGTTTTTCTTTGTGGATTATTGGTGTAATGAGATTGTAATGATTTTATAATGAAGGGTTAGTTTGGATGAACTTTAATATTAGAGTGTGAATTGTAAATGACTTTGAGCTTGTAATTCACTTCAAACCAAAGTAATGCAATATGTTCTTTGAATAAAATGTAACTTCGGGAAATCTTGAATCAAATGACAAATTATCAAGTATTCAAACTATTTTCTTTCCATTTTATTTTGAGTTTCTCATGAATGAAATGCTTTCCTTTCTTTTGGGTTTGGTATCCCAAGTCCTTCTTTGACCTTATGTTTGTGAAATTCCAATGTCTCGCATTCTATCAATTTGAATGAACTCTTTTGCTTAAATATTTTCAAATGAACGAATCTAAGCTTCTTTAAATCAACTTGAGTGAATACATGCTTAGATGGCTTCATGTACTTAATCCATAACCCGAACCTTCCATATGAAACTTTAGATTTTGGTCTTAAAAGTATTGAAATGACAATTGAAATTGGATTTGGAGTATAACTTTGATTTATACAGGGGAATATGACTTCTTTTAAAAAATGATAAAGTTTGAATTTCCCTCCATTATGCTTTAATTTGAATGAATCTTCAAGCATCTAATATTTTCTCCAATTTTAAATCTTGAACCTTGATTTCATATTATTGTATTTCATTTGGATTCTTCAATATTTCTCGGATGAGTTTTGTGATACTTGGTATTTTGGAGATGAAGTATGACTTGAATCTTTCTTTCCCTCCAAAATCTTCTTTTAACCTTTCAAATTTTGCTTCAAATTGCATCCTTTAATATAACACATCATGAGATCAGATACTCTTAGTCAATCAAAGAAACTTAAGTAAGATATTTTCAGAACCTTGGACGCAACTATGACCCAATACACCACGTTCACCTCAAAGCCTTATGTGAGAACCAAAGAGATAACTTGTATGGCCTAAGCAATGTAACATCTTGATCCTCAAGCATCATAGCTAATTGAAAGGATTTATTTGAATCAATGATAAACAAAGATCAAACGGTAAAGTGGGCACCAGTATATCCACATTTGTCTTCTGTATGAAATTTCCAATCACATAGCTTGTGACTTAAGTAATGAGTTCCCCCTTTCAATTTACAAAGAAAGGTCGAAAGAAAACCATAGCTAGTCATTGACAAAGAATCTTTTACTATTAGCCCTGCCAAATTCATCCGACAAACCCAAGCATAGGGAAATAAACCCTAATCAAAGGATGACTTTGAGCACAGGGAGATAATGAATGCTTGATTTAGTATCCCTTAAATGACCTCGTAGAACAACTTGGAAATGAACATGGGGATACAGAAAGAAATATGACCAAGATGGCCACTACTTGATTACGATGAAGAGAACGCCTCAAATGAAAACCAAATCAAATCCGAACACCAAGGATTAGAAACCCTAATTCACACTTGCATCGTCCACCCCATAAAATCTTGCATCTTAAGTCAAAGTTGATAGGAAAAACACCCTTGAATCCTGATATGCAAATCCCTAATTGGTGAAATAGGGAATATATTATTCCACCGTATCAACGTATAATCAACCTCTAGGAGCTTCAACAATGAATGTACCTTTGTATATACCATACTCCCTTAGGATGTGCTTGTTTCTTTCACGATTCGAGCTAGACCGTAGGATAGTAATCCATGCATGCTAACATAGATAGATATTTCCCCTTTATAATTGATATAGGGCTATCATTGTATGATAACATTAAGGATTAGATTCTAGTTAGCCTCCTTTAGATGTTTTTTTTTCATTCTTTTGCATTCTTGCATTAAAACTAAAACATTTTTCTTGACAAATCATAAAACATCTAAAAAATTTCAAATCCTTTTTCAAGGTAAAAAAGATCAACCAACATAAACTCTTTTTTTCCTACGGACTCCTTTCCTTTTCTTTCAAACTTTTCAAAAGAACGTGGTAATTACTTTTGTGCTGAAGCGTGAGTCTCCTAAGGTCGAGCTGCGGCAGAATGCGAAATTAATGATGCTCATTAAAAAAAAACCCACCAAAACATGTGAGCCAAACTAGGGCTTCTATGATTCCTTAAAAGGGATACGTAGGCATTGGGGTAGGGCCCGAGCGAGCACAACTTTCATTTCCCTATATTATTTTCTCTTATCTTTTGAATGCATTCCCTCTTTGAATTTTTTTAGACCTTAGACATAGAATTTAACCACACCATTTAGATTAGAATAACAAGAGTGAATAACATAGAGCATTACAGGCGTGTGAGGTGCTAATACCTTCCCCTCCCGTAACAAACTCCCTTACCCAATATCTCAGCCATTTGACCATGATTTCTCCCTTCTCAGGTTTACTCAATATTTGTCTTTTCCTTCCCGTGGGATAAAAATGTCTGATGACGACTTCATTGATTTAATTATCAATTAACAGTTCAGCCGGTTGTTTCAGAGTTAACTTCATCAAGCTGGATTTTGGTAAAACATTGAAGGTAGAACCAGTATCGGTGAGTACCCTAGACAGGTTAGTTGTACCTATCTGAATAGACATGTGCAACGTCTTGTTGCGAGCTCTACCTTATGGAGGCAACTCGCTATTATTGAAGCCTAGGTATGATCTGGATGTTAAGTTTGCTACGACATTGTCTAACTAATTCATTATGATCTCCTTTTCAACATGAGCGGAACTTAGAACCTTCATTAGAGAGTCTCGGTTCACTTCATAATTGAGGAGCAACGAGAGTATTGAAATCTTGGTCAGGGTTTGGTGTAGCTGATCCACCACCCTATAATCACTCCTCTTGATTATTTTTAAGAATTCTTCCGCCTCTTGGTCGATAGAATCCTTGCTTGGAGGTTCTTGTTCTTGTCTTGCCTCTATCATATCTTTCCCTTTATCCTTAACCATAACATCATTCCTTTTTTGTGGATTGGGATCATAGATTCGTCCATTGCGAGTCATACCCCTTATTCCAGCTATATTTATGATCGCAGGTCCTTGACTTGTTGATGGCTTACATTCTTGCTTTAAACCATTGATATAGATAATATAATCATAACTCCATGGTACCGCTTTGTTACTTTCGTAAGGAGTGGGAGATGTCCCCCTAATCACCATTGTACTCTTCAAAATTATTGGAATTCTTAGAGTCTGGCGTGGTATCATCACTAGTGCTTCAGTTGACTCTTCCCATGGAGTCACAACAATTTTCTTTAGGACTCGGCCCTTGGAAGAGAATTAATAATGGCTTCTTTGTATTTCCATCGATCGTAGCTACATATTCTTCTTTAGGGTATTGCCCGAATTTGACTATCCCCTGATCCACAAATTTCTGTAATGTCTTCTCAAAAGCTTTGTTGTGTTCCAAGAGGAACCCACATTCAAACAAATATTCTTTTAAAAGGTTTATCAGAGCCTTTTCTCGTCCGTCTGCCCCAAAGTCAGTTATCACTTCATTTGCATTCACAGTTGGCCCGCCATGCGGAGGAATGGGATTTGTCTTGATGTTTGGCTTGTCAAAAGTGATATCTTGGGAATCCAAAAAATCTTGAACCTTATGTCTGAAGCCCCAACATTTTTCTATGGTATGCCCCGGAGAATTGGTATGATATCCACACTTGGAATTTGCATCATACATTGGCGGGAGTGCCCCAATTGAAGGAGCTAGAGGCTTCAGCTCTACCAAAGATGCTTTGATTAAGTGTTGCAATAATTGACTGTGCGGCATGGGGAGATGATCAAATCTTCTCGGAGGCCTTTCAAACTTGTTTTGTTGTTGTTGCTATCGTGGGATATCTAATGCTTGTTGTATTCTTGGATGCAATGCCACAACGTTAATTTCTCCTTCCTTCTTTTCCGAGAGGTTAGGAATATGCCTCTTTGAATTATAAGGGGTACTGGATGATGCCCCTTATATCTTGCCACTTTTTATGCCTGCTTCAATCCTTTCAACAACAGTTACCAAATTAGAAAATCCGGAAGAGACGCTTCATACCATTTTATCATAATATAACCCTTGTAAAGTTCTTACGAATATATCGACCAATTCTTTCTCCATGAGTGGTGGTTGTACACGGGGTGCCATTTCTCTCCATCTTTGAGCATACTCTTTGAAAGACTCATCATTTTTATGAGGTAAGTTTTGGAGTTTCATATAGTTACGAGACATGTCCAAATTGTACTTGTATTTCCTCAGGAAAGGATTGGCAAGATCTGCCTATGTTTGGATATAAATTCTCTCCAATTGCATGTACCAATCTAATGATGCTCCACTCAAATTGTCTTGGAAACAATGGATCATCAATTTCTAATCTTGAGCATATGCATGCATTTTTATGCAATACATGCGTAGATGGTTCCTTGAACATGTGATTCCTTTATATTTTCCAAAGTCAGGTACTTTGAATTTTGGAGGGATCACCACCTCCGGAACTAGACTCATTTTGAGAGCATCAACATCGAAAGCATTGTAACCCTCCACAGCCTTCAACCTTTCTTCCAGAGCTTTATACTGATTGAGCACCAACGGATTCTTAACCATCTTAGGTTGGTGTGTCTAAGTAACACCTTCTAAATCAATGTCTCCATACTGTAGATCTATCTAATTGTCTGCATTGTTGACCAAAATTTGCAAAGTATGGGATGCCTTACCTTCAGTGGAGGTGGGATAAACCCTTCAATATCAGCTTGTCTAACCTCTTATTGAGCTACAGTTGACTTTAGAGGTCCTGACTCTGGTTCTCTTCTTGGTGGGTGACCGCTCGATGCACCAATAGTTTGGGCTACTTCTTCAAAGGCTGCCCTAGGAATTTGTTCTTGTTTCTCAATGATGTTCTTCAAAGATAGAATAACTTGGCTCATGTCTTCTTTCATTGAGTCGATATTACCATTCACTTGCTCCAAATATTCCTTGAAGGAAGCTTAGTTTTCTTTGATCTATTCCATCACTTTCTTTTGATGGGCTCTTGTTTGATATGGCGGACAGAGAGGTGGTGCTTTCTTACTAATGACTTTAACTAGAGATGATTTTTTTGAAAAATAGTTAGTTTTTTTGTTATGAAATGTGAAATGTGATACTTGTGAATGCATTGATGCGTATGAATATGCTAAGAGTTTTGTTTTGAATGTCTTATTCACTTGGATATATATATATATATATATATATATATATATATATATATATATATATATATATATATATATATATATATATATATATATATATATATATATATATATATATATATATATATATATATATATATATATATATATATATATATATATATATATATATATATATATATATATATATATATATATATATATATATATATATATATATATATATATATATATATATATATATATATATATATATATATATATATATATATATATATATATATATATATATATATATATATATATATATATATATATATATATATATATATATATATATATATATAGGTTTTTCTTTTTTTATTGGTGAGCATCTAAAAAATAAATACACAAATAGGATATGGAAACAAAGTACTTTTATTGAAATGACAATTGTCCTTAAAAGAGAATACAATTCAGATATTGAAAAATATTCTAACCAAACATCAATATCTTAAGTGCACTTGCAAATATCTTCTCTGAAACCATCAACCATTTTCCTACAAAACTTGAGTAAGTCTTCAACATCTTTCGGGAGAGGGGCCATCACATTTTCTTCATCTCACAAACTTCTAGGGATGTCACCAATAAGATTGTTGGCTAAGAAGGTTAGTCTTGCATGCTTGTCTTTGTAGAACCGATATTCATGTTAGAGGTCTGGAATTATCTTATGGTTATCCTTTCCTAATTTGGTGATCTTGGCATATTTCTCTTCCAAATATAATTTCTCAGCCCTCATCTTCGTATGAAGTCTCCTTTGCATGAGGAAATTCTTTCAGAGGTCTTCTAACTCATGACAAACTTTCTCATATTCATCAGTCTTTTGGGTGAGCAGTCTTTTTGCCCTTATCCTCTTGAGACGCTCTCCTACATCCGATTCTTGGCTATCTTGGAGTCTCGTAGTAAAATACTGAATTTTCTCTTCTTGATCTAAAGAAGCTTGGGCCAAACTTTGAATTTGAGCTCTCAGATTTTCTTTCATCTCCTTTTTGTCCTGCATCGCCTTTTCATACAACTTATTTAGTCTGCCGATTTCACAAGCAGTATCCTCTAAACATTGGTTATGAGAATCCAATTTAAAGGTAGCACTCAACAATCCTTCGGTCGAACGTTTCCGCTTAAGACTCTCCTTTTCAAATGCTTCATGGTCTTTCTGAATTTGTTGGTCTTTTGACTCTAGCTCGTGTTGCATCTGTTTTTTCTCCTTAGCTAAGTTACGAAGGTTAAGCTCCAATTCTTATTTCTCCTTTTGAGCTTGATCCATGGATTTCTTCAAGTTTTCTATTTCTTCTAAGGACATAGGTGGTGGATCTGGGACATCTGGCTTGTGCTCAGGATCAATGCCAAATGGTAGTTTAACAACTTTCACCCTATCAAAAACTCATCGAGTGTAAGGTTCTTTCTCCACAACATTCTTCCTTTTGGCCTTCCTTTTGTTAACCCTATTTCAAGCTCGGATGATCTTGTTGAGAAACTCTCGGTCATTTTTTCCCATGTCGTGAATGATCAATTGTTGAAGTTGTTCATTACAGGGTTTATCATCCAATGGTCACCCCTGTTGTCGCAAAGCCAGAGTAGGGTTATAATTGATGCAACCACGTGACCCAGTCAACAGAACATTCAGAAAATCTCTGTAACTATAAATGATATATCCAATGTTTAGTCTCCCTGCATACCACAACACAGAATCAGCAGTAAGAGACCTTAATTTTTTAGGCCATTCATATCGTGTCATATTTGGAACCATGTAATCTTCCTTATAAAGATGAGTCATGAACCAAGAGTATAAGAGCGGGACACAACAGTTCAGCATACCCCTCCCCTTTTTGTATCAAATGTGAAGAGCATAGTAAATATAAACAAATAAGACAGGAGTTAGGTCCACATTCAAAGATTTTGTGCCCCAAAACACACTAATAACTGCAGGGTTGATATAGTCCAAAGTTCGTGGAAACATAATTACACCAAAGACAAGTAGTCCCAAACAATCAACACAATATTCCCATTCTTTTTATTAGCAAAAGAAAGGGCTTTAGCATCCAAATATTGTCTTTTAATCCCTTGTACATCACCTTCTTTTTTGTAATTAAGTGAAAACTCAGGATAAGAGATCCACAAACCCTTTTCTAAATTCTTAACATCAATTGTATGTCCAATTCCCACATAATCTTTTTCCTTAGAAAAATTCAAGAGCCTATCAAATTCTTCCATAGTCGGCGCTAGCTGAAAGTTTTAAAAGGTGAAACACCTTAACGGAGGATCGTAGAACTAAACCAAGGCAGAGATAGCATCCAATTGTATATCCACTTTTGTCAATCAAAGGGTATCCCCATAACGACGAACAAACATTTTCATGGCTCTTTTAGATAATTTCCCTTTGATGATCTTAATCTTCGTGATATCTGCCTTGACGACACTAACACAGACAAGTTGTTTACCTCTGGAATCCATTTTTAAGATACTAACTGTGATACGGTGGGAGAACTGACTTGAGGTTTGCGTTTGTATTCGCAAATGTTGCGGTTAGCAAGAGTCGCCACCGACTTTTTATTTTATCCTAAGGAAAGGTTAAAAAGCACAGCAAAAAACCTTTTGAGATGTTTTCTTGGGTTCGGGGAGTAGATTATAGAAAGGGAAGGTATTAGCACCCTTTCTATCCATGGTTATCCATGGGCTCTTAGTTACTTGCTTAGATCACTTGCCTTTTGTTTTCAATTGTTTTAAATGGTGCTTGAGTGTGTGGGTTTTGAAAATGTTTTTGAAAAGAGGCCAATGTGGTGGCAACCTTTGTAATGATCCATGTGGGGATGTATACAAAGATGTATGTCTTTTGAAAAGGTTTTCATTTTGCTTTTGAAAGTTTGTTTTGAAAGTGTAGTGATGAGTGGTTTGAAATTAGGCAAGCGTTTTGTTTTGCAAGTTGATTCAAGTAACTAAGAGGTTATCTACTCCTAAATTTCTCAAAAGACTATTGCTATACTTTAACCCTTTTAACAAGTTTGCACCACCATTGTATTTGGTGGGCAACCTTGTGTTAGGATGTGAAAAGGGACAGGCGCGGGTCATCGTTTAGACCATAGTTGTAACGACGTTAAATGTCTTTGGGCAATTTCTCTAAGGGACTTGATCATTTGTTTTGTTTGTTTTGAAAAGTTTTATCGAGGGACTATGATCATTCAAACTGTTTGCTTTGCCCAAAGATGTTCAACATACAATATGGCCCATTTATTTGAAGGCAACAAGTGGAATACCCTAGGGGGTGCAAGTGTGATTTGTGTGTCCATTTTCATGCTTGTTTGTCTTGTATTAGGTCAAACTAATTTTTATCGTTTTTTCGCATACAAACCCTAATTCTAGCATGTTATTATTTAGAAAGCAATAGAGTGCGAAATTAAAATTACTAAGCTATTACACAACCAAATATGGGAAGGGGGGTACAAATGTTCAAATGGGGATATTGACAAGTAATTTAAACCTAAAATTATTACATCAATTTTGAATATTTGCATAGTAAATAAATTGCATAATTTAAATGGAAATTAAATAAATATGTAAAATGCAAAAAGAAAGTTTTTATGTATGAGAAAAGTATGGTTTATGTAAAATAAAAATAAGAAAATAAAAAGGTATTATTTTGAGTATTTTCAACTTTTAGGGCAAAAACCCTAATTTTAAAGAAGATGTATTATTATCTAATTTAATACAAGTATTTATTTATTATTTACAAAAATAAAAATAAATGAAGTATATTATAAAAAAAAGTATTTTTTATATCAAATATTAATAAGATGAAAAATTCAAATATTTTTATATTTTAACTTAAATATATTAATAAACATATATATATATATATATTAAGTTCTTAAATATGCATTATATACAAAAATAATATATATTTAATATTTTAATAAAATAAATAAAAAAAGTATTTTTTTATGTGAAATATTTCAGAAGGTAAATAAAAATAAAAATGTATATGAATGCATTTACACTATTTTTTTTATATTTATTCTAAATAAAAATATGTATATATTTATGTATAAATGGAAAGAAAATCAAATAAAACCCAAATAAAATCAAGAATGATGAGAAAAATATTTTCAAAATTTTAATATGCTGAGAAAAAATAAACAAGTCAAATAAAAAAAGAAAAAGTCAAAAAGAAATAAAAATAAGGCAAATGGGCTTGGGGGGTGAGAAAATGGAAATAGGGTGCAAAAAGAAGAAACCACACAGGCCCAGCCCGTGTGGCTTCATCTTCAACCTTCGTTCAACAACATTCAAAAAAACGCGCGCCCTGTACTCCAGCTGCTAACTCCTGATTCCTGGCTTTTTAACAAAAACTCATAACATGAAAAATGCTCAGCATGAAGAGACGATTCCAACCATGTATAGAACTTAATCTAACTCTCTAAGATGAGAGAGAATTTCTCTCCCCCTCTTTTCTGACCTAACTTTTCATCAATGTTCAGACATGAAATTCTCTAAGCACACGAAACATAAATGAAATCTAATCATATGAGCATGTTCAGGGCTATGATTGTGACATATTTTCTTCAAAAACCTAAAGCTAACAATGCCTAACAAGAGAGATAGAACTCCATGAATATACCTGTTCAGTTGGAATCGAGCTGGGCAATGGAGGATGTTTCAGAATGAAATGAGGACTTGTACAGCTTCCTTGAAGTGTAAGGAAGCTTTTCCAACTCCTACTTTGCCTTGAAACTTCCTGAATCGAGCTAATGAACTCCAACTGCAAAACAGAAAATTAAAAATGGTGAAGTGGCTTGGAGGTGTTACAGGTCAGGTTTCAGATCATGGTCAGCTTGCATAGGTTGTGAGGAAGATAGAGGAACAGGTTTGGGCAAGAATGCTTGAAGGAAATGGGAGTTGGCACTCAAACTGCAGAGCTTGCTCTGTTTGTGCAGTTTTGAGGTGATTTTGAGATGGAGGGTGCTTGAGAGGTTCAGGACTCGTGCCAAAGCTTGGATATGGTCTATGGAATATGTTTGATAACTTTGTTCTTCTGTTTCTAAGCTGAGATGAGAGTTGTGATAAGTTATGCAATGTTACTTGAAAATGAAGCAAGCAAAGGTCACTTTTGTTTTTAGGTGAGTAGGGGCCTCTAATCCTGCTGCATAATCCTCTCTTGATCAGAGCAATTTGTCCATAATCTTGTGTCAAGAGGATTTTGCTTGTACTTGCTTGGATTTCAATTTGACATAAAGCTAGCTTTTTACAAAAATGGATAAAGCACTTTATCTAGTTTAGGATTAATCCAATATGCAATGTTAGAACACAAAGAACATGGTCTTAACTCATTGAATATGCATTAAATTATTGAGTATGGATTGGTTCAAGGACCTGTAATCAAGCATAAAGCAAGCTGAGTTCAAATTTGCAAAGTTATGAACATGTTTTGATGAAGAACAAAAGTGAATTTTTGCCAACTTGTGAAATTCGAATCTCTCAAGTTATGAGGTTGTTTGATGAGTTCTTGGACATTTTGGAAAGCTTGGAATGTGTACTACAATCCATCTTTGAAATGCAATTTGAAATTCCAAGTGGAAGGGTATGAAAAGTGGCCTTGAAGTAGGGTAGAAAACCTTGTCAAAATAGGTCAAATTTCACTAAGTTAAAAGATGGTTTAGTGCCCTTATTCAAAAAATCATAACTTGAGATACAAGTTTCAAATGAGAAAACTTTGTGAATCAAAGTTGTAGATTTTGTAACAAGCTACAACTTTCATGTTTTGACTTTTGTTTGAATCCAAATGGATCATGGTGAAAAGATGGGGCAAAGTTGGGAAAAAATTAGGGTTTTTCATAACTTAGAAAAATTCTAAGTTATGAAAAATTCCATTTTCAAACCCTAATTTGCATTTTGTGATTTCTTGGTGAACAAGTTTCATAATTTGGCATGTTTTGATGAAAAATGAATCTTGACTCTTGATTTTGACCAAAAAGTCAAAGTTTGACTTTTCAGTATACAGTCAAAAATTGATCAATTGACTGGGAAATTCAACTGTCAATCTTGTGTACTTGGGATCTTTTGAGCTTGATGAACATGTCAAGATAATTCCATGGGGTCCTTGAGTCCATATGTGAGCTTGGTTTGCCATTGGCTAGGTCAAACAGTCAAAAATTGCCTTTGTGCAGTCAAAACCCTAAAAAATGACCATTTTGCCCTTTTGGTGATCTGATCAAATTTCTTGTGGAATTGTGGTCCAAACTTGATCAAATGGTTCATGTGAGTTCATAATGTTGATGTGGATCAAATTTCATGAGGTTTGACTGTCAATTGGCCACAGTTGACTTTTTCCCCAATACAGCTGATTTCTAGGTCAACTGTCCAATTGACTGGGTAAAACTTGGAATCAAGACTTGAAACTTGGTATAGGTAAACTTGGGAGTCCAACATGAAGCATGAAAGTCATCTTAGGCATTTTAGGTCAAAACATCTTTAGGCAAACACAAACCCTAATTTGAGTCCACAGTGCAAGGAGAAGTCTTGAGTAGGGGAAACCCTAATTGGATCTTGATCTCCAAAGGTCTTGTGATGAGAAAATGTTGAGGAAATGGGAGGGCAAATTTTGGGGTACAACAGTTGCCCCTGTTCAATCTTCTTGGACCTGAAGAGTTAGATTGGCAAGTTTGCCTTTCGTGACTCGAGGGTAAAAGGAGATTGGACACTAGAGTGCCCGGAAATTTGCACTCGCATGCTGGAGTCTCATCAATGTGGTGTCGGGAATGGGCTTATAGATGCCATTTGGAGAGATGGTGGATAGGGAGATGGGCTTTGTAGATGCCATCTGGAAAAGTGACAGAACTTTGTCGGGAATGGGCTTATAGATGCCACTTGGAAGTGTTGATCGCATAAGAGATTCCTTAGCGAGAACTTGTGTGTTTAAGAAAGACAGATGTTTTCCTGGCTTGTTACAGGTGTTTGATCTTCAGTCTCCTTATGCAGATATGCCCTGGCTGGATACAGGTATCGAATCTACAATCGGTTGCTCACAGATGTGCCCTGGCCGGATACAGGAGTCGAATCTTTGAACTCTGCAGACGTGCCCTGGCTAGATACAGGAATCGAGTCTGGAAATGTGGTAGTTGATAGATGTGCCCTGGCTGGATACAGGAATCGAATCTGGAAATGTTGTAGTTGATAGATGTGCCCTGGCTGGATACAGGAGTCGAATCTTTGAACTCTTCAGACGTGCCCTGGCTAGATACAGGAATCGAATCTGGAAACTGATCACTCTCAGATGTGCCCTGGCTAGATACAGGTATCGAATCTGGAATTGTGACAGTTGAAGGTAATCGTTTTTTTTGAGATTGTCTTTTTCCTGAAAAGGCAAAGACGTAGGCTGTATGCAATGTCATGATGTATGATATGCATGATGTCATGATGTTCAACATTTGATGTTGCATGTGTTTCATCATGTATGTAAGCAAGATGTATGAAAATGTGAAATGTTTATGAGTGTAATTTCATCTTAGGAAAATAAATCCTTGACGAAAGGCCGGGAAGCTGCTTTGCGGAAGAGATACTTGGCCGAAGCTCTGATGAGAGGCCTGCTGAGGACTTTAACAATGGATTCCGCTGAGGATAATGATGATAAACTCCGCTGGGGAACCCCAAAGATAAACTCTGCTTGGGAAAACCAAAGATAGACTTCGCTGGGGATTGAAGGAACTTTCGCCGAGAACGGTCTTCCGTGGCTTAGCTGAGGATAACCCAGTTATAAGTCCTTGTGAGGAAATAACTCTAAATAAAACTTGGGCGTGACGTTCGTGCTTCGCCGGGGATAAGCTCGCAGAATCTTCTGGGGATGAGCTTTTAAGACCTGCCGGGGAATATTGTGCCTTTGTCAGGATCGACGAGGAATCGACTCCTGCTTGGGGAAAGTGCTGCTGAACCTTGTTTTACTCCGTGGGGAGTTAAGATGATTTGGCCATATTTTCAGTTGAACCTACCTTGGTGCCTTGGTGGACAAAACAACTAGACCGCATTAGACAACTCCA
The DNA here is from genome assembly GCA_948472305.1 of Vicia faba. Taxonomy (NCBI): domain Eukaryota; kingdom Viridiplantae; phylum Streptophyta; class Magnoliopsida; order Fabales; family Fabaceae; genus Vicia; species Vicia faba. Next base: position 265,168,945 of record OX451738.1, read on the forward strand.
CATTGCCCCTGTCTTCGATGTCAACTTGTAATTAATCTCTTTTCATATGCAAACATTTATGAATCAGCAATTTTAATGTCAAATGCATATATCAAAAAAATGAACATTGGACGTTCTTCACAAGACAAAACAACAAAAGAAAAAAACAATGGCAATTTGTATGGACAAGTGAATTTTCATTGATTTAAACTTTGCCTGTGAATAGGCGTTTTTTTGTGCAAGAGACTGACATCCTAGTAAGAGGACATCGCCAAACAACATAGAGTTTACAATTTGAAAAACAAAACAGCTATGTGAACAATCCCACTGGGTTCCAACTCTGCTATTGCCTTTATGTCTCCGAACGTCTCATCGCTTTGCTGCCTGATCGAAGATGAAGCTGATTGGTCGATGCCGTAATCTGAGCCAGATAGTTGATGCCGAATTCCGGGTGCGAAGTGATCCAATGAGACATAGTGTTACGCTTTTATCCCTAACTTTTGCCTGGACCGCCCTTTCGGGTTTTCAGTCCACCGGGATACCCTTTTTTGCCCAAGCCGCCCTTTCAGGTTTTCGACTTGCCGGGTGTACAGATTTTTATTTATTTCATCCCTTATTTTTGCCCGAACCCTTTTGGTTCGCCGGGAAGCCCTTATTTTTGCCTAGGTATGTCAACCTAGCGGGTCTTTTATTTATGCGTAGTATTTTTTCACTATGTCCGCATTGGCGGGGTGAGGAAGGTCGTCACCGTCCATGGTGGTTAGGATCATGGCTCCTCCTGAGAACACACGCTTAACCACAAATGGCCCTTCGTAAGTAGGGGTCCATTTGCCCCGGGGATCACTTTGAGGAAGGATGATGCGTTTGATTACCAGGTCCCCAACTTGATACTCTTGCGGTCTGACTTTTTTGTTAAATGCCCTGATCATCCGTTTCTGATACGTTTGACCATGACAGATAGCAGTGAGCCTCTTTTCGTCAATTAGATTTAATTGATCAAGTCGAGTTTGGATCCAATCATCTTCATTTAAGTCTGCATCCTTCATTATCCGGAGAGAGGGTATCTGGATTTCGATCGGCAAGACTGCCTCCATGCCATAGACTAGGGAGAAGGGAGTTGCCCCGGTTGACGTCCTTGCTGAGGTGCGATACCCATGAAGAGCGAACGGTAACATCTCGTGCCAATCTTTGTAGGTCACTGTCATCTTCTGCACAATTTTCTTGATATTTTTATTGGCTGCCTCTACAGCCCCATTCATCTTCGGCCGATAGGGGGAAGAATTGTGGTGCTGTATCTTGAATTGTTCACAGAGTTCAGTGATCATTTTGTTATTGAGATTGGTACCGTTGTCCGTAATGATCCTTTCCGGGACACCGTACCGACATATCAGATTATGCCGGATGAAACGCGCCACGACGCTCTTGGTTACCGTGGCATATGAAGCTGCCTCGACCCATTTCGTGAAGTAATCGATTGCCACCAAGATGAAGCGGTGTCCATTGGATGCCGTCGGTCGGATTTCACCGATCATATCGATGCCCCACATTGCGAAAGGCCAAGGTGCCGTTAGGACATTCAAAGGAACCGGAGGGATATGCACCTTGTCAGCATAGATCTGGCACTTATGACAAGTCCGGGAGTGTTGGTAACAATCGGCTTCCATTGTGGACCAGAAATATCCTGCCCGAAGGATTTTCTTAGCCATGGTGTGTCCACTGGAGTGGGTCCCAAACGTACCTTCGTGCAGTTCCATCATGATTTTCTCTGCTTCAACCTTATCCACACAACGTAACAGAGTTGAATCATGATTCCGTTTGTAGAGAATGCCGTTGCTGAGGAAGAATTTTGCAGCAAACCTCCTCATGAACTTCTTATCATTGACAGATGCGCCCTCAGGGTATTCCTGAGCTTCCAAGTACCTCTTCACCTCGTGATACCAGGGTTTTTCAGTTACCTTCTCAGTCTCGAGCTCACAGCAGTATGCCGGTTCATCCAACTTCCAGATTAGGATTTGGGGAGCCTCATTGTCCCATTTAACTTTAAACATTGAAGACATCGTGGCTAGTGCGTCCGCTAGCTGATTTTCCTCTCTGGGGAAATGTTCAAAAGTTATCTCTTCAAAGTGGGGGAGCAGGGTCGATACATACTCCTTGTAAGGAATGAGATTCGGGTGTTTCGTATCCCACTCGCCTTTGATCTGATTGATCACGAGAGCGGAATCTCCGAAGACACTTAGAAACTTGATCCTCAGGTCGATTGCAGCTTGTAAACCCATGATGCATGCCTCATATTCTGCCATGTTGTTGGTGCAGCTGAAACATAATCGGGCGGTGAGTGGAGTATGGGTCCCCTTGGGAGATATGATTACAGCACCGACGCCGTTACCCAAAGCATTGGAGGCTCCGTCAAAATGCATAGACCATCGGGATCCTTCCTCAGGTCCTTCATCCGGTCCAGGTACTTCACAGTCAGTTACCACCATGATGTCTTCGTCCGGAAAATCAAAGTTCAATGATTGATAATCGTCCACGGGTTGGTGTGCCAAATGATCAGCCAGTACACTCCCCTTAATTGCTTTCTGAGTTGTATACTGGATGTCATATTCTGTTAAGATCATTTGCCATCTCGCTATCCTCCCAGACAGAGCGGGCTTTTCAAATATGTACTTGATGGGATCCATCTTTGAAATCAATAAAGTAGTGTGAGTCAGCATATACTGTCTCAGCCGGCGAGCAGCCCATACAAGAGCGCAGCAAGTTTTCTCAAGCAGTGAGTAACGAGACTCACAGTCGGTAAACTTTTTGCTCAAGTAATAAATAGCGTGCTCTTTTCGGCCAGACTCGTCATGCTGCCCCAGCACACACCCCATTGAATTATCAAGCACTGTCAAGTATAGTATCAGAGGTCTTCCTTCCACTGGTGGCATAAGAATGGGTGGCTCTTGGAGGTATTCCTTTATTCTTTCAAAGGCGGCCTGACATTCATCATTCCAGCGTACCACTTGATCTTTCTTCAGTAATTTGAAGATTGGCTCACAAGTAGCAGTCAGATGTGAGATGAATCGGGCAATGTAATTCAATCGTCCTAGGAAACCTCTGACTTCTTTCTCTGTTTTTGGGGTCGGCATCTCTTGAATAGCTTTAACCTTGGCAGGGTCCACCTGGATACCTTTATCACTTACAACGAAACCTAGCAATTTTCCGGACCTCACCCCGAAGGTGCATTTGTTGGGATTCAATCTCAGCTTGTACAACTTGAGTCGGTCAAACAACTTCCTCAGATGATCAAGGTGTTCCTCCTCAGTTTGAGACCTTGCAATCATGTCATCAACGTATACTTCAATCTCATGATGGATCATATCATGAAATAAAGCGACCATGGCACGCTGATAGGTTGCCCCAGCATTTTTCAATCCGAATGGCATGACCTTATAACAGAAGGTCCCCCACTGAGTTACAAATGTAGTCTTTTCCATATCTTCTGGAGCCATCTTGATCTGATTATACCCTGAAAAACCATCCATGAAGGAGAACACCTTGTGTTGAGCTGTATTGTCAACAAGGACATCAATGTGAGGTAGGGGGAAGTCATCCTTGGGGCTGGCCCTGTTCAGATCCCTGTAGTCAACACACATTCTGACCTTGCCGTCCTTCTTCGGCACTGGCACAACATTGGCAACCCACTGAGGGTAAGAAGTTACTGCAAGGAAACCCGCATCAAACTGTTTCATCACCTCAGCTTTAATCTTCTCAGACATCTCTGGACGCATTCGTCGAACTTTTTGCTTTACTGGAGGGCAATCTTCCTTGGTTGGCAAATGGTGAACTACAATGTCGGCATCCAAACCAGGCATATCTTCATAAGACCAGGCAAAGATCTCCATGTAGTCTTGTAGCATCTGGATCAATCGTTGCTTCACGCTGAGCTCTAGATTGGCACCAATTTTGACCTCTTTCCTATCTGTCTCAGTACCCAGGTTAATTGTCTCCACAGGCTCTTCATGTGGTTGAATAGCCCTCTCTTCCTGTAGTAGCAGTCTTGCGAGTTCACCAGGCACTTCGCAATCATCTTCACCTTCGTCTTCGGCCAAGTTGATCGGATTTTCGAAGTCATAACTGGCGGTAGCAGAGCTGTTGCCAGTGAGATCCAGAGTGGATTGAAACCTGTATAAGTGAGTGTGTGTAAATATAGCTGTTTTGCAATATATATAACACAGAAAGAAAAGGAGCACAAGATTTGAAATGCAACAAACGTCCAATGTTTTGATTGATGATATATGAAAATGTCATACAAAAAGCCCTCACAAATGGAGCTACGATGCCCCGGGCAGGACATCGAGCCAACAGAGTTTTAACATATTGTTTGTTACAAATTTGGAAATCAAAAGAAATCAATTACTGCGTGACAAATGTGATAGGGGTAAAGTCCTTTGCTGTCCAGTTGTTTGGTCCGTCGCCGGCAGTTGGGTAGATCCAATTATTAAACTCAGCTTCCTCCACATCCTCCTCAATAGCATTCACCCTTGAGCTGGAAATAAACACCGGAGCCTTTCCAATCTTCTCCTTGCGCACCGCCTTCTGAGCCTCTGCAGTAAAGCCTAGCCCAAACTTGTCGTTCTTCTGAGTGAAGTCAGGAAGCTGACCCCAGTGTGCACCATTGCCTTTCTGAACCACAGCCCGGGCATCCCTTAGGGAAACCATCTTCAAGGAATCATTCTCTTCGGCCATTGTCTCCGCAGCTGCTGAAATTGGATGTACCTCCTCGAAATGTTGGAAGGGAGTTTCAATAAATTCTCCGTCCATCTCGATGTACCTGAAGGAATTCAAATGGCTCACCATATACTCCTCTTCTCCTTGCACAGTGACAATTTTCCCCCTGACGGGATACTTCAGCTTTTGGTGTAAGGTGGAGGTCACTGCCCCAGCTTTGTGGATCCAAGGTCTACCCAACAGACAGGAGTACGATGGACGTATATCCATCACGTAAAAGGTAGAGTCAAACACTTGAGAGCCCACACGAATAGGGATGTTAACCTCTCCATGAACCATCCTCTTGGAACCGTCAAAGGCTCTGACGATGATATTGCTGGGTTTCAACTCCAAGCCCTCATAATCCAGACGATCCAAAGCCTTTTTCGGAAGAACATTCAAGGAAGAACCAGTGTCCACCAATACATGTGCCAGAGTAGTGCCCCTGCATTCAATAGAGACATGCAGGGCATCATTATGGTTTCTCCCTTTTGCGGTCAGGTCAGCATCTGAAAAGCCCAAGCCGTTGTCCGCCGTCAAATTGGCTATGCAGTCAGTGAACTGGACTGCAGACGTCTCTTGCGGCACATGGGCCGTCTTGAGAAATGAGATTAATGCCTTTGCGTGAGCCTCGGAACATAGCAATAGGGAGAGCAGGGAGATCTTGGAGGGTGTATGCCCCAATTGTTCGACAACATTAAAATCACTTTTCTTTATTATTTTCAGAATCTCCTCCATTTCTTGTCGGGAGGCCTCAGCATTCACGGGTATTGGTGCCTCCATCCGGGCAGGCTCTTCTTCAATCCCTTTGCCCCGAGCATTTGATGACTCGGCAGCAGGGGACACAATTTGATCAGCAACAGGACTTGGTAAACTTGCAGGTTTTATGAGGAGGGGTTTTCGAATAGCGGGAGGCGCAATGTCAGGCGAGAAGAGCCTGCCACTGCGGGTGACTTTAGCTGGACCGGTGATGTCGCAAATACTGGCACTAGCATCAAATTCTTGCTTGATTCCATTTACATATACGTCTGCCCCATAATGCCAGGGGACAGCCTTATCAGACACGTAGGAGAGGGGTCCTGGAACAGTAATGATCACAGGCGCAACTGTCAAGATTTGAATAGGCTTCTTTGGGGGAGCCTTGATTGGATTTTTGAAGATGGTAATCACGGAAACTTCTTTTATTGGAACCAATTGAACAGCAGTCTTTTTGAATAAAATCTCCTTGCTATCCATTAGGCCTTGGATGCCTAACCTTAGCAAGGGACAATCAGATAGGGAAATAGCACAGAATGGGCAACCTTCGCCGCAACCCGGAAATAAACCGGCCCGCAGTAGGTTCTTCTTAACAGTCTTCAAAGGGGTAACAACTTCATCTATCGAAACAGCATACACTTCTTCCTCAATGGCATTCACCCTATGCTGGGGCATAGGAGCCGTTACAACATTCGGTCTTTCCGGCGCTTCAAACTGAATTTCTTTTGCGTCAATTAGATCTTGCACTTTGTTTCTCAGGGCCCAACAATCATCAGTAGTGTGCCCGGGACTATCAGAATGATAAGCACACCGGGCATTCGGGTTGTATTTAGGGGACGCAGTGTTGACGACCTTAGGAGCTTCTTTGAGGGTCACCAGGTTGGTGGATAACAGTTGGGGTAAAATTTGAGATAATGTCATACTCAATCGGGTATACTGCCTCTTGGGCCTTTCACTTCTTTGCTGATTGTACTGCTGAGGAGCAGCAACAGGTTTAGAGATGACCAAAGCATTAACGGCTTGGCGACTTTCGGGCTTGACTTGTCTTCTAGGGCCATAGACGGCGCTTGCTTCTTTCTTAAATGGCCTCTTCTCAGCACTTGTAGAGGCAGCCTTCTGTATCTTGCCTGACCTGATGCCAGCTTCAATTCTTTCTCCTGTTAATATCAGATCTGTGAACCCAGCGGAGGAGTTACCAACCAAATGATTAAAAAACGGACCAGATAACGTTCCCAGAAACATATCAACCAGTTCTCGATCAGTTAATGGAGGCTGCACCCTGCCAGCCAAATCTCTCCATTTTTGAGCGTACTCTTTGAATCCTTCACCCGTCCCTAGAGACATACCCTGAAGTTGGGTACGCGTAGGAGCGAGATCAGAATTATATTGGTATTGTCTGTAGAAAGCAGTCGCCAAATCCTCCCAGTGCCGGATGCTAGCTCCGTCTAATTGGTAGAACCATTCAAGCTGAGACCCCGAGAGGCTGTCTTGGAAGAAGTGAATCCAGAGGTTTTTATCCGCCGTGTAAGGTTGGATTTTCCTTACATACGACCTCAGATGCAACTTTGGGCAGGAGACCCCATCATACTTGGCGAAGGCAGGCGCCTTAAACTTGTGTGGAATTACTACTCCAGAAGATAATCCCAAATCCCCGAAATCCAGTCCCGGCACGTTCTGAATTTCCATAGCGCTCAAACGGTCCTCCAATTGTTTATATCTGTCAGCAGCAGGTGGGTATTGTTCCTCGTTATAGTCCGTCTCGTTGTCGGAGACTGCGGGACTAGGAGCTCCTCCCCCTTGGGGACTGTTTTTCTCAGCAGAAGAAGTGGTTGGATCAGCTTCATTGTGGAGTGTGTTCCCAAATCTGCGTCCGGTGTTGAACATTGCCGTCCTCTTTTTCTTCTTCTTCTTCAGGAGTAGAGTCTTCAACTCTTGCTGACCCTGGGCTAGGCTTAGGACCATCTCTTGAAACTGTGCACTTTGGGCCTGGAGGGCCTTGATTGCTTGCTCACTGGATGATTCCGAATTCATGATGACTGTGCAAACAAACAGCGAAGAAGATTAAGCAACCTGTGAAATAGGGTACCTGCTATGCATATGGTGTAATGGAATGCGTATGTTTTATGTTTTCAAAGACAAATAAGATTCAACTTTGTAGACAAAAAAGGGAAACACACTTCATTAGATTAAAATTTTTCAATTGTTCAACAATTCGCCCTTAGGCATTACAGGAATGAAAAATACGGAAAAGGAAATAAAACTACAAAAGGGAATAATCAAAGCTCATCAATGCTCCCATGGCCTTCTCCTCTCAGTGCTGATGTAGTTGTTCAGGACACGTTCTTCCTCCAATTGCTTAGTCAGCCTTTGGACCTTCCTTTCCTGCTCGTTGAACTTCTCCCGATAGAAATCCCGTTCTTCCTTTAGCTGTGCCCAAGATCTCTTCATGGTGTCAAAATCAGTAGGTATCTGAGGAGGGAGGACAGTTGAAGGAACCCCATCTTCATCGGGAGTCTCAAGGATGAGAGGTCTAACAGCTTCGTAGGGCATACCTAACTTCTGAGCACGGATGCGGACCCATTTGCAATAGGGCTTCAATGGCAGAGAAGTCTTTGGTCCCAACTCATGTGGGTCAGCTTTGTGGATTCTGTCCCAAGCTCTAATGAATCCCTGGCGTAGTTTGTCACTGCCTGCCTGAAACTCAAAATGGAAGTGAGGAACCAGCATTTCATGGGGCCCATCTCCTCTGGCTCTTCCGAACTGACGGAGAGCTAAACACGGATTGTAAGAGATTCCTCCTTGGATACCAATCAACGGGACATTAGGGTATTCTCCGCAACGGTCGATAACAGCTACCTCATCCAAGCCTCTGAGAGTCCAAGTGATATCCTTATCTGTGAGAGACATTAACCTTCGAGCCCAACCTTTTCCTTCTTCATTCTTCAGCACGGACTTAGGAAGGTGCGAAATAAACCACCTTACCAGCAAAGGAGCACAACACCACGGAGTTCCCCGTTTTCGAGCAGTACGAGCATAGAGTTGTTGTAGAATGTCACCCAAGAGAGTGGGTACCGGATTCCGAGACATGAAGATTCTTATGACATGGATACTGATGAAGGTGTCAGGGTTGGGAAACAATACCAGACCATAGATCAAAAGAGCCAGAATATCCTCATATGCTTTGAAGTCCAAGTCATTCCAGAAATCATTAGCCTTGCCAACCAGAAATTTGACCAAAAAGCCCTTGATCCCATTTCTAGTTTCCCAGTTGGACAATACCTCTTCTTTGGTCAAGGGGAGAATTGCAGCAATCTCTTCAGGCCTAGGAGTCTTTTCCAAACCAGTGAAAGGAGTTTGTTCCAAGACAGGAATCCCAAGCAAGTAAGAGAACTCTTCCAGGGTAGGAACCAGCTGGAAGTCTTGAAAGGTGAAACAATGATGCAGAGGGTCATAAAACTGGGTCAGAACACTTATCAGTTGTTGGTCCCATTTTGCAGTGATCAAGCCAAGGAGGGAACCATGTTTGTTGATGAAGGAGGTAGTGTTTGGAATTCTTTCAACCAGATCTTTGAGTAAAACTGGTGGTTGAACAAAGTTGAGCCGGACAGTATTTCTACGCACGGGCATCATGATGTCCTACAAAACAGAGCAAAGATGAAACCTTTTTGTCTTTGAAATGGGTTAGCTTTTTATGCATGCAATGGTATGATGGCATGATGCTATGATGAAGCACATCACAAGTATTCACATAGGCAGATAAAGCACACAAGTCACACAAGACACCCTTAGGTTTCAGGCCAGCATGAGTTTCAGGTATTACCCTCTTTTGGTTTTGTTGGTTAAAACCTGTCCTATCAAAAGTAACCGGGTTCTAGAGGATCTCAAATCATTGGCTACCCTCAATCGGTCATAACTCCAGCATCGCAATCTTTTCTCGCGGCCAGAACCATCTCGAGAGTTTAGCCTCAATGAGTGTAGCATACTGCTACTGTCCTAATAGCCAAGTTGGTCAATTTAGGGTTCTAAGGTTGGTTGGTGTTTAATGACCCCTTAGAAGACCTATATTCTCCCCGTTACAACACAAGGGATATAGGTACAGACTAAGATGCCACACCAACGTAGCCACTGCTTCACCCATGTCGGTCTACGCCGGACAGGTCCCTCACAGATTATGCTACCTAAAAAGGGTATTTCCCAGATCCGGGTTAGGATCTATGAAACTCCAATGCAAAGCCCACAAACATAAAAGCAAACAAAGCAAATAATTGAAAACACAGGTGATCTAAAACCCTAAGGTTACTCCACTTTTAAGTATTCCCCAGCAGAGTCGCCAGTTCTGTGATACGGTGGGAGAACTGACTTGAGGTTTGCGTTTGTATTCGCAAATGTTGCGGTTAGCAAGAGTCGCCACCGACTTTTTATTTTATCCTAAGGAAAGGTTAAAAAGCACAGCAAAAAACCTTTTGAGATGTTTTCTTGGGTTCGGGGAGTAGATTATAGAAAGGGAAGGTATTAGCACCCTTTCTATCCATGGTTATCCATGGGCTCTTAGTTACTTGCTTAGATCACTTGCCTTTTGTTTTCAATTGTTTTAAATGGTGCTTGAGTGTGTGGGTTTTGAAAATGTTTTTGAAAAGAGGCCAATGTGGTGGCAACCTTTGTAATGATCCATGTGGGGATGTATACAAAGATGTATGTCTTTTGAAAAGGTTTTCATTTTGCTTTTGAAAGTTTGTTTTGAAAGTGTAGTGATGAGTGGTTTGAAATTAGGCAAGCGTTTTGTTTTGCAAGTTGATTCAAGTAACTAAGAGGTTATCTACTCCTAAATTTCTCAAAAGACTATTGCTATACTTTAACCCTTTTAACAAGTTTGCACCACCATTGTATTTGGTGGGCAACCTTGTGTTAGGATGTGAAAAGGGACAGGCGCGGGTCATCGTTTAGACCATAGTTGTAACGACGTTAAATGTCTTTGGGCAATTTCTCTAAGGGACTTGATCATTTGTTTTGTTTGTTTTGAAAAGTTTTATCGAGGGACTATGATCATTCAAACTGTTTGCTTTGCCCAAAGATGTTCAACATACAATATGGCCCATTTATTTGAAGGCAACAAGTGGAATACCCTAGGGGGTGCAAGTGTGATTTGTGTGTCCATTTTCATGCTTGTTTGTCTTGTATTAGGTCAAACTAATTTTTATCGTTTTTTCGCATACAAACCCTAATTCTAGCATGTTATTATTTAGAAAGCAATAGAGTGCGAAATTAAAATTACTAAGCTATTACACAACCAAATATGGGAAGGGGGGTACAAATGTTCAAATGGGGATATTGACAAGTAATTTAAACCTAAAATTATTACATCAATTTTGAATATTTGCATAGTAAATAAATTGCATAATTTAAATGGAAATTAAATAAATATGTAAAATGCAAAAAGAAAGTTTTTATGTATGAGAAAAGTATGGTTTATGTAAAATAAAAATAAGAAAATAAAAAGGTATTATTTTGAGTATTTTCAACTTTTAGGGCAAAAACCCTAATTTTAAAGAAGATGTATTATTATCTAATTTAATACAAGTATTTATTTATTATTTACAAAAATAAAAATAAATGAAGTATATTATAAAAAAAAGTATTTTTTATATCAAATATTAATAAGATGAAAAATTCAAATATTTTTATATTTTAACTTAAATATATTAATAAACATATATATATATATATATATATATATATATATATATATATATTAAGTTCTTAAATATGCATTATATACAAAAATAATATATATTTAATATTTTAATAAAATAAATAAAAAAAGTATTTTTTTATGTGAAATATTTCAGAAGGTAAATAAAAATAAAAATGTATATGAATGCATTTACACTATTTTTTTTATATTTATTCTAAATAAAAATATGTATATATTTATGTATAAATGGAAAGAAAATCAAATAAAACCCAAATAAAATCAAGAATGATGAGAAAAATATTTTCAAAATTTTAATATGCTGAGAAAAAATAAACAAGTCAAATAAAAAAAGAAAAAGTCAAAAAGAAATAAAAATAAGGCAAATGGGCTTGGGGGGTGAGAAAATGGAAATAGGGTGCAAAAAGAAGAAACCACACAGGCCCAGCCCGTGTGGCTTCATCTTCAACCTTCGTTCAACAACATTCAAAAAAACGCGCGCCCTGTACTCCAGCTGCTAACTCCTGATTCCTGGCTTTTTAACAAAAACTCATAACATGAAAAATGCTCAGCATGAAGAGACGATTCCAACCATGTATAGAACTTAATCTAACTCTCTAAGATGAGAGAGAATTTCTCTCCCCCTCTTTTCTGACCTAACTTTTCATCAATGTTCAGACATGAAATTCTCTAAGCACACGAAACATAAATGAAATCTAATCATATGAGCATGTTCAGGGCTATGATTGTGACATATTTTCTTCAAAAACCTAAAGCTAACAATGCCTAACAAGAGAGATAGAACTCCATGAATATACCTGTTCAGTTGGAATCGAGCTGGGCAATGGAGGATGTTTCAGAATGAAATGAGGACTTGTACAGCTTCCTTGAAGTGTAAGGAAGCTTTTCCAACTCCTACTTTGCCTTGAAACTTCCTGAATCGAGCTAATGAACTCCAACTGCAAAACAGAAAATTAAAAATGGTGAAGTGGCTTGGAGGTGTTACAGGTCAGGTTTCAGATCATGGTCAGCTTGCATAGGTTGTGAGGAAGATAGAGGAACAGGTTTGGGCAAGAATGCTTGAAGGAAATGGGAGTTGGCACTCAAACTGCAGAGCTTGCTCTGTTTGTGCAGTTTTGAGGTGATTTTGAGATGGAGGGTGCTTGAGAGGTTCAGGACTCGTGCCAAAGCTTGGATATGGTCTATGGAATATGTTTGATAACTTTGTTCTTCTGTTTCTAAGCTGAGATGAGAGTTGTGATAAGTTATGCAATGTTACTTGAAAATGAAGCAAGCAAAGGTCACTTTTGTTTTTAGGTGAGTAGGGGCCTCTAATCCTGCTGCATAATCCTCTCTTGATCAGAGCAATTTGTCCATAATCTTGTGTCAAGAGGATTTTGCTTGTACTTGCTTGGATTTCAATTTGACATAAAGCTAGCTTTTTACAAAAATGGATAAAGCACTTTATCTAGTTTAGGATTAATCCAATATGCAATGTTAGAACACAAAGAACATGGTCTTAACTCATTGAATATGCATTAAATTATTGAGTATGGATTGGTTCAAGGACCTGTAATCAAGCATAAAGCAAGCTGAGTTCAAATTTGCAAAGTTATGAACATGTTTTGATGAAGAACAAAAGTGAATTTTTGCCAACTTGTGAAATTCGAATCTCTCAAGTTATGAGGTTGTTTGATGAGTTCTTGGACATTTTGGAAAGCTTGGAATGTGTACTACAATCCATCTTTGAAATGCAATTTGAAATTCCAAGTGGAAGGGTATGAAAAGTGGCCTTGAAGTAGGGTAGAAAACCTTGTCAAAATAGGTCAAATTTCACTAAGTTAAAAGATGGTTTAGTGCCCTTATTCAAAAAATCATAACTTGAGATACAAGTTTCAAATGAGAAAACTTTGTGAATCAAAGTTGTAGATTTTGTAACAAGCTACAACTTTCATGTTTTGACTTTTGTTTGAATCCAAATGGATCATGGTGAAAAGATGGGGCAAAGTTGGGAAAAAATTAGGGTTTTTCATAACTTAGAAAAATTCTAAGTTATGAAAAATTCCATTTTCAAACCCTAATTTGCATTTTGTGATTTCTTGGTGAACAAGTTTCATAATTTGGCATGTTTTGATGAAAAATGAATCTTGACTCTTGATTTTGACCAAAAAGTCAAAGTTTGACTTTTCAGTATACAGTCAAAAATTGATCAATTGACTGGGAAATTCAACTGTCAATCTTGTGTACTTGGGATCTTTTGAGCTTGATGAACATGTCAAGATAATTCCATGGGGTCCTTGAGTCCATATGTGAGCTTGGTTTGCCATTGGCTAGGTCAAACAGTCAAAAATTGCCTTTGTGCAGTCAAAACCCTAAAAAATGACCATTTTGCCCTTTTGGTGATCTGATCAAATTTCTTGTGGAATTGTGGTCCAAACTTGATCAAATGGTTCATGTGAGTTCATAATGTTGATGTGGATCAAATTTCATGAGGTTTGACTGTCAATTGGCCACAGTTGACTTTTTCCCCAATACAGCTGATTTCTAGGTCAACTGTCCAATTGACTGGGTAAAACTTGGAATCAAGACTTGAAACTTGGTATAGGTAAACTTGGGAGTCCAACATGAAGCATGAAAGTCATCTTAGGCATTTTAGGTCAAAACATCTTTAGGCAAACACAAACCCTAATTTGAGTCCACAGTGCAAGGAGAAGTCTTGAGTAGGGGAAACCCTAATTGGATCTTGATCTCCAAAGGTCTTGTGATGAGAAAATGTTGAGGAAATGGGAGGGCAAATTTTGGGGTACAACACTAACCAAAAACCTTTGATTACTATATTTTTTTAACCTGTGAATAAGACAACAAAAAATGCAAAATAATGAACCTTTGAAATGCACGATGTGTGAATGTATGATGACGCAACATAGTGACGGGATTTATAAAAGGTATCCTTAGTTGGTAGGTCCCTAGTTTTTTCCTATGGATATTCTATCATCCCCATAAGGTGGTTTCCTTAAAGGTATCATGGATAACACTAGAGGGAAAGGCACAAGGGCCTCCCTTAAGTGGAGCCTCTTTGTAGACCAAAACTTTCATCTCTAAGGTCGTAAAAGGTCTCACCATGAGATTTTGGTTTACGATTATACAAAAAGTCTTAGGTTTCATTTCAAAGTCCTACCTCCCAAGAGGATACCTCTTGAGACATACTTCTTTTTTAGAATTCCACCGACTCTAGGAGAAGTCGTCATAAAAACTCATAGGGATGATATAGCCCCTTGGCTAATAGATGAACCTTCTTTCTAAGGTTTTTCGAAAATATATTTTTTGAAATAAAATCCCGCCAAAAATGATAAAAGATAATTATAATATAATAATAAACAAAAGTAAATAAATAAATAAATAAATCAAATATACCAAAAATAAGAAAAACCCTAAAAATCCTAAAACCAAAAGGAAAAGCTTATAAACCCTAGGGTTGAATCCCTGGTAGAGTCGCCATCTATAATAACCGGCTGAAAATATAGAGTCGCCACCATTAATGTTTATCCTAAGGAAGGGAATATAACAGATAACTCTAATTTGGATCAGATATTCTAAGTTGTTGACTCGCTTTAGACAAAGGGAAGGTGTTAGGCACCACTCATCTACCTTGTTCTCAAGGATACTAGGGTTTAGGTTTAAGGTTTAAGAATATGGTTCTAATTTTTTAGTTAGGGGAACTCGCCACAATTTTAAGTCGTATACCTACATATCCTCTTATGAGGAATCAGAGTCCCAATTTGTAGTTCGTATTTGTTTGGTTAGTTTTTTATGGACTAAGAAAATATCTCGAATTCTCCTTGAACCAAGTCTGGATGTGTGAATAGCGGAATTGTAGATGTAGTTGGAAGTCGATAAAAGAAGTTGCCATAATCATTTTTTAAAAATAAATATAAGTTTGAAATAGGTTAGTAGAGAAAATGTTAGTAGTTGATGGGTTAGCTGTTTTCAAGTATATGTTGCAATTTTGGATTAATTTTTTTTATTCAAATATATAAATAGAGTTAGTATTTTAAAAAGAGATTTTAATTAGTAAATATCTATTTTATAATATATAAAAAATATGTTAAATATTTTTATAAAAATAAGTATTACAATTATTTACTAATTATGCAAAAATATATATTAATAAAAAAATAGTAATATATAAATAAATGAATAAATAAATGGAATTATAAATTTTTTTTTTTAAATGCAGGGGGGGTATAAATCTAACTTAGGTAGCAGAACTTGGGGTGTGAATAACAGAGCCCAAATCCAGATATTGGATTTCATCCAAAACGCAAGGGGGTGAACGTCTGAACGTGATAGCAAAATTGGGGGGGGGGGGTCTGGAATGTAAGGGCCCAAGTTCAGATATTTATCTGGGTCCAGAACATGCATGGGGTGGGTGTGTTTGTTGTTGAAAGAGTAAAAAAAAATTGGGGGGTGCGAGTATTATAGGCCTTAAGCCCAGAATTTGATCAAGAGGCCCATGTTGGACCTGGGTCATTTAGATTGGGTGCGGGCAAGCGTGTGGCCTTACAGTCGGGGTGAGAAATTTGAGATGTTTGATTTGATCATAAAGGTAGAGACTGAGGGTGCATGGTAAATGCAGCGCATGGGGTTGCCGAGGTATTATAATTTTTGTTTTCTTTTTCATTTTAGTTTCATTCCATTATGTCTTCTCTCTCTCTTCCTCTACTCTTGTTTCTTCTTCTCTCTACAACCAACAACAATAACAGCAGCCCCCCCGAAACTCTAGATCAGCAGTGGCTTCTTACGCTATGAAATGCGTTAATCAAAAGGAATTCCTATTCATTTTACGACCCCTGATCCCCAAAATCAAGACCAAAATGACAAAAACGCGAAGCTAAGTTCTTCGGATGTTACCTTTACGCAGTCGTTCTTTGAGCTTTCGTATGGCTTCTCCGTTTAACTCTCTTTGATCTCTTTCTTCTCTTTGATTCACAGGTACGAGTGTGATACGGTGGGAGAACTGACTTGAAGGTTTTGCGTTTGATCGCAAATGTTGCGGTTAGCAAGTGTCACCACCGACTTTTCTTTTATCCAAAAGGAAAGGTGAAAAAGCACAGGAAAGACCTTTGAGATTATTTCTTGAGTTCAGGGGGTAGATTATGAAAAGGGAAGGTATTAACAACCTTTTCATCTATGGTTTTCCATGGGCTCTTAGTTACTTGCTAGATCACTTGCTTTTTGTTTGAAATTGTGCTTTGTGTGGTTTTTGAAAGTATTTTGTAAAGAGGCCATCATTTAGGAAATCTTTGTAATGATTCTCGTTCTAAGAATGTATACAAAGATGTTGATCTTTTGAATATTTTGAAAGTGTAGGTGTTTGTTTTGAAAATAGCAAGGATGTTTTGTTTTGAAAATGAGCAAGTAACTAGGAGCATTCTACCTACTCAAAAGTCTTTCTTGTCATTTTTTTCCCTTGACATTGTTATCTTACCATTGATTTGGTAAGTAACCCTATCTTTGGATGTAAACGGGACGGGTATAGGTCATCGTATAACCATGATTAGCAATATTGCAAAGTATCTTAGCATTCTTTTTGAGGGACTAAGATCATTTGAAAGACAACATAGATAGCGTCATCGAGGGGCTATGATCTTGTGTTTGCTTGCTTTTGCTAAGATACCTTACATGCGTAATATGACCATTTATAAGGAAACCAAGTGGATTTTACCCTAGGGGTGCTTGTGTGCTACAGTATTGTTTTCATGCTTGGTTTAGTCTTTGTGATACAGTGGGAGAACTGACTTGAGGTTTTGCGTTTTGTGTTCGCAAATGTTTCGGTTTAGCAAGAGTCACCACCGACTTTTTATTTTATCCAAAGGAAAGGTCAAAAAGCACAGGAAAGACCTTTGAGATGTTTTCTTGGGTTCGGGGGGTAGATTATGAAAAGGGAAGGTGCAAGCACCCTTTTCATCCATGGTTACCCATGGGCTCTTAGTTACTTGTTTAGATCACTTGCTTTTGCTTTTCAATTGTTTGAAATGGTGCTTTATGTGTGTGGTTTTTGAAAGTATTTTGAAAAGAGGCCTTTTGTCTAGGCAACCTTTGTAATGATTCTTGTTTGAATGTATACAAAAGTGTATTGTCTTTTGAAAAATGTTTCAATGTTTGAAAATTTGTTTTGGGAAAATGTTTTGAAGTTGTGTGTTTTTGAAATTAGCAAGGATATTTGCAAGTTTTGATCAAGTAACTAAGAGTTGTCTACCCTATCTACTCAAAGATCTTTCCTACACATTTTTAACCCTTTCACATTGTTGTTTTACCATTGCATTTGGTAAACAAGCTTGTGTTTGGATGTTAAACGGGACAGGCGCGGGTCATCGTATTGACCATGATAGCAATTGTGTTAAGTATCTTAGCAAGTTTTTGTTTGAGGGACTAGATCATTTTGTATAGGCAACCAAGATAGCGTCATCGAGGGACTATGATCTTTTGTTTTGTTTTTGTTTTGCCAAGATACTCAACATGCATACCATGGCCATTTTAAAGGCAACAAGTGGATGAAACCCTAGGGGGTGCATGTGTGCATTGTGTTGTCAATTTACATGCTTTTATGTCTTGTATTAGGTCTAGCTATTTGTTTCGATTTTGGATATTGCATACAAACCCAAATCTCTATCATGGTATATTTGAAAGCAATAAATGCTTAAAAGTAATCTAAGCTATTACAACATTGATATGGGGAGGGGGGGGGGGGGGGGGGGGGGGGGGGGGGGGTACAATTTTGAATAGGGGATATTTGCAAGAAATTGAAACCCTAAAATTATTACAACCAAATTGAATTAATTGTGCAAATAAATAAATAGGCAAATATTTAAATGGACAATTAAATAAATATGCAATATATTATAAATATGCAAAAAAATGTTTTTTTGTATTATTTTTATATATGTAAAAATAAACTATTTAATGCATTAAAAATAATAAAATAAAAGATTATTTTTATTAAGGGTGGAAACCCTAATTTGTTTTAAGAATATATATATATATATATATATATATATATATATATATATATATATATATATATATATATATATATATATATATATATATATATATATATATATATATATATATATATATATATATATATATATATATTATTTATTATTTATCCATATACAATAAAATATATAAAAATATATACAAATGTTAAAAAATAAAAATATGTGAGAAAAAATATTATTTAAGTACATAAATAATAAAAAATAAAAATATTTTATTTTTATAGTATTTACAAGTTTTTTTTATTAAGAAAATAATGTATATATTATTTAATAATCATTTCTATGTCCAAAAAATAATAAAAATAATAAAATAAAATGTGAAAATTTATGAAAATGTTTTTGGTATTTTTTAGTGTTTAGGAAAATGAAATAAAATCAGAAACTAAAAAAGAAATGAAAAAAATATAAAAATATAAAACAATGGGCCAAGGGGGTGTAAACAGTAAGGCTAGGGGTGCAAAAAGCATGAACGAGCCAGGCCCGGCCCAGACTTGCCTTCGTCTTCAACCTTTGAATCAAAAAACGCGCGCCCTGTGTACAACTTCGTATCTCCTGTTTCAGTGCTTAAAAATAAAAACTTGTAACATGAAAGTTATAGAGCATAATCACACGATTCTAACCATGTAAAAAACTTAATCTAACTCTCAAAGACCAGAGAGAATATCTCTGGCCCTAATTTCTAACCTAACTTTTTCAAGAAGTTCATTAATCAAATTCTCTTAACACAGTTAACTTAAATGAAATCTATGCATATGTACAGCTTAAGGGCAATGAGTACTATATTTTTTATTCACAAACCTAAGCTTAATGATTCCTAAATAGAGAGATAGAAAGTTGGAAAATACCTGCTTCAGTTGAACTCGAGTATGGAAATGTGGATGTTTTCAATGAGGCCTGAGATGCTTGGGAGCTTGCTTGAACTTCCTCTGATCTTCCCCAATGCTTAGTTTGCTTTGAACTTGCTTGAACAAGCTTGTAGAAGTCAACCCGCACAATCAGATTTCAGAAATGGTGAAGCTTGAAATCAAGGTTACAGTCACTGGCCAATGGTTGGGATAGCTTAGGTAGGTTGTATGGAGTGTGTTGGAAGAGGTTTGGGGCAAAACGCACGAGTGGTTTGTGAGATGGAGGTGCAACTGCAGAAGCTGCCCTGTTTTGCAAGAAGATGGTGTTTTTGTGTTTTTGAAGGCTTTGGAAGTGGTTAGCTCGTGCTTCTGACTCAAGGCAATATGCAAAACTTGTTTGGAATGGTTACAAGAGTTGGTTTTATCATATACAAGAGTTCTCTTTGTTTTTGCAAGTTGACTTGGCTTTTAAGAAAAGTGTGAAATGACAATGCAAAGGGTTGTACCATCTATCTTAGGGTCTGCCAAGAGTTGGTAACAATTGCCTGATATTAGTGAACTTTGTTTGCTGCAAAAGAAAGGGTTCAAGGCTCAAGAGGAACAACTTGACATAAAGCCAACTTTATGAAAATGGCAATGTTGCCTTTTTGCTATTTTTGGATTAATCCCTTGTGTAAACCTTTATTGATCAGAACAAAGCTTCAATCCATTGAGTTTGAATTCAAATTTTGAGTGTGGAAGGGTTTAGAGACCTGTGAGCAAGTACAAGTAAGGCTGGATAGAATTTTCAATTTGTAGCAACATGAAAAATGCCATGGATCAAAGTGACTTTTTGCCAAATTCAAACCTTCGATTCTCCCTAACCATAAATGATTTTGGGGAGTTCTTGGACATTTTGGAAATCTTGTAACATGCTCTACAGTCCATATTTGAAATTCATTTTAAAATTCCAATGGTAACTAGGTGAAAAATGGCCATGAAGATAGGTCAAAATCCTGTCTAAATTAGGGCAAAATTTCACTAAGTTAAAAGTTTCATGGACCATTATTCCAAAAATCATAACTTGATATACAAGCATCTTTTGGGAAAACTTTGTGAATCAAAGTTGTATATTTTGTGCAGGAATACAACTATTATGTTGGAAGTTTTGTTTGAATCCAATTGCATCATAGTGAAAATGTTGGGCAAAGTTGGGAAAAAATAAGAAAATTTCATAACTTAGAAAAATTCTAAGTTATGAAAATTTTTCAATCTTAAACCCTAATTTGCAAAATTAAGTTTCTTGATGAACAATTTTCATGTTTTTACATAACTTGATGAAAAATGACCTTTGGCACTTGATTTTGACCAAAAAGTCAAAGTTTGACTTTTCAATGTATAGTTAATTTTTGATCAGTTGACTGGAAAATTCATCTGTCAATCCAATGCTTTTGAGATCTTTTGAACCTTGTGATTAGGTCAAGATGATTCCATTAGGTCCTTCAATCCATGCTTGAACCCAATTTGCCATTGGCTAGATGAAAAATCAGAAATTGCCCTTCTGTAGTCAAAACCCAAAAAAATGACAATTTTGCCCTTTTGATGATCTGATCAAATTTCTTGAGGAGTTGTGGTCCAAACTTGATCAAATGGTTCATATGAGTTTATAATATTGACGTGGATAAATAATTATGAGCTTTGACTGTAAATTGGTCACAGTTGACTTTTTCCCCAATACAGTTGATTTTTAGGTCATCTGTCCAATTGACTGGGCAAAAATTTGATTCAAGGCTTGAAACATGGTAGGGGAAATCTTATAAGTCCAACATGAAGTATGAAAGTCACTTTGAACATTGGAAATCCAAAAATCCCTGTGCAAACTCAAACCCTAATTTCAGGTCAACAGTGCAAGGAGATATCTTGAGCAGAGCAAACCCTAATTCTGTCTGGAGTCCAAAGAGTCTTGTGAGGGGAAATCTTGATTAAATGAGAGGGCAAATTTTGGGGTACAACAGCTGCCCCTGTTCAATCTTCTTGAACCTGAAGAGTTAGATTGGCGAGTTTTCCTTTCGTGACTCGAAGGTAAAAGAGGATTGGACACTAGAGTGCCTGTAAATTTGCACTCGTCGGAGTAAAGTTGAGGGAATGGGCTTAAAGATGCCATTTAGAGGCGATAGAATATTTCTGGAGACAGGCTTAAAGATGCCATCCAAGAAATGTCAATCGCATAAGAGATTCCTTTGCGATAACTCGTATACCTGTTGTTAAGGAGGACCATGCCAGGGAATGCCGGTCTCTATCGTGGTAGAAATAGAATTTTAGGAGCTTCAGTCGTCCGTTATTCTACTGGGGAATCATCTCTTGGTTTGAAGAGGTAAAAATTCACTGCCATCTGGTCGTGCTCCAGGCTCTTCAGTGATTTACTGGGGGGATGAGATTAGACTTGTTATCTGGTCGTTCTCCAGGTTTCGCAATTTCTCAATTCTTATCTGGTCGTGCTCCAGGCTTTAGAAGGAATTAAGTTGTTATCCGGTCGCCTCCGGGCTTCAACTTGAATTTAAGGCATACTAATATCTGGTCGACTCCAAACTTCTTAGTAATTAGCCAAGTAAACTGCTATTTGGTCAAAATTCAAGCTTCGCAGTGCACCTCACTGTTATCTGGTCAAAATCCAGGCTTCACAGTCTTGTATTGCTATCTGGTCAAAATCCAGGCTTCATGATACCTTACTTCTTATCTGGTCAACATCCAGGCTTCAGAAGGAAATCAAATGGTTATCTGGTCGCCTCCGGGCTTCCTTTTGATTTTGGGGCTTACTAATATCCGGTTGAATCCGGGCTTCAAAGCAATTGGCCGAGTAAACTATTATTTGGTCAAAATCCAAGCTTCACAGTGTACCTTACTGTTATCTGGTCAAAATCCAGGCTTCACAGTCTTGTATTGCTATCTGGTCAAAATCCAGGCTTCACAAAAACTCGCTGGGGATTCAACTATTTTCCGGTCGATCTCCGGGCTTCAGTATGATCAAGATATTATCCGGTCGAATCCGAGCTTCATAATTTTGAACTGGAACAGGAATCTGAGCATTGATTTGAATAAGAAATAGAATATCATCCGTATCTGGAGCATCTCTAAGCTGTATTTGAGCTTTGAATATTTGTTAAAGATAACTGCTAATCTCATCCTGAAAAGGGTAAAATGTTAGTTGAAACACAAAGTTATGTTGCATGAAATGTATGATGCAATATATGTGTTTTATCAATGTTTATGATTTATGAATGTAATGTATGTGCATGTAAGCTGATTAGTTGTCTTGCTGAGGAAAATAAATCCTTGATAACCGGAGATAATAAAATCTTTGACTGCTGTTGTGGATAGAAAATCCCTGCCAACTCGCGGGGATTATCAAAACTTTGACAACTTCTGTGGGAATGTGAGAATCCTTCACGACTTTCCCAGAGATATAGGGATCCTTTGGAACATGATAGACATTCCGTTGTAAGAATAATGCCGAGTGCTGCTTGAGAAACCTGCTCGGGGAGTCCCGAGAAACATGATGACTGTGGCTGGGGATTGAGAATCTTCAATCTGTTGGGAAATAACTCTGTGGGGAGAAAGTTTATTCTGTTGGAGAGTTTTCAAGAGCTTGGGTTGTATGCCAATCTACTGAGGAATTGTCCGAAGCTGTCGTCTGGTTAGCTGTCAGGCTCTAAGATAACTTGCAGGGGAATTTTCTGGTTTTAAGACAACTCTCTGGGGAACTGGATGGTCTTCCACCGAGGTTTAAGGGTTGAAGTTTTGGACTTCGTTGGGGAAGAAAGTTTCATCTTTGCTGAGGGTCTGTAGTTCAAAGTTTTTGGCTCCGCTGGAGATTGGGAGTTTGGAAACTTAGTTCTGGTGGGGATTTTGAAATTTAACTCCGCGGGGGACATGTATTTCAAGGTTTTGGCTCCACTGGGGACCTTGATGATGTACTGCAGGGGATTTCACTTGGAATAGCCTAAAGACGTTTTCCCATCCTTTCAACCTATCAGTAATTATTCTTTCACATTTCGTTTTATTTGTAAACAGTGATTATATTCAAATGCATATGCTTATTTAATAAATCATTGGACGTTTTCAAATAAAACACAAGTGTAAAATAAAGAAAGAAAGAAAAGGCAAATAATTTTCTGCACTTTGAAGTATCTTTGTATTAACTTTGTGTAAGTATTTTATATAAAAGAGACAGACATCCTAGTAAGAGAATGTTGTCATAAAAAATGAGAAAAATTTATACAAAGAAAGGTGGCTATGTGTAAAAGTTCCATGGGGTTCCCATTCTGCTATAGCCTTCGTAACTCTGGTCATCTTGTTCATTCGTTGCTTCGTCCGAAGACGACTGCATCGGTCAAAAGCCATGAGCTTTGTCTGGTGAAGAGATTGTCCTTAAAGTGATCCGACGAGACGTAGTCATACGCTTTAATTCCCTAAATTTTTCCTGGACCGCCCTTTCGGGTTTTCAGCCCACCAGGAAACCCTTTTTTGCCCAAGTCGCCCTTTTAGGTTTTCAACTTGCCGGGTGTACAATTTTTTTTTATTTATCCCTAATTTTTGCCTGAACCACCCTTTCGGGTTTTCGATTCACCGGGATGCCCATTTTTGCCCAAGTTGCCCTTTCGGGTTTTCAACTTGCTGGGTCATTTATGCGTAGTATCTTTTGACTATGTCTGCGTTTGCAGGGTGCGGTAGGTCATCACCGTCCATGGTGGTTAATATCATTGCCCCACCAGAAAATATGTTTTTGATCACAAATGGTCCTTTGTAAGTAGGAGTCCATATTCCCCTGGAATCACTTTGCGAAAAGATGATCTGCTTAATTACAAGATCCCCGACTTGATATAACTGGCGTCTGACTTTCTTGTTGAATGCCTTGATCATTCGTTTTGGATATGCCTGACCATGGAAAACAGCAGTAAGTCGCTTCTCGTCAATCAAGTTAAGTTGATCAAGCCGGGTCTGAATCCAATCGTCTTCACTCAAACCAGTATCTTTCATGATTCTCAAGGAGGGAATCTGAACCTCGATAGGTAAGACAGCTTCCATGCCGTATACCAAAGAATAAGGTGTTTCCCCAGTTGACGTTCGTGCCGTGGTACGGTACCCGTGTAGAGCAAACGGTAACATCTCATGCCAATTTTTGTAGGTGACTGTCATCTTTTGAATGATCTTCTTGATATTTTTGTTCGCAGCTTCGACATCACCATTCATCTTTGGCCGATAGGGAGATGAATTGTGATGTTGAATCTTGAACTGCTCGCACAGAGCGGTGATCATTGTATTGTTCAGGTTTGTACCGTTGTCAGTGATAATCCTGTCGGGGATACCGTACCGGCAAATGAGGTTCTGCTTGATGAAGCCGGCAACCACATTCTTTGTGACAGAGGCGAAGGAAGCTGCTTCGACCCACTTGGTAAAGTAATCAATGGCCACCAGGATGAAACGATGCCCATTGGATGCTGCAGGATTGATCTCTCCAATCATGTCGATTCCCCACATTGCAAATGGCCAAGGAGCTGTTAAGACATTGAGAGGGACTGGAGGTATATGTACCTTGTCAGCGTAGATTTGACATTTGTGACAAGTACGGGAATGTTGATGACAATCAGCTTCCATGGTAGACCAGTAGTAGCCTGCCCTTAGAATCTTTTTAGCCATCATATGTCCGCTCGAGTGGGTGCCAAAGGTACCATTGTGTAGTTCAGCCATGATCTGCTCAGCTTCAACCTTGTCCACACAATGGAGCAGGACGCAATCATGATTGCACTTGTATAGGATATCATTGCTCAGAAAGAACTTAGCTGCGAACCTCCTTAAGAACTTTTTGTCATTTACTGAAGCTCCTTTAGGGTATTTGTGTGCTTCGAGATACCTTTTGACGTCATGAAACCAAGGTCGGTCCACTACTTCTTCAGTATTAATCTCGTGACAATGTGCAGGTTCGTCCATTCGTTCAATGGTGATTTGAGGAGCCTCACTATCCCAGTTAAGTTTAAACATGGAGGACATTGTAGCTAGCGCATCTGCTAGTTGATTCTCTTCTCGCGGGAAGTGCTCGAAGATGATCTGCTCAAAATGTGGTAACAATGTCAAGACATGTTCTTTGTAAGGGATGAGGTTCGGATGTTTAGTATCCCACTCTCCTTTGATTTGACTGATAACCAAAGCTGAGTCCCCAAATACAATCAACGATTTGATTCCCAAGTCAATAGCAGCCTTGAGACCAAAGATACAAGCTTCATACTCGGCCATGTTGTTGGTGCAGCTGAAGCAGAGTCTGGCAGTGAAAGGTGTATGGCAACCTTTTGGAGAGATAAGTATCGCGCCGATACTGTTTCCAAGTGCGTTGGAGGCTCCATCAAAGTACATGGTCCATCAGGATCCTTGTTCAGGTCCGTCATACGGTCTATTTTCTTCAATGTTGCTCAAAGTCATGATATCCTCAACGAGAAAGTCGAACCTCATGGATTAGTAATCTTCGACAGCTTGATGAGCCAGATGATCGGCTAGTACACTCCCCTTTATAGATTTTTGGGTCGTGTACTGTATATCATACTCGGTGAGGATCATCTGCCATCTATCGATTCTTCCGGATAGAGCAGGCTTCTCGAAGATGTACTTGATCGGATCCATCTTAGAGATCAACAAAGTGGTATGTGTCAACATATACTGCCTTAGCCGGCGAGCAATCCATACCAAAGCACAGCAAGTTTTCTCGAGCAGTGAGTAGCGGGTCTCACAGTCGGTAAACTTTTTGCTAAGGTAATAAATGGCATTCTCTTTTCGGCCAGACTCGTTATGTTGGCCTAGTACGCACCCCATTGAATTCTCCAGAACGGTCAGATACATGATTAACGGCCTTCCTTCAACGGGTGGCATCAAGATAAGAGGTTCCAGCAAATACTCACTGATTTTATCAAAAGCAACTTGACAGTCATCATTCCATTTAACCACCTGATATTTCTTCAACAACTTGAAGATTGGTTCACAGGTAGATGTTAGGTGGGAAATGAACCTTGCAATGTAGTTTAGGCGTCCCAAGAAACCTCTGACCTCCTTCTCAGTGCGAGGGGTAGGCATTTCTTGTATAGCTTTAACTTTGGCAGGATCAACCTCGATGCCTTTGTTACTGATGATGAATCCCAAAAGATTACCGGACCTGACTCCGAAAGTGCACTTGTTATGGTTTAGTCTAAACTTGTATTCTTTCAACCGGACAAACAACTTTTGCAGATGGTCGAGGTGTTCTTCTTCTGTCTGTGAACGGGCTATCATGTCGTCTATGTAGACTTCTATCTCATGGTGTATCATATCATGAAACAAATCCACCATGGCACGTTGATAGGTTGCCCCGACATTCTTCAGTCCGAACGACATCACTTTATAACAGAACGTACCCCACTGTGTAACAAACGTAGTTTTCTCCATGTCTTCAGGGGCCATTTTGATCTGGTTGTACCCTGAAAAACCGTCCATGAAAGAAAATACCTTATGCTGAGCTGTATTGTCAACCAAGATGTCAATGTGCGGTAATGGAAAGTCATCTTTAGGGCTAGCCCTGTTTAAATCTCTGTAATCCACGCACATTCTGACTTTTCCGTCCTTCTTGGGCACGAGCACAATGTTAGCAACCCATTGTGGATAGGAAGTAACTACAAGAAAGCCGGCATTGAACTGCTTCATCACTTCAACTTTGATCTTTTCAGACATATCGGGCCTCATTCGGTGGACTTTCTGCTTAATTGGTGGACAGTCTTCTCTTGTAGGGAGACGTTGAACCACAATATTTGTATCACGTCCCGACATGTCTTCGTAGGACCAGGCGAAGATCTCAACATATTCATTCAACAATTGAACTAAGCGCTCCTTGACACTTGGCTCCAGGTTGGCACCCACTTTAACTTCTTTTCTATCTTCCTCTGTTCCCAAGTTGATAGTCTCTAACAACTCCTCGTGAGGTAGAATAACCCTTTCTTCCTGTTGCAGCAGTCTAGCCAACTCTCCAGGCACTTCAAAGTCTTCATCACCTTCGTATTCAGCATGATTGACCAGATCTTCAGAGTCACTGAAGGCCATAACAGAATTGTTACCCATGGAATCCAGAGTGGATGGGTACCTGCATTTTGTGAGTGTGGGTGTGTGTAAGGGATAGCCACCTTTAAACAAATAAAATGTAAAAAGAAAGACAATGAACACAAAAGTTTATATATAAAAATGTCCATGATTCATTAAAATGGCATATGAAGATGGAAAATCAAACCCTTACAAATGGGCCCACGTACCTCGGGTAAGGCACAAGGTTAAAAGTGTACGAATTGTTTAGGAATTATTACAAACCAACAGAAAATGTTCGAAAGATAAATTACTGATTGATGAAAGTAATGGGAACAAAATCCTTTGCCTCCCAATTGCATAGTCCTCCTTCAACGGTCGGGAAAATCCAATCTTCAAAGTTGCTCTCATCTTCACCATCCTCCAAAGCATGAACTCCATGATGGGTGATCTTCAATGGTGGCCCTCCAGCCCGGGAGCGGCGCACAGCCTTTTGAGCAGAAGCAGTGAAACCCAAGCCGAACTTATCTGTCTTGTAAGGAAAATCTAGCAGCTGACCCCATATTGTGCTTCCTCCTTCCTCAATCACAGCCTTCGTATCTTTAAGGGATGACATCTGGGACACAGGTTTGGTAATGACGGGTACAGAAGGCACTGCTGCAATTTCCTGAGCTACCTCCTCAAAATGCTGAAAGGGGGTTTTGATGAATTCACCATCCAATTCCATATAGCGGAAAGAATTAAGATGGCTTATCATGTATTCCTCTTCACCGCGAATTGTCACAATTTTCCCCTGGACAGGGTACTTAAGCTTCTGATGCAGAGTAGATGTAACGGCTCCAGCATGATGAATCTAGGGCCTTCCCAACAAGCAAGAGTAGGAGGGACGAATGTCCATGACATAGAATGTGGAATTGAAAGTTTCCGTACCCACTTTAATCGGGATGTCCACCTCCCCGTGGACCATCCGCTTAGAACCATCAAAGGCTCTGACGATGATATTGTTGGGCTTCAAAATTAGACCTTCACAATCTAGCCTATCCAATGCTTTCTTTGGTAAGACATTTAAAGATGACCCGGTATCAACCAGAACGTGAGCTAAAGTGGTCCCTCTGTATTCCACCATGACATGCAGCACGTCATTATGCTTTCTCCCCTTAGATGTTAAATCGACATCGGAGAAGCCAAGACCGTTGTCGGCTGTTAGGCTAGCTACACACTCCTGGAACTGGTCCACAGAGGTTTCCTGAGGCACGTGGGTCGTCTTCAAGAATTTGATCAAAGCTTTGGCATGAGCTTCAGAACAGAGCAATAGGGCCAGCATAGAGATTTTTGAAGGGGTTTTCCCGAGTTGTTCTACGACATCATAGTCGCTTTTCTTAATTATTTTTAAAATCTCCTCCATTTCCTTTTAAGTGGTCTCGGGGATGACCAAAGGCTGAGCCCTCGTCCTGACGGGCGCTTCTTGGATCCCCTTACCTTTATCAGCAGCAACAATAGAGGGTACAACTACGGGAGTAACAATTTCTTCAATTACTGGAGTTCGCACGAATATGTTGACCGGCACAGGAGTAACCTTAGGAGCACTTGAGGGTCCGAAGATCCCCCTTGGAGGAGAAATCTCCGGAGAGAAAATTCTTCCACTGCGGGTGATCTTACTCGTCCCAGCAATATTTCCTATGTCATAAGTCTCTTCATCGGAACTTTCTTCAACTGATTCAATCTGCTTAATACCATGGTAGAAGATCTCTCCTCCATAATTCCACGGTATTGTTTTGTTGTACTTGTACGGGATAGGCCCCGACATAGTTATCTTCAGAGGTATAATCTTTGGATCGGATGTAATCTTAACAGGTCTTTTGGAGACCTTGGAAAGACTGGCGGAAATGGTGATTATAGCAACATCTTTGACAGGAGACGGTATAACAAGAGTTTTCTCAAAGAGGATTTCTTGATTATCCATTAGGCGTTGGATGCCTAACTTCAATAACGTACAGTCGGATTGTAAGGACGAACAAAGGTAGCAATCTTTTTCACAGCCCGGGAAAATCCCGACTTTCAACAGATTCATCTTGATTATTGGTAATGGAGTCATTAAGTCATCAACAACAGCAACATAAAGATTCTCTTCAATAGCATGGGCATTGTGACCATGTTTTGGCATTGGAGCGGATATCACATTAGGATTTTCGGGGGCGTCGAATTCCACCTCTTTGGCATCTATTAAATCCTGGATCTTATTTTTGAGGGCCCAACAATTGTTGGTGTCATGCCCCAGGTTGTCAGAATGATAAGCACACTTCGCATTTGTATGGTAGTAAGGAGATGATGTATTCGGATTTTGCGGTGCCTCTCTCAGGGTTGTAAGGTTTAACTTTAAGAGATGGGGGAGAACCTGGGCAGGCGTCATGTTTATTTTGGTGAACTGCCTAGCAGGCCTTTCCGCTCTTTGTTGGTTGGTCCTGGGTTGATTGCTTCTAGGCTGATCAGCTACAGTCTTCTGGATCATTACAGCCCCCACCGCTGGCCGGCGCTTAACTCTTCCTCGACCTCTTTGATAGTAGACAACTGACACCTCTTTCTTGGCTGGAAAGGTCTTCTTGATAGCAGCAGAAGCAAATGCATCCTTTTGAATTTTACCGCTCTTGATTCCAGCTTCAACTCTTTCACCAGTCAGAATTAACTCGGTGAACCCCGCAGACGAACTCCTGATCAAGTGATTAAAGAATGGACCTGACAGGGTCCCCAAAAACATATCCACAAGCTCTCTCTCAGACAATGGTGGCTGCACCCTTCCAGCCAAGTCCCTCCATTTCTAGGCATACTCCTTAAAGCCTTCATTGGAGACCATACCCATACTCTGTAATTGAGTACGAGTAGGGGCTAAGTCCGCATTATATTGATAATGTCTGTAGAAGGCAGCCGCCAAATCCTCCCAATTATGCACATCAGATCTCTCAAGCTGTTAGAACTAATCTAATTGCGTACCCGACAAACTATCTTGAAAAGAGTGGACCCGCAGATTCTTATCAGAAGAATGAGGTTGGATCTTTATGATGTAAGACCGTAGGTGCCTCTTCGGACAAGACAAACCATCATATTTAGAAAATGTAGGCACCTTTAATTTAGGGGGGATCACAATCCCAGCAACCAATCCTAGCTCCTCGAAATCCAGCCCAGGCACCCTTTGTACCTTCATAGCTGCCAGACGTTCTTCCAGATTCTTATATTTGTCGTCTGCAGGAGGGTACTGCTGCTCAGAGTAGTCTTCATCCTCTTCTTCTTCTTCTTCTTCCTCAGATTCGGAGGGCACTGCAGCTCCCTTTCCCTTTCCTATCCCTTCATCAGACGTTGAGGGGAAATCCAGGACCCTTCTAGCTTGGTTCTCAAATCTTCTTCCCATATTAGCCACACCAACTCTTTTCTTTTTCTTTTTCTCCTTTTCGTTTTCCTTTTCCAGCAGTGCTTTAAGATCCTCCTGACCCTTTGCCAAGGTCATGAGGAGTTGTTTGAACTGTGAATTATGCGCTTGTAGGTCTTTGACCGTCTGCTCTATATCCATCTTGCTGAAATAAACAGTAGAGAGATAAGGAAACCTGGTGTGAAGACATGTTTATGCATATGATGAATGAAATGTATTCATGTAATGCATTCAAGGATTTAGAAATTCAAGTTTGTTGTAAACAAAAAGAACACACGTCATATTAATAAGATAGAATTTGTCAGTACATAAATGCCCCATGGGCAAAATAATACAAAATTCTAAGGTAAAAAGACATTGCACGTCCTTTTCAGTGCGATGTAGGTGTTGAGAGTCTGCTCTTCCTGGAGTTGACGAGTTAGTTCCAAAACCTTCTTCACACTGGCGTAGAATTGGGCTTCAAAAGTATTACGTTCTCCCTTGAGCTGTATCCAACTCCTTTGTAAATCTTCAAGTGATGTTGGCATGTCAGGATGTAGGGGGGTGTATTGAACCTCTCCTTCCATAACAGGCTCTTTGATCACAGGGAGAATGTAGGGGTAAGGCATCATAAGACTCTGGGCACGGGTTCGTACCCACTTGAGGTAAGGATCAAGGGGGATGGAATTCTTGTGTCCCAGTGTCTTACTGTCTACCTTGTTGGGCATCCTTCAAGCTCGGATAAACCTTTGTCGAAGTCCTTGAGCGTCGTTGTCGAAGTCAAAAACCAAGTCTGGAATCAGCATGTCATGAGGGCCATCCCTTCGGGCATACCAAAACTGTCTCAGAGCCAATCAGGGGTTATAGGTAATGCCTCCCCTAATGCCAAGTAGTGGGACATTAGGAAATTCCCCATAACGATCAATGATGATGACTTTTTCTCTAGACCGAGAACACCAATGAACATCAGAATGTGTAAGAGTCATCAACCGTTGTGACCACCTCAAGCCTTGCTCATTCTTCAAGACTGATTAGGGAAGGTGAGAAATAAACCACCTTGATAGAAGAGGAGTACAGCACATGAGAACACCAAGCAATGTGGGCACAGGATTTTGAGATATGAAAATCTTGACAGCATTCACATCTATAAGCTGATCAGGGTTTGGGAACAAGACCAACCTATAGATGAGAAGTGCTACAATCTCCTCAAAAGCTTACAGATCTAGAGAATTCCAGCAGTCTTGTGCCTTCTCAAATAGAAACTTTTCCAAGAAACCCTTGACACCACTTCTGGTTTCCCAATGACCTTTGATATCAAGTGGTTGCAAGTGAAGGGCTTGAGAAACATCTTCAGGATTTGGCTCTCTTTCCGCACCGTTGTAGGGTAGTTGATGGAGAATAAGAATCCTCAGGAGTTGAGAAAATTCCTCCAAAGTAGGCACTAGTTGGTAATCAGGAAATGTGAAGTAGTGGTGTAGGGGGTCAAAGAACTGGAAGAGAACTTTCACCATGTCTTCTTCAATGTTGGAGTTGACCAAGTTGAGAAGTCTACCATGTCTTTCAGTGAAGGGAGAATTCTCTGGAATCTTGGAAGTAAGCTCCTTGAGTTGAGGAGGTATTCTCACAAGTTTGACCTGGATTGTTTTTCTGCGGAGTGATTCCATAACCTACAAAACAGGAACAAAGATGAAGATCCAAACCCTTGAAATGGTTAGTGGATGCATATGATGGTTTATGATGTTCATGATGTATGCACAAGTATATGTACTAACAAATCACACAAGATCCTAGTTTCAGGCTTGCATGGGGTTTCATAGGTAAGTACCCTCTTGAAGTTAGTTGGCTCATCCTGTCCTATAAATAGTAACCGGGTTCTAAGGAGCTCAATATCACTTGATTATTTTGTGTTCATTGTTTCAGTTTAACCACTTAACTGGCGACCGAAATATTCCAAGAAAACAACCCTCAATGAGTGTAGTATCGAGTATCTACCAACTTCGGACTGCACCAAAGCCGGTCATCTCACTACCCCTAATAAGGCCAAGATGGTCAAGTAAAGGTTATAAAAGTCCATTAGTGCTTCATGACATCACTCAGCGGCCCCGTATTCTATTTGATTGACTCAAAGGCTAATGGTACCCACAAATATGTCTCACTAATATATCTATTGCTTCAACCATGTCGATATACCCCGCACAGTTTCCACAATGTATTGTTATTTACCTATGAATGTTTCCCAAATCCGGGTAGAGGATTTCAAACCCAAACAATAGAACCAAAATATAAAGCAATCAAAGCAAAACAAGGTAAGCATGTAAAGGTGATCTAAACCCTAAGGTAACCCCACTTTTATTTGAATCCCCAACAGAGTCGCCAGTTCTGTGATACGGTGGGAGAACTGACTTGAGGTTTTGCGTTTTGTGCTCGCAAATGTTTCGGTTTAGCAAGAGTTGCCACCGACTTTTTATTTTATCCAAAGGAAAGGTCAAAAAGCACAGGAAATACCTTTGAGATGTTTTCTTGGGTTCGGGGGGTAGATTATGAAAAGGGAAGGTTCAAACACCCTTTTCATACATGGTTATCCATGGGCTCTTAGTTACTTGTTTAGATCACTTGATTTTGCTTTTCAATTGTTTGAAATGGTGCTTTGTGTGTGTGGTTTTTGAAAGTATTTTGAAAAGAGGCCTTTTGTCTAGGCAACCTTTGTAATTATTCTTGTTTGAATGTATACAAAGGTGTATTGTCTTTTGAAAAATGTTTCAATGTTTGAAAATTTGTTTTGGGAAAATGTTTTCAAATTGTGTATTTTTGAAATTAGCAAGGATATTTGCAAGTTTTGATCAAGTAACTAAGAGTTGTCTACCCTATCTACTCAAAGATCTTTCCTACACATTTTTAACCCTTTCACATTGTTGTTTTACCATTGCATTTGGTAAACAAGCTTGTGTTTGGATGTTAAACGGGACAGGCGCGGGTCATCGTATTGACCATGATAGTAATTGTGCTAAGTATCTTAGCAAGTTTTTGTTTGAGGGACTAGATAATTTTGTATAGGCAACCAAGATAGAGTCATCGAGGGACTATGATCTTTTGTTTTGTTTTTGTTTTGCCAAGATACTCAACATGCATACCATGGCCATTTTAAAGGCAACAAGTGGATGAAACCCTAGGGGGTGCATGTGTGCATTGTGTTGTCAATTTACATGCTTTTTATGTCTTGTATTAGGTCTAGCTATTTGTTTCGATTTTGGATATTGCATACAAACCCTAATCTCTATCATGGCATATTTGAAAGCAATAAATGCGTAAAAGTAATCTAAGCTATTACAACATTGATATGGGGAGGGGGGTACAATTTTGAATAGGGGATATTTGCAAGAAATTGAAACCCTAAAATTATTACAACCAAATTGAATTAATTGTGCAAATAAATAAATAGGCAAATATTTAAATGGACAATTAAATAAATATGCAATATATTATAAATATGCAAAAAAAAAATGTTTTTTTGTATTATTTTTATATATATAAAAATAAACTATTTAATGCATTAAAAATAATAAAATAAAAGATTATTTTTATTAAGGGTGGAAACCCTAATTTGTTTTAAGAAAATACATATATATATATATATATATATATATATATATATATATATATATATATATATATATATATATATATATATATATATATATATATATATATATATATATATATATATATATATATATATATATATATATATATATATATATATATATATATATAATATATATATATATATATATATATATATATATATATATATATATATATATATATATATATATATATATATATATATATATATATATATATATATTATATATATTATGTATTATTTATCCATATACAATAAAATAAACAAAAATATATACAAATGTTAAAAAATAAAAAAATGTAAGAAAAAATATTATTTAAGTACATAAATAATAAAAAATAAAAATATTTTATTTTTATAGTATTTACAAGTTTTTTTATTAAGAAAATAATGTATATATTATTTAATAATCATTTCTATGTCTAAAAAATAATAAAAATAATAAAATAAAATGTGAAAATTTATGAAAATGTTTTTGGTATTTTTTAGTGTTTAGGAAAATGAAATAAAATCAGAAACTAAAAAAGAAATGAAAAAAATATAAAAATATAAAACAATGGGCCAAGGGGGTGTAAACAGTAAGGCTAGGGGTGCAAAAAGCATGAACAAGCCAGACCCAGCCCAGACTTGCCTTCGTCTTCAACCTTTGAATCAAAAAAACGCGCGCCCCGTGTACAACTTCGTATCTCCTGTTTCAGTGCTTAAAAACAAAAACTTGTAACATGAAAGTTATAGAGCATAATCACACGATTCTAACCATGTAAAAAACTTAATCTAACTCTCAAAGACCAGAGAGAATTTCTCTAGCCCTAATTTCTAACCTAACTTTTTCAATAAGTTCATCAATCAAATTCTCTCAACACAGTTAACTTAAATGAAATCTATGCATATGTACAGCTTAAGGGCAATGAGTACTACATTTTTTATTCACAAACCTAAGCTTAATGATTCCTAAATAGAGAGATAGAAAGTTGGAAAATACCTACTTCAGTTGAACTCGAGTATGGCAATGTGGAGGTTTTCAATGAGGCCTGAGATGCTTGGGAGCTTGCTTGAACTTCCTCTGATCTTCCCCAATGCTTAGTTTGCTTTGAACTTGCTTGAACAAGCTTGTAGAAGTCAACCTGCACAATCAGATTTCAGAAATGGTGAAGCTTGAAATCAAGGTTACAGTCACTGGCCAATGGTTGAGATAGCTTAGGTAGGTTGTATGGAGTGTGTTGGAAGAGGTTTGGGGCAAAACGCACAAGTGGCTTGTGAGATGGAGGTGCAACTGCAGAAGCTGCCCCTGTTTTGCAAGAAGATGGTATTTTTGTGTTTTGGAAGGCTTGAGAAGTGGTTAGCTCGTGCTTCTGACTCAAGGAAATATGCAAAACTTGTTTGGAATGGTTACAAGAGTTGGTTTTATCAGATACAAGAGTTCTCTTTGTTTTTGCAAGTTGACTTGGCTTTTAAGAAAAGTGTGAAATGACAATGCAAAGGGTTGTACCATCTAGGTTAGGGTCTGCCAAGAGTTGGTAACAATTGCCTGTGTTTTACCCCAAAATTTTTCCTCTCATTTTATCAAGATTTCCCCTCACAAGACTCTTTGGACTCCAGACAGGATTAGGTTTTGCTCTGCTCAAGACATCTCCTTGCACTGATGACCTAAATTAGGGTTTGAGTTTGCACATGGATTTTGGACTTTCAGTGTTCAAAGTGACTTTCATATTTCATGTTGGACTCATAAGATTGTACATGCCAAGTTTCAAGCTTTGAATCAAATTTTTACCCAGTCAATTGGACAGTTGACCTAGAAATCAGTTGTATTGGGGAAAAAGTTAACTGTGGCTAATTTACAGTCAAAAATCATAATTTTTGACCCACATCAACATTATAGACTCATATGAACCATTCGATCAAGTTTGGACCATAACTCCTCAAGAAAGTTGATCAAATCATCAAAAGGGCAAAATGGTCATTTTTAGGGTTTTGACTGCACAAGGGCAATATCTGACTTTTGACCTAGCCAATGGAAAAGTGGGTTCAAGCATGGACTCAAGGACTCAATGGAATCATCTTGACCTATTCACAAGGTTCAAAATATCTCAAATGCATTGGATTGGCAGATGAATTTTTCAGTCAACTGATCAAAATTTGACTGTACACTGAAAAGTCAAACTTTGACTTTTTGGTCAAAATCAAGTGCCAAGGGTCATTTTTCATCAAGATGTGTAACATGAAACTTGTTGATCAAGAAACCCAATTTTTCAAATTAGGGTTTAAGATTGAAAATTTTCATAACTTAGAATTTTTCTAAGTTATGAAATTTTCTTAATTTTTCTCAACTTTGTCCAACATTTTCACCATGATGCAATTGGATTCAAACAAAACTTCCAACATTAAAGTTGTATTCCTCCACAAAGTCTACAACTTTTATTCACTAAGTTTTCCCAAAAGAAGCTTGGATCTCAAGTTATGAATTTTGGAACAAGGGTCCATGAAACTTTTGACTTAGTGAAATTTTGCCCTAGTTTAGGCAGGATTTTGACCTATCTTCATGGCCATTTTTAACATAGTTACACTTGGAATGTCAAATTGAATTTCAAAGATGGAATCTAGAGCATGTTTCAAGATTTCTAAAAAGTCCAAGAACTCCCAAAAATCATTTGTGGTTAGGGAGAATCGAAGGCTTGAAGTTGGCAAAAACTCACTTTTTATCCATGGCATGTTCATAGTGATACAAGTTGCAACTCTAATCAGCTTGCTTTGTACTTGATTACAGGCCTCAAAACCATTCCATACTCAATAATTAAATTCAAATCCATTGGTCTAAGGGTTTGTTTTAGTCATTATAGCATTGCACACAAGATTAATCCATAAATGGTAAAGGTACATTACCATTTTTGCCAAAATGTGCTTTATGTCAAAACCACATCTCTCGAGCCTTGAACAAGATCTTGTGCAGCAAATCATATCCACCAACTTGAGGGGCCAAGGGCATAGTGTGCAAGCTGATAGATAGCTTGTACAGGCTGGTCTTACATCACTTCTCATTTTTTGCTTCATAACCAAGAAACTTGTCAAATATCACATAACTTGAACATCTGTGAAAACCAACCTTTGCAAGCATTTGAAACATGTTTTCTCACATCCCCTTGAGCCAGAAAAACGAGCCTTTGAGCCCTCAAACCTCCCATAGCACAAAATCATTTTCATTTGGAAAAACAGGGCACTCCCTGCAATTTGATTTCCATAGCACAAATCCCTCGTGCGTTTTGCCTCAAACTGGTTCAAACACCTTCCACATAACTTATCCAAGCTATCCCAACCCTTAAACACTGACTGTAACTCCATTTACAAGGTTTGCCATTTTTGATTTCAGCTTGTGCAGGTTGAGTTCTATAGGCTTGTCCAAGCACATTCAAGGTAAGCTAGGCATTGGGGAAGGTCAGAGAAAGTTCAAGCAAGCTCCCAAACACCTCAGGCCTCATTGAAAAGCTCCACATTGTCAGACACGATCTCAACTGAAACAGTTTTTTATCAACTTCCTATCTCTCTATTTAGGAATCATTAGGCTTAGGTTTGTGAATAAAAAATGTAGTATTCATAGCCATGAAGTTGTACATATGCTCAGTTTTCATTTAAATTAAGTGTGTTAAGAGAATTTGATCCATGAACTTCCTGAAAAAATTAGGTTAGGATTTAGGGCCAGAGAAATTCTCTCTGGTCTTTGAGAGTTAGAATGAGTTCTTTACATGGTTGGATTCGTCTTGAAAAATGCTACAACTTTGATGTTATGGGTTTTTGCATTAGAGCACGTATGCAGGTTGTTCGTGTTTGAAACCAGGCGCGCGCAATTTTGAGACAGAGGTTGAAGATGAAGTCTGTTGGGCTGGGCTTGGTCCTGGCTCACTATTGACACCCCCCTTTTTACTAAATACACCCCCCTGGCCCAATTTCTTTACACTTTTATATTTTCGTATTTATTTTCATTTTCTGATTTTTATTTTATATTTTCTAAACATAAAAATACCCAAAAATATTTTCATAAATTTTCACATTTATTTTTATTATTTTATTAT